>OY740768.1:100125032-100690032 GCA_963513935.1 Aphrophora alni | reverse complement strand
CTTGATTGGTATTTGATTTTGCGTATATACATGTGAGAGGGATTGTCTATATTTCTATTAAATATACAATTATACTGTTCCAGATGGTTACCCTACTCTGCTATAGGCAAGCTGATCGTAGGCACTCGTTTTATAGCCTTCAAAGTTCCACTGTCTGAGGTAAGTCTATTTATAGGTAATTAATAATTCCAACAAGTTTGTTACGAAACCTGAAACATCTCTAAAAGATTTATTATAATCCAATTACCTGACTTGTCAAATGTAAGCATGATCGAACCTTAGATACGATTTCAGATTACAATTATAGCATTGAGTACAGGGCGGCCTCTTCTATCAAATCTAGGTCTAGTCAGGAACCTCTACATTCTAGGGCACTAAATATGAACTTTCAATCCCTAATGCTTAGAGGGTTTTATAAAATAAACGAGTAAGTTAATATTTAAGATTCGGATAGCAATCCGGTTTGCTTGAAACACTTCCTGTTTTTTGCTATAATTGGGAACTATTTAACTATTTTAATAACACCAAAACTAAAACAGGAACCGATATTGTAGCTGTTTATTTATATAAGAATGAAAAGTGCATTAAAATTGGATAATCGGTGTTCGAGTTATAAGCTTACAAACAGACAGAGAGACGTTGCTTTTATATAATATATACGTTGCTTATATAATAATTAATAACTTTAATTAATATATATAACTTTAATAATTAATACATTATAAGAACGAATGATAGTGTGTTAAATGAATAATATAGTAGGCAATCTTATATTGACCGATCAAAGTGAGTTTGGTTTTATTTGACATTTTATCAAAACACGACGAAACATGTTTATCAATCGGGAAGTCGGTTTTGAGATATAACGTATTTTATATCAATAAATTACAACCGGCAATTTTGAAGAATTGTTCGCCAACACTTGATGTTCAAGCCCTTAGAGCAAAATTTAATCAAAATCGTTAGTTCATCAGTTTTTTTTAGAAAATTGTAATTTTGTGTTTTTCTTATTGGATGGTACCCTTAAAATTTGAATTATCAAAAAATGGTAATTTTATTAAAATCGGTCCAAGAGTTCGCGATATAGAGTACTGCAATATGAGAGACAGACATCATTCCAAAAAAGGACTTTTAACGGATATATGCACACAATGGTAGATTTTGACTTTTTTGACTCATCATATAACTTTCTCTTTACAACGTAGGGTCTATATAGTAGCCTATATATTACAAAATTAGAATGAAATTTACACTGTTTTCTACAACTTTCCCAGACGAAGTTTTCACTTGACTTCTTTACTTAATAATTTTTTATGTTTTTATTTACGTGAATTAAAATACTTTCAAGTTTCGTAAAGTTAGAATAATATAAAATAAATGATTATTTACACAAAAGTTACTATTTATTTTGTTTTCTGTGTTAAATCCTCTCTATTTCGTCTTTCCTGTCAGATCTCTCTTGACCAACTCTTGTTCTCTTCCGACCCTGACACTATTAGAGTATTCGAAGGCTAGGGGTCTTTATTTTTTATTATTATTTTTTTTTATAAGCTGATGGTGATTGAGAGGTTTTCCGCCTTTAAAAACAAGAAAAAAAATCATAACGCTATATATTGTTTACTTCGCCAACGAGGTGGGAGGTCTACTGTTCAGACAAAACTGCTGGCATATAAAATAACCACACGTCACATTTCTTTTAAGTTTTAAGCTAGAACTCTATGTTTTAATAAATAATACATTTGGGAAACATACCATTTAAAATAAGATCTCTATTGTTTAATACATTTCCAACTGCGTTTCTTTTAAGAAATGACGGGGCTAAATGAAAATGTAAGACCCGAGTGCCTTCTCACAATGTGTACGTGATCTGTTTCCACAATGACACATCTCGTGTTGGGAAGTATAATTGGATTATCTTCATGTTATAAATACAATCACGTCGTACATCAATAAATCTTTGTGTAAAATAATCTATTTAATATGTTTACAATAAAGTTAGGTATCGATATATCTCTTTATAAAATTTACCTAACTACCGAGTGAATAGTTGTGGATAAAAAGGTGAAACAATATTGTGTTGTTATCACTTTGTCGCAGATATCTAACCATCTATTGGCAGCGATTTGGTCCGCGTGGAACTCTTTACATATTATCAATATATTACTTAGGATGACCATCTCAAAACTGGCCCGCTCTAGCATCTTTTCGCCCTGTAATACAGTTTTTTTAAAAATGAGGTACTAACCTTTAGGCCTATTCTTTAAAGTTTATACAAGGTTTTGAAAGAAGAGCTCTGCACAGCAATGCGTTTTTGTGCTCGAGTAATCATGTTCAGAGACACGACGTGAAACCGTAGTCAGTGGTTTCGATCAAAGTCTATGAATTGTCTCATAAACTGTATTCTTTAAGAAGTCCTTTGGGTAAAAATCACCTGTAGACAAATCCGGGAATGTCCTGACCACGATACTGTGCTAACGATTTGTTCTTCTGTGAAAGTCTCGTAAACGCCAGTGAAGCGAGATCTGTGGATATATCGCCCCTTCTCGTAGAAAGAAGTACAGGCCGTGAGGCGAGCGATGAAGTCTGTCTTGGGGATGCGCAGTGGCAAAGAGAAAGTTTGCGCATGCGTGGCAACAACCCCCTCAGTTGGTTTATGTCTCAGTACGTGGTGTTTGTATTACGGCCTTTCTGAAAACATTTCAGTGTACTTTAAGTGTTGTGTAGCTGCTGCTTTCAGGGATGTCACACAACGTTAGCGAGTAAGTCTGTTGAGAGAAAAGTGATCCACAGCCAGAGGAGGAAGTTTATTCATAATGTTTACAATTACATGAAAAAAGAAAATGATAGCTTAAGTGAAAAAGCTTTACAAACTAAAGTAGCTGCTGCTTGTGGTGTATCTTTTATAGTGTTAGGAGAATTATCAATTATCATAATAAAACGTTTCACTTGAACAAGTTTTGTAGTCATAATAAGCAGTACTAAGAAATATTAATAGCAAACTCGGTAATAAACATAATATATTCCCAGTTTATTACGTATAACTATATCTAGAAAAATATAGTCAAGAAAATTAAAAGAGTTTATACAAAAATTATCTGCGAAAAAACGCGGGTAACAATTGTATTAAAAAAAGTATCATATTTTGCTTTTACATGAAAATGAATCTTTGAATCTCCTCTTTCTATACACTTAGCGCAGCTTTGATATTTTTAAACAGTTTTAAGCACTGGCAGACCACTTGGAATTCTGTTCAATGCCACTACTGAATTAAACACTTGAGCTTTCCTGAAAGGTCCACAGGATTACATTATATCTATAAATAAATGTTTTTTAAGGATAGAATGTCAGTGGAATATTGTACAATTAACTGTATACTCTATAGGAAACGACTGATGTTCAGCGGGTGCATGGACATCAGTAGCCATCTACAGTATCCTCAAGGTAGGAATGTGTCTGGGGTGGAGAGGAAAAAAGGGGGCCCACACTTTGTTGCATTTACTTTCAGCGGTACAACCCCAATAAAAAAATATAGACCTCAAATGTTTCTGTGTAAACACGTACCCTACTTTCGTTTCTTTTATCGGTGTAAATAAGAATAATACGTTTACAAAAGTCTGTCACGAAGTTGTAACTTTAAGAATTAAATGTAGCTAAGCAGTAATTTGTGTACCTAGTTTTCTTGGAATGGGTTGTACCGTCAAGTCAGACTAGGGAAGCAAGTAGAAGGGCGGACACGCCCCGTACACCAGACACACTCCTAGTCTGAGGCTTCTGTACTCCGGGAGAGGGGAAGCTTTCTCCCCAATCTGCCATTTCCCTGTTTCATCACTCGCCTCACGTCCTGTACTCGCGCTCACCATGAGCCACCTGGTCGTATAATTCTTTGAAGTATAATAACCGTGTCAACAAATATTGTCTCTCGATACCATTATCAGAAGCAGCACATCATACCGATCGTCTCATCGTGAAGTGGGTTTCTCGATGTTTTGTGAATTGACATGCCTAGAAACATGGAACTACACTTCATCAGCATAGCCGGTCGGTTTTAATTTAAGTTGTTCACATTAGAACATTCTGTCTTAGAATGTACACAATTATTGAACAAAAACGTTTGCTCTTCATACCGTAATAGTGAGCCTATGTTCATCGGGAAGATATAAGCTTGTTGTAGCGAAATAGTTTTCTCAATTGTTGAGTTGTTTTTGAGATTCCTTCTTACAAACATACAAATTCACAAATTTGAGCTCTTTATAAAATTAGTGTAGATACAGTGAAAGCTTTGTGAGAGTAAAAAACAATTCGATGTCGATTTTCTTAAAGAATTAAATAGTTTCTGGAATGATGGTTTCGTTTATCTGTAATCGTGTTACAATCCAAATAGTTGTTGTTCTAATTCTTTTTCATGGTCATCATTGTTTTAGAAATAAAGGAAGAAAAGAATGTAAATTGAAAACCCTTAGCCCTCGTATGCTCTAATAGCGTCAGGGTTGAAAGAAAACAAGAGTCGGTTTAGAGAGACCTGATAGGAAGATGAAAAAGAGGAACCTAATCCAAGACTACACGGAAAAGATGTAGTAGCTCCAGCTACGTTCTTCGGGATTGCCACGCCCGTACTCACTGTAAGTGAGCCCCTGAGGGCAAATTAGTATGTAGGCACTAGGCAGCTGTCTCATTAAACTTAAAATTTGTGGTCCTATTACAAAACCCAAGCTAAACATTTTTTCTAACGATTAAATTTAAAGGCAGTCTCTAAGGATCCATTTAAACTTATTTGTTACCATTCCCCTAAAAATGACAGTTCGAGAATTTCTGTCAAACAGTAAAAATGAACCATTGATGCCATTCCAAAAAAGGTCTAATAAATCAACTTTGTCTTGGCCTAATTAGATCAAATTTCGGTGAAGTCCCAAACACTTCATTTTCTGCTTATCAGTTATTGGTAACATATATATATATATATATATATATATATATATATATATATATATATATATATATATTTATATATCCAGAACCGATTAAGATATCGAATTTAAATTTTGCAGAATGTTTTACACTTTATTTTTAACTTAAACATTTGAAAATGGTGTATATGAAAAAGATGTCTCTAAAACCATTATTTTTACAATTCAAAAATATCGATAGATGAAATTTTGGTCTCTATCGATGTAAATGATGATATCTTTTTTTAAAATTGTAATTTAAAGGATAGCCGACATTTCTGTAACAAATTAATTACAAGCAATTTAAAACCAAAGACGAGTAGTACGTGATAAACTCCATTACGAAGGAAAAGGATTCAAATATATGAGTGTATTATGTCTTATTAAAAGTATTAGTTAGTTATACTGCAATGGTCTAGATAACTTTTCTTAGAATCGAGTACGCCAATGTCTAGGTAGATTGTTATAAGACATGAGCCTAATCTATTAGTTGACAGAGCAGTTATTACATTTGACCGAAATTAGAAGGAGATTGTAGGTCCGGCCTATATCGCCCGCAGAGTTCCCGCTATACATAAACGGGCAGTTAACATTCTGTTTACCCTCAACTTTAATTTGATTATAAAGAAGGCCGGAAAATTTATCTGTATTGCTTAGCGTTTAACATTCTTTACCACATGCCGAGTTGTCCACAGTTTATTGTGGTCTAGAAACTTTTACTTGAAATGTACAACAACAGTTTGAAGGATTTGCACCCACTCGCGATCTCCAGCAGGGATCCCGGTACTGGACAAATTGGCTATCGACACGATACCAAATTATTAGGCTGTATTGACCTTTTTTCTAACTGAAGTTTTCACATAAAACAGATGGAGAGGTTTTATATGATATCTCTGGCATCTGTACGAATTTCACTTTAAAGAAAGCCGACTTTTGTTACAAACTAGCGGTGACCGCGAGTCGGGACCACTATAGCGGGTATCACGTATAGTGGTAGTATGGGTGAGCTATTATGTGACTAAAATATATCACCGGCAATAGAACAGTGCCAGGGGGAAGTTATTTTATCCAATAGAATAGAGACTATTAAAAATGCATGCACAAAATATAATAAATTCAATCCATTTTAAACAAGGCTAACTAATGTTTTTGACATTTAATTTACACAGTAAAGCATTCCGTGCCAACTGCTCGTGAAACACAGTGTAGTAACGGCTAGTTTAAAAAACTTCGACATGAAACGAAATTATGAACGATGGTGTTGTTTTCCTGAGTGTATCCAGAAATAATTTTAATTTCGCACTACTGAAAAATTGCATATCTTCATCTTTTTTTTTCAGAAGAGGTTTTCGGCTGAAGTTTTAAATGAATATAGAACATGAGGTTTTTGAGATATTAACAGCATTAACTTCATTATAAAAGCGTAGTTCTGTTTTAACACGACCCTTCGGTACTTCGTCTGTATGTTTGTATTTGTTACTCACGGCCAAAACGCGTGTACCAATCGTTATGAATACTGTTCTTTGTAATTAGGCTAAACGTGATTAGAAACAGTATCACGGGTGTTCCAACTAGGAATACAGTGTGCGTTGAAGGCTTGTTATACATCAAATGAAAGGTCAGGCAAACTGAAGACTCTTTGTATTACGAGTTTTATAATATCTCTTGTGGTTTCAAAATGACCGTCAACAAATTCCATTTCATTGTTGTTTATAAAATTATTATAAAGGTGACTGTAAATCTACTCATTACGACTGCCATATTTCTGATTTTGTTTTAATAATTCTGATTTCGGAGGTGACACATATAATTTTTTGTTTTATTAAAAATTATATATTTGATACAGATAGAATAAGGATAATTAACGATGAAATAATTATATATTTTTCTTTGCACTTTAATATTGGTTTCTTGAGGTTTTTATAACTCATTTATTTGATTTTTACAACAAAATAAGTCGAAAAACACAATAAAATAGGGTTTTTGTCTGTAATTAAAAAAAAAAAAACCTATTAAGAAAATCAGTTGAAAAAGCCTTTTCAATTGAGTCACATGATCCAAATGTTAAATGTTTTGACAAATGGGGAAAACAAGATCAGGTGATTTTCTATTTATTTTTGCCTTTAAGCTACTATTTTCCTATTTAATCTTCGATTAAAAATAATATTTGATTGTTTCTACATTTATTTAAGAATACTTTAGTTTTAATTTAAGGTAAAAGTTGAATAATGTAATGTATGACACTAACAACCAAGGAACATCGAGTTTTGATTTTGAAGTTTATGGAATATGTGAGTTTTGACTTGTTATTTGCAAGAATAAAGGATTTAGATTTAAAATTTAGATAAAAAACTGTCGAAACTGAAAGAAAAGTTTAATTCAGATTTTTTAAATTTATTTATTATTTTTTTAATGCAAACAATTGGAGTGTAAAACATGAAACATATTTTAATTTTATTCTTTTTTGTCTCAAATAACAAAATTAATTAATCTAACACAAAAGCATGCTCCTAATACAAAAAGTCCACATCAAAAGTTCCTCTTGAACTGCAGCCATCTGATAGTTAAGTTTATAGGATGTAGATTATTAAATTATTAAATCATCATTCTCTAATTATTAAAATATTGCATTAATAATATTATCAAACATTCTCTCATCGTCACAAAATGAATCAGAAACATTACTTATAGATCGTAAACTGATCACAAATAGTTGTTATCATAGCTTATCTTATGTAACATGTGAATTATTACAATGAATGTCTATTTTACGACCCTTTTGTGTATGTGATATAGTTAGGATTGGCACAAACCACCAGAATTTTGGCATAAAACGACTGTTTTCATAAATACTGTGTAAGAAATAATCATTCCAATTTTCAGTATTTAGCTTTATGTATGGAAATTAGCAGAATTAGTGATGATTAAGTGAGTGTGGTCCTTCCCAAAAAGACCGGGACCCCTCAATATCTCGGTAGGAATGTAGTTTCGTACAGACTTTAAAAGTAATAGTTGTAGGGTTTTGATTGAAAATTAGTGACCTTGTTTTCTTTGGAGAGGTCGTCGTGAAAGTTAAATAGAAAATTTCGGACAGTTTTACATACAGATACGGAATTACAATGACCCCTAGAGGTTATTTAAAGGTTAAAACTATGTTCCACCAAATATATTCTAGGAAATACTTTTTTCTGAAGTGAGGTTAAGTTTCATTAGATATGTCTTGTTTAAATGGCTTATAGTCAATTTTTACAATTATAATTTTCACGTAAAATGCGTCCTTAACGAGATGTGCAGGGGTCCTGATTGGATCTATATACATTTTTGGGACATCCTGTATATAGATTAAAATTATTCCACTGTTTATATTTTTATAAATCTATAATAATCATTCCATATTAATAAATAATAACCGTCATTCCTTCCCACAAATATGTCGTCGGTAAAAATAATCCGAACATTGTTTTTCTTCTAGTTGTTGATTTCGCCGCCTTAGCGTCACACGTTAAGATTAGCCATTGGTTTCAAATTGGATGTCAAAAGTTTTGTTATAAATGTTTATAAAGTGCAGTGGCGCCACAAAGTTTGATTTATTGTGTTTCTGTTTTCCTCCGAAACTGTCGAATACCCGATGATAAATAGGTAGACATGTTGTATCAGCCACCTTCAATGATTAATATCTTGTATTTATGAATAACAAATTAAGGCAGCAGGTCACAACATACCATCTGTTGTCTTTCTATGTTTGTCTTGAAGACCAGAATAAAATCGATATAAATAGCAGATGGTAATAGTTATTTTTAGCATAGGATATAGCAAGGTTTAATCGTTAGTGTATTTGAATTTATTTTGTTCTGTGAGTTATAAATTGGTTAAATGTGCTCGAAAATTATAATACATATACTGTAATGTATCCCAGAAGTTTGTTCTGTTCATTAGAACAACAACTTCCTTCATAAAATATTTCAGGAATTATAAACGAAGTTACTTTTATATTAAAAAGGATTTTTTAAAACACATTTTGTAAATTTGGGTGAAAATAATAAAAGTCAAAATTTTCTAAAGTTTTAAAATATGTTTCATTGAACAGTTTAACCTCTTTTCTTTGATGTTTTACATTAGAAAAATAGTTTTTGTACACTTTATGAGGCTAATTTAACCTTAGCATTGATGGACATCGCTGGCTTATTAACCCAATTAATTGAAACATCTGACAACTGTTTATATTGTACTCTAATTTACACATATACAAGTTAAATGAACGTTATACGTTTGGAAATAAATTTCGAAGAATAAAAAAATGTAAGTGTTATGTAAATAACATTTTCGTCACCCTATAAAATTTGAAAGGGTTTAATATTAATGAAAACATTAAAAGTAGTGAATGAACAAGTTTAAAAAAATTGAGGACACTTCTCAGGGGGTTATTTATAGTGAGTACAGGTGTGGAAACCCGAGGTAGTCTACCTGGATCTACACATTTCTCCATGTAGTCTTTGGTTACATCCCTCTTTTTAATCTTTCCTATCAGGTCTCTCTTGACCAATTCTTGTTTTCTTCCTACCAAGGACGAAACTAGGGGTCTTTTTTTTATACAAATTTCTTCTTATTTTTTAAAGGGCAGTGATGACCGACAGGGTTTCCTATTATAAACAACAAGAAAGAAGTATGTTTTGGACATCTAAAAACTGTTTTTTAGAAAACTGTTTAAATATCATTTTTGTTTTGTTAAAACGTTTTGTTTATTATATCTAGTTAACTCTATTATATTTAATACATCGTAGCGCACGTGCGCCGTTGTAATACATACGTACATTCCTCGGAACTGTGTAATACTGTTTTTAGTAGTTGTCATTTTAAAACAGAAAATAAAATTTTAAAATCCTTTTACAACATCGTTCTGTTTAGTTGCAGAAATGTAGAGTTGATTTATTCCTAAATTTCATAGCGTTTAGCAGTAATTGTGTAATAAATACACAAACATACAAATGAAATTTCAAATGATTGAGTTAAAATAGAACCTTGCTCGTTAAACACCCCGCAGGAACCCTAGTTACATCTAGTAAGAGGGGGTTAGCGTCCCTTGCGGTTTCCAGTAAAACACTCGCAACACTACTATCATCCATATAGTCACAGTTCACCTACATTATACAGTTACAGTTTCGCCTTAACTTAGGATTCTCAAGCAGGGGGGGGGGGGTGCAGACTAGCTGCGCATATTAAGAGGGTTTTAGCGTCTCTCGCAGAACCCGAGCTATTCAGGAGTGGAAAAATAATACTTTCTTCGTTTAGACACATATATAGGGATGCACTGTACATTCATTTATATTTATAGGGAGTTTTTAAAAAGCAGAGCTGTAGCGCTTCTGGGAGTGCTTACCAGACCAAAGCGTGACAACTTTTGAATCTGGTAAGCTGGTGTGAGTCTGCTCTGGCGAAAACTTGTGGCAGTTTCTGTTCAGTAGCCAGCCACTTCAGTCTTTGGTCAGGAAGTGTTCGCGATGGGGGAGGTGTCGGACCCTCCCTCTCCAGTCGCGGGTCTGGATTAAAGCACAATCTGTCTAGTTAAAGAAGATACTCTGGGCGCCAGTATTCTGGGGTTTATAATGATCGAAAGTGATCCAAGGGTGTACCCGTTTCTAGAGTCTCATCTGCAACCGGTAAACACGATGCGCTGGTAAACTCTTTTAAGGCCTCTACTATAAGTAACGCCAACCCGTACTGTGATGAGAGACAACTATCGGCATGAGGTGAGAAAGAAGGGAGAGAGGGAGAGGGGGGAGAGAGAGAGAACCCATGGAAAATAACAATCATAATAGTAATTTAAATCATCAAACACCAACTGAATTTGAATCACCATAATTACTGTTGGAGAAGTGTTAGCTATCATATCGGAAAAAAGTGAAACTTCCGCCAGTGGGGAAATGGTGTTTCATCCAAAGCAAGCGGTAATATCACAGCGGTATATCATCTTTAGTGTAATCAACCACCAGTAGTAGTAACGCCGATTTGACTCGCTGTGAGAGGATCAGAGATCAGTAAATCACTGACCGTCATTATTGCATTAACACTTCATATTTTCGCTTTCTGGGGTTTGTGATGCAAGCTTAACATTTTGAATCAGAATTTAGAATGTTTTCGGTTTGGACCATTCTAAAACAAATTCGTAAAAAAAAAGTTGGATATTTTAAAGACCTCGACATCAGTGTTTCAAATCTGCTATCGTATCAACGTTTCAACCGATTTTCATACCACTAATCTTTGTGGTTTAGTTGTGCAATAAGAAGATTTTTGAATGTAGAATTTGTAATGAAACTTCTTATACTGAGTGGCAATACAAAATTTTATAGGTTAACATGGGAAAATAATCCGAGATACTGGACCGACTGATTCGGCTGTCACACGGATCATCTGATGTTTCTCCTACTATTCAAATTCTTTCTCCGACGGCAGGGAACTGGCCTGTGTATCGCCCAAACTAGTAGATTAGAAAGTTTGTATAGAATTGCATGTGAATATCGTACACACTACGGTTTTCTTTAAAAAAATAAGTGACTTGCTTTAATCTGTGTTCAGAATTTTTAAGGGATTTTATAATTTAATGTGAATTTTGGAAGTCTAATAAACTCTTTCATCTAATTTTATTATTTATTACAGTGAATTAATGTGGATTTCTTGTGGTTATTAGGAACATAATAAATATATTACAAATCTTATTTTTTTAAATAATGGGTTAAGTTATTACAAATAATTTTGTGACATTATTATAGGTTTTCTTTTCATTTTCTATTTTGTTTAGATAAAAAAACACAAAACGAAATAGTAATTTGACAAAATATTAAGAATTTTGTTTCCCAGTGGTTAACCTTCCAGTTTTTGTAGCAACATGATCAATATATTAAATGACGAAGAACATATTGAATTTGTAGGTTAGGTTAAACCATTCCTACATATTGAGTGTAGGTTAGGTTAGTTTCTGACGTACTTGCCTAATTTATATGAAGAAGAAAAAAACACAAAACGCAATAGTAATTTTACAAAATATTAAGACTTTTTCACATCCAGTGGTTACCCTCCCATTTTCCGCAGCAACATGATCATTATGTTAAATGACGAATACCATATTGAATTTGTAGGTTAGGTTAAACCATTCCTACATATTGAAAGTAGGTTAGGTTAGTTTCTTCACGTATTTGCCTATTTTATATGAAGAAAAGTTTCTGGCTCAGTTTATGAATGACATATTTAGTGAATTCCAAGAAGTTAACCGTTGACAACGATGCGGGGTTAATTGATATTCCGTTGACGGTGACGACCAAGGAATTTCACTGTAAACTGGTGCTTTTTAATAGCAGCCGTAAACGGCATTGTTTTCAACTCGATTATATATTGTTTACACATTGTAAAATCAATGCCGACAGTTTTACTAGTATCGTAAATTAAAAACCACTGGAGCTCGGGCGCCGGGCCATGTCCCGCATTATGTTTTAGTCTATTATGTAGGGAATAAATTTAATTTGTGTCGAGCATTTTGTCTTTGATGTAAGAGGTCGGAGTTCAGACCGACTTGTCTGCGCCCGACTGTAAATGCTTCGGTATGAAAGTGTACCCTCGTCGTTCAACACAGACGTGTTCACTGTTGGGGATATATTTGGTTTTTTTGTCTTGTGATTCATAGTGTTTAATAATAAACAGTTGCTTGTGGTCGGTTAGTAATGCCCAAAACGGAAAAGATTAAAAAAATTGAAGTTCTTTTGGTTTACATTGATATTATTTTCTTCTTTTTGAAGATTTGAAATTGAATAAAAAGACAAGATAACAAACGGTGTGATTATAAAGTCCCCCGACTTTTTTTGGGTTAATAATTGGTATAAAAATAATCCAAACTTTGGACTTAGCTTGCGCATAGCTTCTACATTTGGTATAACAACATATTTTACCTCTATTTTACCTCCGGGGGAGTAGTTCAAATATCTTAAATGGTCTAGTGTGATATATAATTTGAAATTAGCTGATCAAACGTAGATTTTCAGGCGCTTTTTTTCATCTAAGGCTCAGAGCTGTTTTAACAACCAAATTGTTGTTATTTAGGATTTATGTTACAGTTTTAGTAAAAAACGGTCAATATTTTGTTTTGTTTTGTTTTGTTTTTTTTCCCCTGATTATTTTGAATGTTTGGGATATATAGGGGCCAGATCGGTTCACGTAGTTATATAACATAAATAAAATCAGTCATTACAAAATATTATTAGTTTCTATTGCCCCCCCCCATAAAGTTTATTCAGCTGCCATACAATATTATTCAGCTCCCATAAAGTTTACTCCACTCTCATAAAGTCTACTCAGCTCTCAAAGATTAATCAGGTCTCATAAAGTATACTCAGCTCCCATAAAGTTTACTCCGATCTCATAAAGTTTACTCAGCTCTCAAAGATTAATCAGGTCTCATAAAGTATACTCAGCTCCCATAAAGTTTACTCCGATCTCATAAAGTTTACTCAGCTCTCATAAAGATTAATCAGGGTCTCATAAAGTATACTCAGCTCCCATAAAGTTTACTCCGATCTCATAAAGTTTACACAGCTCTCATGACGATTACTCAGCTCTCATAAAGATTACTCCGCTCTCTTAAAGTATATTCGGCTCTCATAAAGTTTACTTCGCTCTCATAAAGTTTACTCATCTCTCATAAAGATTACTCAGTTCTCATAAAGTATATTCAGGTCTCATAAAGTTTATACAGCTCTCTTTACGATTACTAAGCTTTCATAAAGATTAATCAGTTCTCATAAAGTAAATTCAGCTCCCATAAAGTTTACACAGCTCTCATTACGATTATTCAACTCTCTTAAAGTGTGTTCAGCTCCCATAAAGTTTACTCAGCTCTCATAAAGTTTACTCAGCTCTCATAAAGATTACTCAGTCCTTATAAAGTAAATTCAGCTCCCATAAAGTTTACACAGCTCTCATAAAGTTTACTCAGCTCTCATAAAGATTAATCAGTTCTCATAAAGTAAATTCAGCTCCCATAAAGTTTACACAGCTCTCATTACGATTATTCAACTCTCTTAAAGTGTGTTCAGCTCCCATAAAGTTTACTCCGTTCTCATAAAGTTTACTCATCTCTCATAAAGATTAATCAGGTCTCATAAAGATTAATCAGGTCTCATAAAGATTAATCAGTTCTCATAAAGTAAATTCAGCTCCCATAAAGTTTACACAGCTCTCATTACGATTATTCAACTCTCTTAAAGTGTGTTCAGCTCCCATAAAGTTTACTCAGCTCTCATAAAGTTTACTCAGCTCTCATAAAGATTACTCAGTCCTTATAAAGTAAATTCAGCTCCCATAAAGTTTACACAGCTCTCATAAAGTTTACTCAGCTCTCATAAAGATTAATCAGTTCTCATAAAGTAAATTCAGCTCCCATAAAGTTTACACAGCTCTCATTACGATTATTCAACTCTCTTAAAGTGTGTTCAGCTCCCATAAAGTTTACTCCGTTCTCATAAAGTTTACTCATCTCTCATAAAGTTTACTCAGCTCTCATAAAGATTAATCAGGTCTCATAAAGTATACTCAGCTCCCATAAAGTTTACTCCGATCTCATAAAGTTTACACAGCTCTCATGACGATTACTCAGCTCTCATAAAGATTACTCCGCTCTCTTAAAGTATATTCGGCTCTCATAAAGTTTACTTCGCTCTCATAAAGTTTACTCATCTCTCATAAAGATTACTCAGTTCTCATAAAGTATATTCAGGTCTCATAAAGTTTATACAGCTCTCTTTACGATTACTAAGCTTTCATAAAGATTAATCAGTTCTCATAAAGTAAATTCAGCTCCCATAAAGTTTACACAGCTCTCATTACGATTATTCAACTCTCTTAAAGTGTGTTCAGCTCCCATAAAGTTTACTCAGCTCTCATAAAGTTTACTCAGCTCTCATAAAGATTACTCAGTCCTTATAAAGTAAATTCAGCTCCCATAAAGTTTACACAGCTCTCATAAAGTTTACTCAGCTCTCATAAAGATTAATCAGTTCTCATAAAGTAAATTCAGCTCCCATAAAGTTTACACAGCTCTCATTACGATTATTCAACTCTCTTAAAGTGTGTTCAGCTCCCATAAAGTTTACTCCGTTCTCATAAAGTTTACTCATCTCTCATAAAGATTACTCAGTCCTTATAAAGTATCTTCAGCTCCCATAAAGTTTACACACCTGTCATTACGATTACTCAGCTCTCTTAAAGTATGTTCAGCTTCCATAAAGTTTACTCAGCTCTCATAAAGATTACTCCGCTCTCTTAGAGTTTACTCATAAAGTTTAACAATCAGACCACTTGTTTTTCACATTGGGGTAGACGGATAGATCGACAGATATCATGCTGAAATAATTTGTGGTCCTAGGGGCTTAAAACTCGAAAATCATCGAAAACGAAAATAACCATTTAAACATCAACACAATAATGCGTTTCTTACTTGAATAAAACAATTAAAATAATATAAATGAACGCAAACTCCGAAATTGGAATTTAATTCTATTTTTGAAATAAACCTATTCAAATTTTTAAACTCTTTGTCAAAACAAACCGTTGGAGCACTTGTAATATTGAATAATATTCAGCTGCCCTTAACGAACAGAAAAGCAGTTATTAAAATTCGTAGCAATTTTCAGCCCTAACAAACGCGATAAATCAATTTCTTAAAGGAAAGGTACGTTTTGTATTAGTGTTGACATTACCTTCGGGCAGTTTTCACACCCCTAAACAGTTAGTTAGAAATATTTTACATTGTTAAAAAACTGCTACTTTTGAAATTTATGAGGGTCGTTGTATTCAATTAACAGGTTTATATTTGTGAAGAAATATAATTGGGTCACGAGTTGCGGTAAAGCCTCAAATGTTGCGTGCAGGAAAGGTTTCCCGACGCAATGTAATGAGTCGTAGATTAGTAAGGTAGATGTTTTGACGTCTATATCTAAACGAATCTTTAAAACCGCCTTGCTTCTTTATTTATGTTCACTTTAAATGTGTTTCTAATTGATTTTCTCTACTTCGTTCTAATGAAGTAACACTGCCGACCGAATATTAACCAAACATGAATATTAATGTACGTTACTATGAAACAGAAACAAAACAAAAAAAAAGTAATTATTTGTGTCGACTCGATGTTAATAATGAAGACAGACTGTGTGAACGCGTGAAACTACAAGACTGTCGACAAATGGAGCGTGACTACGGTGTTGCGTAAGTTGCCTTTATTGTAACTGGTTATTAAATGTGCATCATCCTCAGGTGTTGTTAATCAGCTGTTCTTTACTCCTTCAAGATTATGCAACACTCTCATCTCTACGGTTGTGTGATTAGTAAAGTTTTGATCATCCCAATCTTCTTTGTTTGATATAGGTGGGATGATGATAATAACAGAATATCTCTTTCAAATAGCGCCAAAAGTAGTTTTTCGTTTTAATTGTCGGTGTACAAACATTGTATTAACTTTCTTGGCCATCTATACATAAGTATATAAATCCCTAAGCACTGATGAGAATATAGACAGCCAACAAAAATACCAAGAGATGTCAGGCCAGTGCGTATTCTACAGTAACGATGTTGATACTCGGGTGAAATGGATAATCGAATTAATCAAATGATTTCAATACTCGTATTATTATTTCGAAATCGAGTATCTGCGCACAATGAATTTTTACTTGCCAAAACAACATAGTCAATTGTTGAAGTCCTATATTTCAGGAAGGCACTTTCGAATCAAGTATGAAGATAGTTACTCTGCTGGAGTTCCACAAGGAAGTGTGTTGGGGCCCTTCTTGTACTTGCTCTATACAAGTGATATTCCAGTCTGTGATGAGGCCATCGTTGCTACATTTGCGGATGATACTGCTGTTATCTCAAAAGGAAATAGCATTGAGGAGTCTACTGGAAGGCTGCAGACAGCTGTCAATCGAATTTGTGACTGGACTAAAAAATGGCGAATAAAGCTGAATGAGACAAAATCTGTTCATGTTAATTTTACTAACAGAAAAACCAATTATCTCCCAGTGGTTGTCAATCAACAAGTGATCCCACAAGATAATAATGCAAAATACTTGGGCATGACACTAGACGCAAGATTTCGATGGAAGGTACATGTTAAAAAAGAAACGTAATGAACTAAATCTAAAATTAAGGAAAATGGCTTCTTGGGCGGCATTCAGAGCTGTCAGTGCACACTATTACTATTATAAACTATTACTTTATAAACAAGTCCTAAAACCTATCTGGACATATGGTGTGCAGCTTTGGGGCTGCGCAAAAAGAAGCAACATCAAAATTATTCAAACATATCAAAATAAAGTACTGAGGGGCATTGTTAATGCCCCATGGTACATACGCAATGATGATCACCATAAGGATTTACAAATTGCTACAGTTTATGAAGAGGTTCGGCGATTTGCTAGGAAGCATGAAGAAAGATTGCATAAGCACCATAACATCGAGATGCTACAAGTTCTCGACAATTCAGTTCAAGTTCGGCGGTTGGACAGGATTAAACTGTTTGATTTGGCCTAAGACAAGACTAATATGTGAATAACACAAGAACAAGTGATTTTGTGTATTGGAGTGCGTCGTAGGATGTGCAGCCAACAAACGCTTTCATTTTATAGAAATATTGATAGATGGACTAACTTCAGTTTCAATTTAAAAAAAAACAAAAAAAAACAATGATTTTGTAGTGATGTGTGAGTTCGAATAAAAATACTCGGTGAATTCGAGTATTAAAATCCTCGGAACGTTCCAATTATTAAAATCCTCGATTTCGGAATAAAATATTCGGATAATATTATATTCGTAACTAGGAATAAGGAGAGGATATAATATTTTTTAGTAATTCGCTGATTGGTAAAGCTGAGTTCGAATCCGATGCGTAAAATCATTCTGGCAGATACTCGATTTCGAAATAATAATACGAATATTGAAATCATTTGAAACCGATTAATTCGATTATCCATTTCACCCGAGTATCAACATCGCTATTCCACAGGGATATATTGGGTATAATGGGAAAGGGAGAAGTCGCTGAAGAGTTGAGCTGCACAAACAAGAAAGTTTCAGTGCAATATTCATTTACTAATAATTTCATAAGTCTTTTACAGTTGTAGAATTATTAAAATTGTATTATATTGGCTACAATGAAGTTCAACATTTCTTCAGCATGGTTCACTCGTACAATGTAATATTGCAAACGAAGGCTGTATGAAATTCTTCTTATTAAATATAATTAATTGGTTCAAAAGGAAAAAAACTTTCTTACACACTCATCCATAAAACCAAATACAACAACAAAAATCATCATACTCTCACCAGAAATGTCATTTTCTTTATTACGGAGTTTTCTATCGTATATTTCTTGTGCTACTGAGAGACTTTTTACGCACTTTAGTAAAGCTTCTTTCGCTTATCCCACAAAACTGAGCGGCAAACGTTTGATTGAAATCAAGTTTTAATGAACGAGGTAAAGATTAATTTTCGTTTTTATCGTAATGGAACTATCTGTTTTGCATAAACCTTGAGCTGTACATAAACGAGTGGATGGATTTTGATCACATTTAGTATGTAGGCGTAATTTGATCTTTCTTTGAAAGTTGTTATAAAAGTTATTTTTTTCAAAATCGGGACTGGTGATTGCGATCAATTTTTTGTGAAATGTGAAAGTTAATATTCGAGTTCAGTGTCTTTATGGTCATCAATGATTGAGGCTTTGAAAGTGCTTATAGGACAAAATAGGTTTATCTTATAGATTGTTTAAGGTTGATACTAACTTATTACCTCCTATAAGAAATGCTCGGACACAAAATTAGTAAAACTAAATGTTTTTTTCAAGTCAGAGATTTTTGTGTGAAAAGACGACGAATATTGTATTTAGTTTTGTGACTGAGCGTGTGAGAAAGTTAGTGCATTGTTTTTGCACCATTTTGAATTATGTGGAACGACAATAAACTCACCTCGGTGTAGAGGCGAAGTTGATAGTGACGATGAGCGCGTTCAGTAGTCTGAACATTCTTTACATAAATTATCAAGGTCTTGTTGTATATTTAATCCGTAGGAAAATATTTAATGAAATATTCATATTGAAGTCAAAGTGTATACAGAGTGATTATCTAACTATTCTATGTTCAAACAGTGTGTTCGGGCCTGAGGGCGATCCTCTACAATGTATTAAATTGAATTTTAATGTCAGTAGGCTGTATTTAAGATTAACTCTGTTAGGTCTTTAAATTACGAGTTTTACCTTTCTTGTGGTAAGGAAAGAATTAAATAAGATAAACGAATCACATGTTTTGAAGTCTTATATTGTTGAATTTGCATGCTGGAAATAGAGCTATTCTTGTAGGTTTTAGCAATCAGAGATATAGTCTATAACAGAAATCTGCATCTGGCGTTTACTGGAAGTTATATGTTTTTTGATTTAAAAAAAGTTGCTCTTATTTCGTGCTCCCGGTCAGTTAAAACAACAAATCTCGGTTCCAGTAGTCGGATCTGGACGACAAAATGTTTATAATTAAAGTCTCTAGCGTACGTTAGAATTATTTCAAACTAATTTATTAAATTTAAATATTGCTATTGGTAATTATGCTTTGTTTTTTCTCAGTACTTTTGGTTTGAATGCGTATCTTAAGGAGAATTTGTAAAAATATACTTTTAATGGTCATAAATAGATGTTCTGTTATTCAAAATAAATGCAATTTCAAATAACACTGCGCACCACTATAATGTTTTCATTTTTTGTAAAAATATTGATTTACCGATAATGTTTATGCAAAATATCTCAGATCAACAATTTTCTTTTTAAATTGTAGGTTTTAATATGTTGTTTTATGATGGTATAACAAAAAATATAAGTATTAAAATAACTTTTAATATACTATTCTATCCAAATTTTAAATTTAAATCTCTGTATATTATCTTCGATCGATGTATATAATATTTCTATGTAACTTTTATACATGAATTAGATAAGCTATTTTATTATTTTTATTATTTTTTTTTGCATTTGAGTCATAAAGGTTTTTTAGCAATTATTCAAATTTACAAGAAAAATTAATAAATAATAGGGATACATTACAGTTTTTCTTAATGCATGGACTTTTTAATTTAACATCTCTAAGTAGATATAAAAACGTTCAATTTAAATAGAAAATTGTTGATCTTGAGTCCATCTTTCCCCAAAAATGATGGACAATTAAAAAATCGACAATTAAAGTAAAAGTGATATTTTATTATACACATTCATATTTTTATTTTGGATTTTTGGGATTCTAATTTCCAATTTAAATTCGCTTTCATTACATTACGCTATTAGATTGCATAAATATTATGAGTTTCAACAACAGTTGGACAAGAATAAGTTACAATTTTTATAAATTTTGAAGATTAATCACCAATTAATAGACTGTTGGACAGAAATTCATTACACAGAAAAAATATTCAAATTTAATTTTTAGAGTTAGTTCTAAAAAAAAAAAAGAATTGATTTAATGAGGATATCTGTTGTTTCTCAACTGTAATTGTTTGGTTTTTTTTGACGAAAAAGGGGTTTGTTTGAAAGGAAGCTTGAATATTTTTCATTTTTTATTCATATTCGTCGTTTTTCATATTCCCTGACAATTAGTTGTTAAAAAAAAAATTGTTTTCCTTATAAACTACCTTCACCAATTTTTAAAGACTACTTAGTGGTACCAAGTAGTAGTTCATAAAGCAAGATAGAAGTTATTGTTGCCATTAAAATACAAAAAAGTTTGATTTAAAAAAAGCTGTTTAATTAATTAGTGAAAAGAAATAGATTACTGCTCTAGATAGTTTAATAGTTTTTTCTTAGATATCTGTCATAAACTTAACATTGAAATTAAATGCTATGCGGACTGAAAGTTTAAAAATGAAAAGTTGTTTTATTGGTTTTAAATTTTCCCATCAGGTCTCACTTCACCAACTCTTGTTCTCTTCAATTGGCCGAACTTATTTATCATTTGTAGCTAGTAAAAAAACGTTTAAAAATATCCAATAAATAAATCATTGACAATAAAACTTCGTACGAAGGTGATAAAGAAGAAAGAAATATAAAAGAATCTCTTCTACGCTTTACTTTTTCCTGTCAAGGAACTTCTCTTTCACCTGAAAACTGACATCGACATTCCATGGCCTACACAATTCAAAGAACAATGTTATAAATGGATTCCAAGTCTGTCAAAAGTTATCGACATACAAGTATAAGAGTTTGATACTTGCACATCAAGGGCCCATAAAATAACTTCATATTAGCATAACCAAAATACAAAAAATAAATTACAGGAAGAACATTGATTTTGTTGTTCGATATAAACGACATGAAGGAGTGTTTGGGACAACAATGAAGATCAAACATGACACATCGTTTTACCATTTTGGTCAAGTTGACATTTCAAGAGAAGAGCATGTAATGCAAATTCCAATATAAAAACGTTGAACAGTGTAGGCGTGTATATGAAACCTACACAATAGTATTCAAGCCTCGAGCAGGTGTAGCACATATTGCACATACGTACGGATGCACTAAATTAAACTTTCGCTAAGCATTTACAAGTTATTTATATTGGTATATAAAAAAGGTTTTTTTTTTTATAGTGATTACAGTTAGTATTATTTGATTTTTTCTTCCATAAAAAATGTCACAACAACTTCCCTTTACAATACGGTATGCTCAGTAAGTACAAGCTATAAAAGCATTTATTGAAGGCTTTCTCTGATAGAATCTACAACGGTGACAGACAATTTAATATCCTTCTATTTAAACTAGATACGCATAGGAGGCCTTGAATACCTAATAAAAACAATTTTGATTTATGTTCATTCTACTTACAATTTCTACGAACCTGGATTTAATCAGATGTCCTGTCGACACTTCTATATCTTTTCCACCCGTAGGATCCATAAATTCAATAATGAACAATCTACAGTATTCAGCCTCTGAACTGGCAATTACAGTAGCCTCAGACTAGGATTGTGTCTGGTGTAAGGGGCGTGTCCTCCCTTCTACTTGCTTCCCTAGCCTGACTTGACGGTACAACCCATTCCAAGAAAACTAGGTACACAAATTACTGCTTAGCTACATTTAATTCCTAACGTTACAACTTCGTGACAGACTTTTGAAAACGTTTTATTATTATTTAAACCGATATAATAAATGAAAGTAGGGTACCTATACGCGTTTACACAGAAGCATTTGACGTCTATATTTTTTTATTGGGGTTGTACCGCTGAAAGCAAACGCAACAAACAAAATGTGGGGCCCCTCTTTTCCTCTCCACTCCAGACACATTCCTACCTTGAGGATACTGTACTACTGTTATCCCTCCTCTATATATCGCGGACAGTTATTGTCTATCTTCTCACGTCCAGTGTTACCATTTAATATCTTTGTTAAATTTCTGTCATAGCTTATTGTTATTATTCGTCCTGCTCAATGTAGTTTCTTCTGTTTTGTGTACTTTTGTGCTGGTTCTTTTCTGTATATCTCCTAGTTCATCTTTATTAACCTTTTTTGTGTCAACGTATTGTCACATAATTCGTCTTAATATTTTTCTTTCAAACAAATGTAGAAAAGTTCAGCTGATCTCTGCTTTAGGGCTCATGTTAATTATAATAATAATGTTGTCTTGAAAATCCTCATTCTGATGCCGCTATGTATCTAAAGATTTATGACATTGCGAAATATGCTTGATTGTTTATAGTGTTCTGCGTTTAAATTTCTTTATTCCCTTTTCCGTCAGTCCTACAATCTCTGTTGTGAACACGCTAAGACCTATTAAGCGTGTTTCTTAGGGTTTGGTTCAACATTTTTGTCTTGTTTACGTTAATGTAGTCCTTGACATTGGATAATAATTCCTTATATACTACTTTGATAATGATATCGATATTGACATTATGTTGATCTCGTCTGCATGCTACGGTTGTGCTAGCTTATAGAGAAGTGTTACGAACTCCCCATTTACACTTTTCAAAGCCTACTTGCAGAACTAATTACCTGGACTAATTTATACACAACTTGTAAAAGGTTGCATTTATTAACAACAACCATCAAAATCTTAATACTATCTCTAAATCCTTGACTGTACCCGACATATTAGTATCAGAAACACCATCAAAAGGTTTGTCAGGTAGTCAGGCTGAACTGTCATTAGTTACATTAACGATTATACTATTAAAATATAATAGTGAGCAGTTGGTAAATCAAACTCAGCAATTTCTTATTGTTGTCTAGGTAAGGAACAACCTCTTTGTGTGGAGCTCAAACGACAGAGGGAATGACTCTTTGAGTCTTATCTGAACCCTAGATAGTATATCTCCAAATGAAGGTCTTGGAGTAGACTATGAACCTAATAGACGTCTTGAATGGGTGTGCCAAGCGGGCGAAAAACGGATCATACTAGACTCTTGATCGTCTTATTTACAGAATACAAAGATTTTTAAACACCCTCAGATTTCGGGCTGTTGACTTAAATTTTATAGAGATATAACATTGTAGTTTTAAACGTTCACATTGTTTTACATAATAATGTAAAAATTACTGCACTGATCGTTGTATAAAAATATTAATATAAATAATTAATTTGTTTACCCGTTTCTTGATTTACTATAACTTTTAAGGGTTAAATGCCAATCTTTATAAACTGTGTAAGTGGTCTCAAAATTACGTTTACAAAATGTCTTGGGCTTGATTTTACGATTTTCTTCGAGGTAAAACCTTTTGCGGTGTTCTTGGTTTAGAGTATTTCATAAAATTTGTAGCCTCTCCCAGGCCAAAGTATCCACTGTTTTAACGTCAAAATGTCCATCTAATTCTGGTTTGTAAAGGAAATTTATCACATAATCATGATATGAAAAACCTTAATTTTACTAATCATGATTGTCAGTCTTTAGCTGAATGGGTAAGAGAACGTATCTTATAAGTACTTTGAAGGACCTTAATTTTACATTTCTTCATTGGCAACTATTACCTCAAGAGCCATTCTAAGAAATAATTATTAGTTATACCATCTTATCATATAATCTTCATTTAAAGTTTGGCTACCTTAAGTTCAATGACTATTAAAAGATCGGAGAGTACAGATATTTAATTAGTTGTAGCTCGGAAGTATGCAAATCAATTGCTACATAAGTCAAGCCCAGTGTTGTCCAATGTCCTGCGTGGGAGTAGTTACACCCACGGACAAGCCTTATCACAAGTAATTAATTATAAACTATCTTTTGTTGGTTCGAATTTTTGTATTACGATAGAGGGTATTGATAGGGGCGTGAATTGTTCAAGTGTCGTGGACAGCCGCTGGCTAACATTGGGGCTTTAATAATACGGCGGTTTTGTAGCGAGGTCAAAAGTTGAAGACCCCTCCAGTCCAAGTGATGGAATTAATTATTTCATTTCGTAATGTTTTTCTGTAAGGACATATGGTTGTGTTTGCTATCATTTACAAGGGTTTTTGATTATGTGAAGCAAGTAGTTATACTTAATTAATTTTATATAAAATTTGATATTTTAAAATGTTGGATTTTCAGAGAAAAATGCTGGGATATTATGTTCTCACTTTTTAAATGTTGTAGGTATTTTAAAATTCGAAAAAATACTGATAAAAAACTAAGTAGGCTACATAACAAAATTAGAGGATGACCATCTAAACGTTTGTACATGCTAACGAGTTATTTACCATTTTCAAGAATCTCTTCATTCATTAGTTTAGTTGTAAATCACGAAACTCAAATTTGAATTTGTGTTATTAAACCTTTACAAAAAAAAAGAAATCAAACAAAAACAAAATATTCTCATAATGTAGACAAGAGAGACAATATATACTAACTTTTCTCTCATAAGAAATTTATGGAGTAAAACTCAGTTTTTACAAACATTTCAATTTCTGTTTTATAATTTACAATTTATTTGTGCCAAGTTTCTGAATTGTTTAATTTTTACTGGAAAAACATATCCTATCGGTAATTTTGTAATAATACTGCAAATATGTAATTCAGATCTTTGCAAATCTATCTGAATACTGAAAATATGTGCAGCAAAATTTGTACCTAATAAATAAAGTAAAAATCTATTAGAATGTTTTATCTAAGGGTGTTTTATGTTATTGCTATAATTTTTTCCGACATTTACAATAATTGTATCTATAAAAATTAACAAAGAACGTTTTCAAGAATATGGATCAACTCTGGTTTTCAAGTCATAAACTTTTCTAAAACGTATTAAACTGTTCGAAAATATGCATAAACATAAATTTTCCAAAGTGTAAACGACTAATTAAATATTATAATAGTCCCTGTAATTGATTCTTGTAAGGTGGTGGAGTTACCAAGGAATTATGTTTTTTTAAATCAATAACACTTTTTGATTCTTTGACTTAAAAATAAAAACATCATTTTTTTGTTGTTTAAAGGGTTGTCGAAATATTGGACATACAAAATTTAACCATATATATATATTAGCACAAAGAGAACGGCAGCCTAAAAAAGAAGCATTTCCTGCATGTGTTTATCTCGTATATCACATCAATTAGCCGGACAAAATTTAGTAAACACCCTGCATGTATCTGAAGACTTTAAACCAAAATTCTTAGAGTGAGGTTGACTATCTTTGAATGGTTGGTTTACTGCAATTTATCTTTCTAAATGAACAATGTTATTCATTAATCAAACAAACAAAGTGTGAAGGGTGGTTTCGAGCACGTGATCTTGTCAGAAGTGTGGGAATTAACGCCAGGGGTAGGTTAATGCATTTAAAATAGTTGATTAAGTAGAGTCAACTGCAGGCATTTAAAACTAGTCAGGAATATCAAGGATGGGTAAATATGTCAATTTGTTATTTTTGAAAAAAAAACTTCAAAAAAACAAACTAAAAAAATTATAAGTAATAATTTTTTACAATAACAGTTGCGACTTCATAATAATTATATTCTTAAAATGTAAACTACTAGTTGTAACAGAAACAAAAATGAGGTTTATAACTTGCTTTTTTGAAGTCACCGCCATGATCGTTCAAGCAATGATCTCTTATACCGTATTCCCAATCGATAGTGAGTGCTGAATCGATCGTGGCGCCGTGCGACTTCGAAAAAGCAAGATATATACACTCATTTTTGTTTGTTACAACTAGTAGTTTACATTCTAAGAATATAATTATCATGAAGTCGCAATTGTTATTGTAAAAAATATATTATTTATAATTTTTTTTTTGTGTTTTTTATTTAAAAACATTCTTTTTTCCCAGTATTGGCAAAAATGTAGTACACGTACTGGCTAGTTAACAATACTATATGCTTGCACTTTATTCAAATGTAATTTTATCAATATTAAATACAAATATTTTCAACTAGCCTGTATCAATCAGGCGCCATTTTGGCATTTTTTACAACTACTGGCCAAGTACTGGCTCAATCAAGTCAGTAATGAAACGGGACCATCTCTGGAGCATACCTTTTCAAATGAGACCACCCCCAATGAAATCGGTTATGCCGTTCTGGAAATATACGCGGACATACATAAAAAAAAAAAAAAAAATCAAGTTGAATACAGAACCTCTCCTTTTTTGAAGTCGGTCAAAATTAATGTTTATTTCTTCTTTGGGTTATATTCCCTGGGTTTCTTTCTATGTTACTACTTTTAATTTCATAGTACTATGTCACAACGTTGTTTTGGCCCTGTTCTAGGTTTAGCACTTGATAACGAGAGTTGATCCATACTCTTGAAACCTTGAAACGTCGTTGTATAAATGATGAGAAATCTCCGAATAAATTTAATAAATAATATATAAACAATCCATCATTATGGAATAACTTAAAAACAGAATAAAAATTGGACAAATATTTCACAAACTTTTCTTCAAATCGAATCCAACTATTTTGATGAAATATTCCTAAAAGTTAAGGACCCTAACTTAAACGTAGTAATCGTTATTTTTTTTAAAATGCCGGTTTGGGGGGGGGGGGAGGAAAAATTAACCAATTTAACCATAGGCGTTGTCGTAAGTTTATGCATATCTCAAAATTGCCACAAGATATTTCAGTCAAATGTTGCTAGAATATGAAGATTTACAACAGAAACCAATATCATAAAAGCAAGTAAAAGAAATTTTCTGTTCTTTGAGTCATTCGAAAAGCGAACTGCGGTTCAGAGCTCATTTCAATATTTTCCAAATTATTAACTTTAATTTGTTTTTATTTATGGTTTGGTATATTGCGTTCCGTTATATATCTTCAAATATCAAACTGTTCAAACTTTTATAACTACGCCAAGATTATTACTTCTTTTTAACCATAAATTCCCGCCTGAATCGGCAATTTTAGGGAGATGGCGGACAATGTGTTGTTTGGGTCCTTAGACGTGCGTTTCATTTTAGAAAATGATAATTAAAACCGTAGTACTGATTTTGAGAAAATCGTAATTTTATTTCTAGTTTTATAGCATGGAATACCAACACTTACCAAATTTGATAAAAGTTAGCTTTGTTAGCTAAAAATTTGATTTTGTTTGTCTTGTCTAGAAACCTTACAGACGGTCAAATCACTTTTTTGGAGCTTTGGGTATCTTCAAACACTAAAACAAAATTTGACAGTACCACCCCTCCATAACTCTATACTACGTGTGTGAGACTGTTATAAGGAAATTCAGATTTGTCACCGTTCACGTGCACATTTAATCATTTGTAAGTCTTTTTGAAGACATAGAATTGTCATATCTATTTGTGTATGCGAGACGAGGAATGTTTGCAGCGTCTCTGTTGTGACATCGTGTTTAAACAGTTGATGGTATACATTGTCAGGACTCGTAGTTTTAAAATTATCTTCGCAGACTTATTGTAGCAACATAGAATCAGAGGTTGAAAGGGTTAGGCGTCCGTGACTAACCAACCTGTCGAGATTCGAGAGTTTGAATTTTATGAAGCCCAGTTGGAATTTGATACGGATGCTTTGTGGTTCACCGTTAATTGGTGGTGTGTACGGCGTTTCAAAGGGTGACCAGTAATTACCTCGGCTAATAAGGTGTTTATTGCCAAGCTTTTAGGAGGTTACCTTTCACAATCAAACTTCGATTATGGTACGTTATTAATTATATTAGTATGGAAATTAATTTAGGATTAATAAGTCCGGACATTGCGTCAGTACAATTCTCCTTAACTATGAAAAATATAATAATTAAAAAAAGTAATAAACTGGCGGAGTGGATTTCGTGATAGTTAAAAAGTATGTTGTATGATTTATGATACTTCAGCTTAATCATGAAGGGCTCTTGGTCCTAGAATTGGAGGAGGTGTACAGAAAATCTATATGAAGTTATGCCTGTCTTTTAATTTGTTTTGTGATCATCTCTTTAAGTTGTGTTTAAAACTTTTATTACTTCTTAACAATGAAACGTGAGCTTATGAATTTTATTTGGGGTCGAAGTACATAGTACGAAATGAATTGAGTTTACTTATCACTGTTGTTAGTTCGTGCATGTCTATACTGATTACAGGGCAGACAAGTAAAGACGCAAAGACGAAGAAGTAACCATCACTGTAATTATAAATAAAGATGTCTTAACACTAATGTTTAGAACATTTTATAATTTTAGAAAGAAGTTTATATTATTGTTTGTTTCTTGGATACGAGGCTGAGTTGATATACGGTTTTCAAACTTCCTTTAAACTCCCACACAAGAAACAAAAGAACAAAATTCGAACTGCAACATAGACGTTTGTTTCAGCGGTGACCTCTTCTTTCGTTGCGAATTTTTTTCTATAGAGCGATTTATTCATGTTTGTAAGGAGAAAGAAATCGCAACGGGCTAAATTTCGAGGATAGGGTGGATAAGAGAGCAGTTCGTAGCGCAATGACAATTTTGGCCCTGACAATGCATGTGAGCTGCTGAACTTTCGCGAAATAAGAGATTTTTTTTCCTTCATCAATTGGGGTCGAGTTTTCATAGAAAAAATTCTTAAAAAAATGAGGCGTAATACTTGTTCTGTAATCGTGTTCCTCTTTATCATAGTCGATGAATATTATGCTGTACCAATCTGAAAAAATTGTAGGTTTAATCTTTCCAGCTGATGAAACCTATTTAACCTGAGCACGTTCGCAAGATAAATCAACAGTTTTCACTATTCTTTCATTTCTGGAGTGTAGTATTGGTACAATGTTTTATCAACACCTACATCCACCTTCAAAACAAGGATTGCGCTATCATAAACTGTGCAAAAAGGGATGGCATTGCTTAATAGGCACATGAGTTTCGTTAATATCCTGGGAGTGAGCCAATCAGAGTTGTATTACTGCGCTTGTGAGGAAGCTTCTGATGAAAGGATCATTGGATTCGTTGAAGACCTATATAAGGGACGTCTCTGAATGATTGTCACAAGAGTTAATGAAAGAGCGATAGCTGAAGTGATCCAGTCAGTTCTTCCCACATCAGTTTTAAGTTCCAAATATTCCATTTAAAGAAATAAAGTATATTTCAATGGACACTAAGGTGTTTAGCTCCACCTGAGCCTCTTCCTCTCTCGCGCAGTATTAATATTGTGTGGGGACCTTTTGGTCAGTAGAATAAGCCATTACTTCAGAGGCCAATTCGGTAAGTGATATACGACACAGATATTAAAAACTCCAACTTGAACTGGACCATCTCTGTTCTAGAGTAACATGTAGAAAAATAAAGCATAGACATCGTGAGAATCGATCATGTACAGTAGAGTAGAAGTTTCACAATGTGCGAATAACTTAATTAGTGACAGTTCTCGGGAGATTTTAGGGTTTGCAGGTTAATTAGTATATACGTTTTCTAAGTGATCAGTAAATTGTTTTAAATATGAGCTGTGGAAAAAATTCTTGTTCTGTTTGCTGAATGTAGTGATTAAATTCGTGGTAGTATTTTGATGGTCGGCTACCTTGACCTTTGTTTTGAACCAAAACATTTCATGCTTAGTACGCTCTGTCTGCAAAATTAACATGAATTATTATACAATTCTAACCAATTGCTTCAAATACCACTCGAGAGGTATTGCGAGACGTCTGGTGTTCCATTCCTACCTCTAAGGAACGGAGATTCAGCCATCACGGAATTGTCTGATTTTTTTAGTGTTGCTGATCCCAATGCTCTCATTGGTTTCTAAGTGTACTAGAGGTGAACCGAGAGGAATTTCAATCAGGTTATTAAAAAAAATTGTCTTAATTTTTTTTCAATGCTACTTTCAATCTAAATCTAAACCTTTAAGTTTTTTAAAAAATTAGTTCAAATTTTGCAATGGCTATTGTTTTTACCTGGTAATAAACAAAGTCTTTCACGATCAGTCTACTAAACTTTGAGAATCCTGGACGTCAAAATTTAGAAAATCGTTCCAATAAACACACGTCTACAAATCCTTCGTTTTACTTCATTTTTGTCAGTTTCTCTCTTTTCAAAAACAAGATGTAACTCCAGAACGAATTTAAAGATTGGACTAAATTTTCCAGAATATTTTTATACTATTAGTTTGCAATATGCTACAAAGTCACGAAATTACGTTCATTTAAACTCAAGGTGACAAATATCACGAAAACCGTTGGTTTTACCAAAAGTGTATAATGGACGAATTTTTTATTTTTTTAACGATACCTTTGTTTTTATTGCAAGTTTTAACTTTGTGAGATATTGGGTGTGATAAACGAATCAAATTGTTGGTTATTTACTAAAAACACACCAGATCTTTCTTGATCGTCCGGCGCTTAAATGAAATGGTTTTTAAGATATATAACAAAAATATGTATACTAAATTTTACAGAACGTTTTATACTATTGTATAATAACAAAATCTCACAATATTCCGTTAAACCGTTTTAAAAATGGCGTTCATTACAAATTTTTGCTGCTAAATATCACGAAATCCAGTGATTTTAAGAACTATTTATAAGATACAAATTATTTAGCCTTTTTAATGCGTAACAAGATTCGTTATTTTTATGGAATTTTGAAGGGTAATCGGTAATATTTATTGGCAGTAAACTAAAATAATAATAAATACAAAATTTTGGTAATTTACTAGAATACACAGAGCTTTTCTTGGTCTTCAAACCCCTAAAATTCGGGTTGAATTCACAATTTAGTAAAATTTATACACTGAATACTTACATTAAAGTTTAATAAAGTCTTATTTTCATTAAAAAAAGAAAACTTCTTCAAATGTACACTTGGTTTAGATCATATTAAAATCCATTTAAGTTATAATTTTACGATGAATTGATTAAATGAACGTTTAAAAATGGTAATTGTACTAATTACACATATAGCGTTGAAAAATCGTGTATATTATTGACATGTAAAAATCCATAAATATATCGTGCAAATGATGGTGGCTCAGACCTATAATTTAAGGCACCAATGCGTACCGTCAATTCAATTAGGGCACGTCGTGTTTCTTCCTAGTCTTCTTGATTATTAGTGTCATATTATTGTTTAGATTTATCGAGATCATTGACCAATCAAGAAGCAATAAATTTGTACGAGGCTGGGAAATTATAGCCAAATGTTGCTACATCGTTAGCGCACTTCGGTATCTTATCTCAGGATGATCTTCTTACTGGTAGCTTGGTAATAGACTAGTTTATACCTTATTCGATTTAAATGTTACACAATCTACATTCTTAATTTTACGAGTCGTAATGTGTCTGATAATCTTGTTCAATGAAATTCTGACATTAAAAATTCTTGTCTGAATGTGTTGCACGTTTTCTTCAAGGTTTACTGATGTTATGCCATAAACAAAACTTGAACAGCTTATGAAGAGATTACTCATATAAAACACATTATTTATTTTAATGAAAAGGAAAATGTAAATTACAATAATAATTTGATAAGGCTGACATTATAGTACGTGAATTTCTTTTCTTGTGTTTTGTGTAAACATTAGTCTGCCGAATGCGACATTTTTGCTATTTGGACAAAATGAATAATATGTAGATCCTAGATAAATAAAAAGTAGCCATTAAAAAACGAATACAACCAGCTCGATTTTAATTTTTACGTCTAATTTTTCAGTAATATTGGACGAACTGTAAAACGTATTTTATTTACTTAATTTAACTAAAATTCCGATTACTTGAGATGACTTTTTTCTTCTAATTTTGAGGTTAACGTTTTTAACAGTTTTGTTGTTTACTAAAAACAGTCTTTTTTAAAATCGTAAAAAAACACTAGGAATTATTTTGGTAGCGGATTTTGAAGCTGCACAAAATGAGCTATAGTGGAACTGTCGAGGCTCTGGTGAAAAATTATTCTCAAAAACAATTTTTGTGACATTTAAAATCTGCCGTTAAAAAAAATTATTGACCGATTTTCCACATACAATCTAATTATCTGAGTGAAAGCGATGGTTATAATGTTCAAAATTCGCGTAATCTAAGCGTGATAACTAACGATCGTGTAATCCGACATCAAATTTGGACCAGTTGGTATAAATGTCTAAAAGATTATCTGATGATATTTTTAGGAAAATCGATAGGTTATTTTCAAAATGGTGGCGGTTTAAATTGTTTTTCGTTGCTGCCTTATGTAAGGTCGCACAATAGCTTATTTTATCTACCTTTAAAATCTGTGCTTGGTAACGCAATTTAAAAATCCAGGTATGAAACGTTGTTTTGGTACGCGATCAAACAAAACAGTAGAGTGTTCTTTGATATAGTGCCTTAAAACTATGTTATAATAATATGGGCTCGCAGATTTTGAACACGCAATAATGGTCCATATAATGTACAATTGGTGACATGACGCGAGCGAAACAGATATTAATGGTTCGGTATTTTTAGTATTAATACGGTAAATTATGCAACAAATAGGTTCATGTTGATTGCACTGTATGTTAGAACAGGCCATACGTGTAGGACTAATATCAGGTGTAATATAAAGTACAGAAATCACTAAGGGTGGGGCATTGATTTAATAAACCAGGCCTAATGAATTCATGGAATTGAGTTGTTTATTAGTCAGTTAATAAACCCACTCTTACCACCATTTCACTTTTTAACTATATACCCTTTAGCAAGTATACAAAACCTACATGTATTCAGTGGGTCGGTAAGCAGTTGCAAAAAGACAGTTGCTATTCAACAAAAATCCTAACGTCCATCTTTACAAGTTGAAGGTTGAATTGAGTAGGTCTACAGTGCATTTTTTTATTATTAAATTTTTTCTTCTTTCTTATAATATAGAATAAGGAATGTCTAAATCTCATAAAAGAATTGTTAGAGCTGTCACTCAGACTTACACAGCTGTGCTGTATTCTAAATAGAACTGTATAGAGTCCACTTATTAGTGACTTGTTAAATCATATATTATATAGTAACTCGGTGATCTTGTTGTTATGATTTTATAACGTCTACAATGCAAGTTAAGTTCGAGGATTGCTTTGCACGGCCAGCATATTTGTCAGACTCACCATGAAGTCTCTAAAGTTCAAAGGCAAATTTTGTCCGTTGTTTAGATTAAGTTATGATTTGAAGGAACGGAGTGAGGGCACCTAACATATTCAATTAAACCAAATCTATTAGGTTTTGACCACCCAGTGAGGGGCGTACAGTCGGCATTTTAATAAAACTCAGTGGGCATTGTCTACGCTTGTCACAAACCCATTTCTATTTCGTCCTTTAACCATGCATACCACAAATTGTTATAGCTTCATCAACTGTCTTAATGGTAATTGTATGAAAGCATAATCGGAGCTTTGTCTTCCTTTATAGTTGACCCGTGGAGATGTTAACATAATTTAACTATAGCAGAAGTCTGTTGAGGGTTTATTTATTGTCCTCCCATCTTCAGATTATAATCTTGTACAATTTACAAACTTAAAACATATTTTTATTTGGATTTTATACGAATTAAGAATTGTGGAAATCATACGTTTACAAAGGTGCATACTTAGCATGTCGGCATAATCGTAAATTTACTTTCACTTATTGTTTTTTTTTGTCTGGTCCTTTTACTTTCTCACATTTATTGTTTACGTCTTTAATATAGTAAAATATATTACAATGGGCAAAATTATTAAAGATTTTACAAAAACATCACTGAGTTAATAAACACCGATTTAAGAAACACCTTTCTACGAATTTTGTGTACTCGTTCCTGTCGACTAAATGGATTTTATTCAAAATTATTATTGAATAGAACGGAATAAACATTCATTACAACAATACACATAAGACCTGTATATACATAGGTAAAGTATTGCTACACAAGTCAACAGGTTTAAGATGGTTGATATTATACAGGGTGGGGAAAAGTCTACTTTACTAATTGGAGCTACCGCCCTTGCAGTATCATGGTCTCCCGGAGAATTGACTTCTATTCTCTTCTATCTTGCGCTTTTCTCAAATCAGCCTCCACATCGTCTGTTTCTTGGTCTTCGGTCTACCAAAGGGTAGGGTGATTATTATATATTTTCTTATTGTTCTTTCTGGTGACATTTAATATGTTCAAGTCATCTCTATCTCCCTTTCTTCATTTCTTCAACTAAATCAGTATTGTATTTTTTAACACTGACCTTATGTGGAACAGTCTAAATCTGAAAATTAATATGAGAAAAACAGTTTTTGGTTTTAATACCTGATAATTTGAGTATTTGTATCCATTCTCTAAGGACATATTTTAATAGGAGCACCGTTTTCTTCGGCCATTTTGAATTCGTCATTTAGGATTGAACTTAATTTTTTTTAAATAGTTAAAACGTTTCCGACACATTTTTCTTAACTAAGTTTTAATTCTGAAAATTTCGGTCGTAATCCGAATTGATACCTCTTACTGTTTTTATATTTTTTGTAAAATGTTTAAACAAATCAAACTGTGAAAAACAAAACAAACATTCCAAAACAAGTTATATTGTTTTATACTCATATGATCTTCTTGTCTCATGATAAGAGTGTATAGTAAATGGTACTCCGGTTAGGTTAAAAGAAATAGGAATTTATAAGAGATAATTTAGCCTCTAATTGTGGAATTACTTTTAAAATTAAAATTGATTTTGAAATCTTAATAAGACAGTCTGTTTAAAAGTCATAAATGACTATGTTTCACAATTTACGTAATTGAAGATTTTCCAGTTTGAATTGTCAAAACGCCATTTTGGAAAACATGAAAACAATAAGAGATATTTAAATTTCCGTTATACCATCTTTTTCAAAATTATTCTAAAAATATATGTCACTTGTTATTAAAAAAAAAGTAAAATCTAAGATGGCGGATTATAAACTGTTTTCGCAAACGGTGACCTTATCATTACGAGAGTGGATACAAATATCCTAATTATCAATTTTAAATCATAATATTATATCTTCTAATTAAGTGATTCCAGATTTTTGCTTTATGGCATATACATATTTTCAAGAACAAATTTCCATACATAAGACTACATTCGTATAGAGGCGTATAAAAATCTGTAATTAATGAGAAAACGATAACAATAAAAAATAAAAATCCAAAGGAATGTAAACCCAAAACAAAACGGAAGAAACTTGTTATATACGTAGGGAAGCACTTTCAATACTCCACGTAAAGAAATTCTACAAAACAAAAGTACGTTTCAAGGAACAACTACTTTGTGAGCGACAGACCAACTACTGAAACATGCTCTTGCTGTAAGGTGTTTTTATTCTTCCGCCATAAATCGGATTATACTACGATATTAGTTCTATTATTTCAGGTTCATTAAATCTTGCCGCTCACAAGTCCTTTCATAAAGTATAAATATCACTAGTGATCTAGGTCTCGGGATACATGTGCTATTAAAATGTATTAAAAATAAATATAAAATTAAGAATATATTAATAGTTCCGAATTTCCAAAATTATTTTATTCGATTGGTAATAGATATTCGAAAAGGTGATAGTTTAATAATACTTTATCAGCTTCCGCGCATGGTATTTCTTCCATTGGGAGACTTGTTTTCGCAATAGCCCTCCATTGTTTGATCATTAGGAGAAGATGTGATGAGGGCGAGCGCTGAACACATCAGTTGGTGGTCCCCATCCTGCCGGTTATTTCCGCAGAGTGACCATTGATTACTTCTTACGATTGCCAATTTGAATAGGTGATTCTGGAGGTAATCATGTCTCGTGATCAGGCTGAAGGCGAACGCATAGGATACGCGAGGAATCGTCCCTGGAAAATTTCCTTGGTCTTGGAGTCGGAGCTATAGCTGACTAGACGGGTCCATTTGGTATTGATAATTGAGCCGACTCCAAACAACTCAATACTTCTGGCTGAGGGTAAAGTAAGGCTTGTGTCAGATTGTGGTATGATGTCAATATTCTCGTTTCTATGTATTCAGTCGTGGTTTGGGATCCATTAGATGACCACTTTTCTTTCTGCTGAGATGTGGTTTGTTGTAGCACATTCCGGAGATGGCTGACTGCAAGTTTAGGAGGAAGACAGTGTTATTTGCATTGGAAGGGTCTTTTGACTGTCTTTGAGATTGTAACAATCAAAAATGCTGCAGAGGGCGCCAACTGCCAATTAGCCCTCTAAGAAACACAGCCCCAGTATGTCCGGAACCTGGTTTTTATAATATATCGGTATAGATTCGTATTCAGTGGTTTTTATGGTATATTTCATTAATCGTTTGTAGGACAGCTTGCAGTTCTGGGCTACACGAGGTACTTGTTGTTGTCTTTAGACCAGGTAGGTATATCTTCATTTCTGGACTAGTGCAGTTGATGTTTAATTTTTGCAGGGTGGCTTAGAGGTATAGGTTGCTTGTGTTTTAAATATTCTAGCAGCTCCGTAGGTAGTCTAGAACTTACCATTAACTCGATGGTTCCTCTCCAAAAATGTATTTTTTTTTTCATACGGGTACAAAGAGGACCAACTTTGGTTGGAGTACAAAGACTGGAATTGTTGTAGATTTGGCTCTGCCGGTAAAGTTCCTATCCTAATTTATTTTAGACCTTTTCTAACCGATTAAGACTTGGTTTCGTTGACAATATTGAGATTTCTTTTCTTTAACCTATCACAGGATGAATGGTTTATTTGTTTAAAGCTTAAAAATTGAATAATAATTGTTAGTTCAACAATTTATTCAAGGCTATTATTGCAAAAGTGAAATAATTGTGCTGACATAAATTATTTTGTGATGGTTACGATTATAACGACGTATCTTTATTTCTAATTAAAAAGTCTTCTGTTTTTGGGTGTTTTCTTTTTACGATCAACAATCTCTCTTTTATTTATTGCAGGGTCGGACAAAATAACTTCAGTTTCGTTAGAAAAGGCCGAGGACGCTTCGGCAAGTGTTTTTGTACGCTTCCTTTTAGTGATCGTTAAAAGGAACAAGAAGCCACAACTTTCCAATTTTCTTCCGAAAATATATTCTCTGATTTAATAATATTGTTTACGAGTGTGCCTTTGCTTAGATTTGAAACTGATAAAATTTAATACAGTTGCTTTCACAACAAAGTTGTGGTGTTAATCATAAATCATTGACTTTATTGTATTTTTTTATTTTCTTAAAGCGATTATACGACTGTTACATGAATTTTAATAAGTAATAAAGCTACGTTGTGTTCAAATGTAAAAAATACATTGTTTTATAACTTGTATTGTTTATGGTGAAAATATTTAAAGTTTTATTATGATACATTGTAAAAGTCAGAGGGTGTAGACAGGGATGAGGGATGAAAGCGTGGTGTGGAAATGACAAATTTCTTTGTATAAAGCATGCAATCATAAACTATGTCTAGCCGCAATGTGAACAGTTTATTTATGACGTGTCTCCAACATCGTTAAAAATATTGATCCTAATAAAATGAGCTTCGTAAATTTTTTTTCCTAGAAGTTGATTTATATCATTTTTTTAATTGGTTAAATTTATAGTCATTGGTTATTCAAAACTAAAATTAAATTTTATAATAGAGAATAGATATCACAATAGAACTTGCTTTCAGAAAAATCTCATTTCTTTTGAGTAAAGAGTGACGCGAAATTTTCTCTAAGTTTTTCTGGAGTTTTAGTTTAACTTCCAAAATCGTATCTTACACAAAAACATTGAATTATATATTAAATATCTTCAACCTATGTATAGTCTTGAGTTTTGTAAGAGCTTGTTTTTTTTCTCGTCATGAATTTTTTTTGTAAATTTCAAGACAGAACGACAAACACACGAAGCTAAATGAAGTTTACGAAGATGCATTCATGTCCCTGGGTATTTTTGAGTGGCACAATCATTTCTAGATAGTCTTGAATAATAAAACCTCGTTCTGGATAACCAAGCATAACAGCACAAACATATTGTTTATGAATTAAATTTTAATCATCAAACTCTTTATGATATTTTTATCGCATTATTTGGGCAAAAGTGATTCCAAATAATCTTGCCTAGAAAGAAAACAGCACTGAAAAGATGTCTGTCTAAACCTTCGTGGTTATATTGAAAATAACCCAGATTAAAAAAAAAAGTTCCACTAATAATTAATTTGATTGATCTTAGAGTCCAATTCCATGACTCCGTTATGATGAACCGTGATGTGATTTTGGGAGAGGTTTGTTAGGCTCCGTCTGAAGTGATTTAGAGGGAATTTCAATTTTAGCTTTTGAGTTTATATTATTTAAAGTTGGCTCGGATTTTGAAGCCAATGATTTTGTCTTTGACTTTGTTATAGGAGGACAATTACTTCAAAAACTTTGTACTTTTATTTTGACACGTTCTCTTCAAAAACTGCTGTTTAATTGCCGGCGATGGTGGCAAAAGCATTTTCTTCTTGATAGGTGGCACAATTTGTGGCTCATGTTTTGAAACTAAAGCTGAAGCTGACCGTATTACACCTGGAGGAGATAAGTTACTCACGGAAGAAATTTTCCAACCAGTTTGTATTCCAATTCGAACCAGCCACTGCTCCATTTTTATTTTAAATGTCTTCGTCAGTTGATCACCATTGGCACAAGATGTCATTTTATTTGTAGTATCAATTTCAGTAGCAAAGGTTTTTCCTGGTACTACAGGTTTTGAAATTTTATACAAATTACCGCCATCGATAAAGGATATTTTGTCTTTCGCCATGATTTTGTATTTAGAAAAGTTGAAGGAATGTGCAGGATGATCGCCACCATAATTTGGACATTGGACGTTATTCTTGCACTCTTAACTGTTGTGCCCTTTTAAACCACATTGTGTATATGTTGTGGGATAGTAGGTGTGCCAAAAGTTAAATCAACGAAGCAGTTGGCAGTTTTTTGACATTCTCGGTTCGCATGATCCGAGTACTGTCAATTACAGCTTTTTCAGCTAATTCAGATTTAATCTCCTCTAAAACGTAGCATCCTTACCTGTAACTTAACCCTTTTAGAATTTAAGTATCGGTAGGGTTATCTTAACATGATCGATAAAACAACTAGTTTGTAGTAGCGAAAAACTTTGCTTTTTGCTGCTTGTCTCTCCTGGGAATTGGTTGTCCATTGATCAATTTCCTTATGGAAGTTACCGGACCTGCTCTGACAGTACGACTTTATTATTTAATAGGGACGAGACCTTCGATAGATCTTTCTTTTCCTCTGAATTGATGACCACAAAAAAAATTAGAAGCTGGTAACTCAAGTGAATAACCCAAAGTTATTATTGACTAGCCACCCATGTTCTCATGGACAATTATAGACTCACTCCGATAACAGCATCAATTTTGGGTTCCGAACCCTATTAATCCAACATCCACTTACTTGCTAAACTACATCTAGGTTTCTGAACTCGAACTGTTAATATCCTCGGGAGTGTGAAACACACATCAGGATTCCAAAACCACGCACTTGATTCCGCCAAGGTAATCAGAATGCGTATCGCCATTCCCAGACGTAACAGGCACGACCCCGGCATTCTTTCTTTTTCTCATATCCATAAATGGCTTTTTAACATCTGGAAAGAATGGCAAAGTTGCATCTATCGGTTGGCTAGTAAGGAAATAAATAGATAATATTTTATGTCTTGAGTAAATGTTTGACTGGAGACCGCGAGGGTCGCCAACCTGTCTATTAGGTATAGCTAGTCTGCACCCCCTGGGGGGGGGGATAGGCGTTTTCAATTGAATACCTGCAGCATTGTTTCAGTAAATGAGAACGCCGGTTCCGTAAGTGTATAGTGTGTAGATATAAATTTTGAAAACAAAATTCTTTACTAGTTAAGTTGACGATAACTTGATTTAAAAATAAATATCCTATTCTTGACTTGAGTAATCATTGACAAATTACGTTCATCGTGTAATACTGTAATGTTCAGGCTTATTTATATTTAACGTCTTAATATCGCATTTTAGATATTTCTGTTGTTGGTAATGAATAGTTCGTACAGTTTGTTTTATTCCTAGATTGTATTATACTTCATTTTTATTTGAAGTAACATCTAATGAATGATAATTAAATTTGCACTTTATCTTTCAATTTGAATTTCAACATACTTATGTAGTTGACCTTTAATAGATTACATCTTGGCGTTTCACCTCAAAAGCATTGGTTTGATGTAATTCTACGTAAAATTGTATTGATAATTGTCGATGTCACGTATTTGTGACACGACACCAGGATCAACCCACTCTTCGTCAATCTGCAGACCTACCAGTCGTTTACAATTAGTATCTCCAGATAGGCATCTCTAGACTAACTAACATTTGTTCTCATCTTTAGTGTTTTCAGAGCTTTCTATTCGTAGGTGACGTGATATCGACACAGTTTGCTGCCAAATTGTAAGTTTAGTTTATGTAATACCATATCTAACTTGGCAGTTTCATTATCTCTAGATAAAAGTCTTCTGTTTTTGCGATATATTTCAGTTGTCACTCATGTTATTGTTGTGTATAATGTGGAGGAAGAGAACCTTTAAATAAGTAATTTATGACAGAGATATTACGAAGTGATATTAATGTATTTCAAACTACTGTATTGCCTATTTCTGATAATGTTCAACAGTTGTAATCTTTTTAAACATTTTTAGGCCAAGGGCATACTTACATTTTTGGAGTTGCGACTAGGCGCGTATGTGTTAGTGTGTGTATATTAGTAAAGTCTTTAGAGGTCACAATTTTTATCCCATTATGCTCAAATTTCGTATGTATGTCCCTTTTCACTAATCGTTGACTAGTTTTTAACCATAAAAATATGTAGGAAGATTTAAAAATTGCGGTAAATTTTAACATTTACAAAAAAGTATTACTTGCAGGTTGTATAACGCCCCTGCAAATAGCAAGTAAAAGACAATTTATTGCAGTTATAGAATAATTGACAGAAAATGAATTTTTACAGCTGTTATTAAAAATTGGATTTCAGGTCATACGATTTACGATTATATTTAGTTTATGGCATAAGCGATTTAATATATAAGTATATTTTAATTTTTTTTATTTACTTTTTATCTCTTATAAGAAAATACACGTGGTGAAAAATTGTAACTTATATAGATAGAGCTTCTTGGGGAGATGGACGACAGAATATTATGGTTTGATTAGTATTTGGTTTTTTTGTAGACGAGTGTGTGATAAAGTTAATGCAGTGTTTTTACAGCTTTTATTTACTCTCTGACACGTTTATAATTATAACATATTTTTTATCAGTGATGATAATAAAATAGTAAACATATAAATAAAATATAGATTTTTAAATATCTGGTATGGTTATCATCTAGACAAAAACGAATTTGTACGGTCTTATTTCTGATTTATAATTAAACTCAGAATGTTTTTTTATCTCCTAAGCCTGTATGTCTTCAAAATTTAGACCACTATTCCAAAGTTATATATATATATATATATATATATATATATATATATATATATATAAATGAAATGATAAAGATGTAGAGTTAATAACACTAACAAAGATGTTTTTAAAATTTACTGATAAATATTAATAAAATGGACAAATTGTGTAGTCCCTAGTTACTAGATAGGCGTAACTCCTGTTTAAATTCCAGTTCTGAAATATTAGGTAAAAAATAAGAAAATAAACACGATCGCTATCATAATCGTGTCTTTTTTTCGAACAAATGTTTAAAAATTTTATAAATTTTTTCCATATTTTAAACTAATGTTTCTTTGAACCTGGACTATACGTCCAGCAAGCTATTAATGCAATACAAATGAAATTAGTGTATTTTACATGGGAATTTTTATTATTGCTGTGCAATAAATGTATACTCGAAAAAATTGGATTGCTCCTTAGAATTTGTTGTCGTAGTTTATACGAATGAAAATGTAACATCGAGTGCATAATGTGAGTTTCCTTAGTTTTGAAAACGATTCCAAGAGGCACTATAAGTGGAGAGTCTTTTAACCTGTCTGCCTCAATAAGGGCTTTCATTCAACATAAATCAACGATGAAATTCCGCGTTGTAAATCCATTCACCACGGTTGGTCATACAACGAAAACTTAGGATATTTATGAGGCTCCTCCAGATCAGACAGTCATATATTTAGAATGAAGAGAGGGAGGATTTTAGCAGCAGTATAAAATCAATTATTATCCCCTGGACCTTTTCTTTTGTTACTGATATAAATCTAACCTCAAAATATTTGGCATTAATTCAACCCTTTTAAGGGAGGGTGGCAGTGGCGTGTTGATTGATGATGTCTTAGTGATTGACACCTTTACACCCCCCGAGTCCATTCTGTCAATGAAATGTTGAAATATGAGTTCTAAGAATAGACAAGGCTTGACCCCCCTGAGATTAAGAAACAATAGTCGCTGTCCAATTAATACTGTTGACGGCAGAAGTCCTTTCCACTCATTTTAAGATGTTTTCAGTAACTTGTTGGAGATACAAAATTCTAAAGAGGTTTGTTTTCTAAATTACACCCGTTAGGTAAAGAGTGATATCTTATATAAACTTCTGTTATAATTTCCTATGTACCACACGTTTTATTGTTTGGTATAGTTTGAGTGAAGAGAACTATTAAATTAATGATTTATGACAAAGTTATTACCAAGTGACACGGATGTACACTATTAACTATATTTCAAACTACTCTATTGTCTCCTTCTGATAATGTTTAGCAGTTAATCATCGGAATGGTTGTGATTTGTGAAACTACAAATTACATGTCATTATAATAAGTGCTTTGTACGATATGCTTCATTTGCGATTTTTTGTACTCATGTTTTCACGCATTTGTTTATATTATGATGAAGAAACTTTTCAAATGTGTCGGTGAAAAGGGAATAAAGAATTGCGGTTTTTTACACTGTGGTACAACTATTCTGTTACAATTTATTGATTATTATCTATTCCTGTTGATAAATCTTCATGAAATTCCACGTGGTTAGTGATATTTTAGTATTTTATTATGCAACCATTTTTCTTATTAAACGCATGTTTATGTAGTTTTACTTTTCACATATAGAGTAGTAGACTGAGTTTGTCGTTAGGAAATTGAAAAAAATCGTTTTAATACAATGGGCGACGTCATTTTATAATAACACGGCAAATTACAAAATTATCTAATGTTTTCTAATAAACCTTATTTCTTAGACATGTTGCAATCAGTCTAATCTTTCCAGGCTTATTGTAGTTAGTGAAGACTGATTAAAAATTATACATTAACAAGATTCATGCATTCTTCTTTTCACACATTGTAGGTATAATTTGAGTTCTGACAGGTAGTTGAAGTGTCAACTTTACTTTTCAACGTGTTTCCAATTAATATATACACGTATTTTTACACGTACTGTACATATATACGTAGTAAAAAATAATGTATGTCATTACATACATCAAAACAAAGTTGTGAGTTGATATAATGCTGTTAACAAAGAATAACGAAAAATCTTTTCAAAAAAAATTAAAAAACTACAAAAACGAAAAATTAAATTTGGATTGTTTTGCATTTACTTTTTAATCAGCTTTTGTTTACAAGAAACGTGTTTAGTTTAATTAAAATTGGACAAGCATTAAATATAAAAGCTATAAACTGAACAGATTTGATTTAATTTAATAAACTAATACATCACGGAAACATGTAAGTACAACACAAAACAAAAAGGTTCTTCTGACACCAACAAACTGTGCTAGTTTAATCCTGGAAGCGCCAAGGTACTCTTCTACAGAGTAAAAGAACATTTTATATGAGATAAGTGAACTCCGGAAGCTCTCAAAAACATTTTTTTAACATTTTCGGGAAGTGTAAATAAATTGTATACTCCGCATTCTATAAATGTTAGTTTGTGCACAGGATATTGAAACAATATTTTACGCATAGTATATTCATGATTATGTTAGTTCAATATTCTCTACTTACATAAAATTTTTTTTAAATATCATAAATGTAAAAACACGGAAAAGTGAAAATATGAAATTAAAAAAAAGTTTGAATGACTGATTATAATTTATACATTATAATGGTAACATTTTCAATGAGCCTAGAGTTCTGCCAGAATTACACTCCATACCTTAACCGAGAAGAGACGTAAAAAAATAAAACAGTTTAAAAACTTCCAAACTTTTCTCTGATGAAAAAATTATTCGGAGAGCAATGCATGATGTACCCACAGTAACGTGACGTTTTCCTTTACATTCAAAATAACTCCAAAAAGTTTCATATTACTTGTTTTAGATGTTTTATTTACTTTTGATTACGGATAATTTAGGATTTGATTTTACAATACAAAAAATTAATTTTGTTTTTGTCACCCAAGTTATTTGCAATGAACTCATCTTCTGCCATGTCCGTAACTAACTCTGCTGAATTAGCTAAGTGTACACTATTTTTTGCCAACTACTGTTGATGACTAAAGTAGTGTCATCGACAAATGATACTGTTTTTGCAGGTCCCACATAATGAGATAGATCATTTATATAAATTTTAAATTGTAATCCAAAATTAAACCCTATGGAACTCTACGGAGGACTGCTTCCACTTGAAATGATCGAGAGTTGAAAGAACTGTCAATATAAATAATCATATTTTACTGATATAAATTTGATTTGTTCAAACTATTTGACATTCCACGTATACCGTAATGTTCAAGCTTGATCATTACAAGATTGTATGATCAATCCAATCAAAAGCTTTTGGGAAGTCGAGGAAAAATAGATGAAGACTGACTTTATTCATAAGTGGAGTTCAAAAGAGACAACATGGCAAGAAAAATTGATGAATCTGTACGAAATCAAATGTACTTTGATTCAAATGTCACATTTACCAAGAAAAGTAAAAATTCTATTTATCACTGATTTTTCAAATATTATTGATAAAACTGGAAAAAAGTGATAGAGGAGAATGATTGGTAATTTATTTATATCGCCTTTTTGTAGAAGGGGTTTTTCAACAGTATAGTTTAAACTGTCTTGAAATATCCCATTTTCAAGTGGACTGTTTTATAAAAAAAGATAGCGGGTTTAAAATAATATGAGAAGTAGCTTTTGGCACCGTTGTAGGCTTTAATTTAAAGTTATACGTTGTATTTCGACATTTTGTTTTATATATCCCAGCTTCACTTAGTCTCTGTCTCTCCCTTATTAAAAATCTATTCCATTAAATAATTGAATTGTTATTAATTAAAGGATTAATATTTATATTCTTCTTGGATGCTTTATATTTCTATAGAGCACGATATATATATATATATATATATATATATATATAGAGAGAGAGAGAGAGAGAGAGAGAGAGAGAGAGAGAGAGAGAGAGAGAGAGAGAGAGAGAGAGAGAGAGAGAGAGAGAGAGAGAGAGAGAGAGAGAGAGAGAGAGAGAGAGAGAGAGAGAGAGAGAGAGAGAGAGAGAGAGAGAGAGAGAGAGAGAGAGAGAGAGAGAGAGAGAGAGAGAGAGAGAGAGAGAGAGAGAGAGAGATTGACCGCAAAGTTGGACAGGGCTTTTTTTTAAGTGCTAATTGCATTAACTATTACAGTTCTGCTCCATCTCCGTCATACCAGATTTACCTCTAATGTTTAACTTCAAACGTTCCACTCATGTCATTTATCATCTCAAAAGTATCATTTATATCTTATTTCAAAGAACATTGAAAAATAGCAAAACTTTTGAAAATATAATTTGGAATTCCTTAATTATTTGTGTACAACTTAATAATCGTAGTGATTATAAAAAGGAAAACAGCACGCAATTTGTTATCTATTTAAAATAAAAAGTGTGACTAAGTAAGTAGGCTACTTGTATGGATTTAACCCGTAAACCATAGGGATTACCTAATATCAATTCACAAATTTTATTTCACTCTCGTAATGCTTTAATCTGTTCATACAATTCGGCTTATTTGACAATGAATTATTTCGATTACGTATCACCAATAGAATAATTCAATATTAGACATCAGTTTAAATATATAACCGGTTTAGTACCGTAAAAGGAAATGTAGTGAAATAATTCCTAATGATATTTTGATATTCGGCAGTATTACGAAATTTGTCTAATTTATCATTGTCATAATTCTTAGCAGAGAATCCTTTAATAACCATCAATCAATGTACAGTTGGATCTATTTATAGACAGATCAGAGATTTGAACAGAAGCGCCGTGTGGCGTAATTGAAAAATACACTTGAATGTCGCCAGTGATAAGCCTATCCTTTACCTGGAGATGTGATTTAGTCACTCGACTATTTAAGACAGAGTTACAGAATGTCTAACTACTCCACTGAGGAATCTTAGTACCACTACTCCTTCCTTCCACAATAAACGTCATAATCTGTCTTAAGATGTAAAATATTTAACTGTTGTAATGGAGTAAAGCAAGTGCTGATTTATCTATACTATACAGGGTGGGTCACTTAATAGGTATATCTTAAACTGTTACAAAATACAGTAAATTATCAACTTAGAAGTCCAATTATGGTAACAATTTAAGATACAGATAAATGTTCGTTTTCATTTCAAAATGGCAAATCGAAAATCGTTTTGGTAACCAAAAGTTCCAAAGAATTAATGCTCGGAAACGTTTAGTTTGGGTTTCTATCTGTCCGTTTGTGAATTTTCTAAAACACATATCTAAGGAACGTATTTTTGATATAAGTTTTTTTATATATGTTTGAGTTTGAATAATACTATTTCTAGCGTGTATAGAAACATTATATTTTTTATCTGAATCGCTTTTAAAATGGTGTCCATTGGAAATATTTCATTCTGTACTTCCCTCGCAAACGGCTAACTTAATAAAACATTTACAAATACAGGATATTTAACGAAAACCACAATGATATATTTTTTACATTGTAAATCGTATATTAACTGGTATATCATTCATCTTAATTAATTGATTATAATATCCGCGACTTACAATAAAATTACAGATATTATGTATTTCATTAACAGGGGGTAATATCTTGTATTTTATTTTATTTTGGTAATCGTTGGTGAGATATACGGGAATACACATTTCAAATGGACGCATATATAATTAGAAAGTTATTAAAAATAATAATACAGTAATTGCCTGTATAGACAAATTAGATTTCATATTTCAATCGGTTCCTTAGATATGTGTTTTTAGGAAATAAAGAAAGGGACAGACACCAAACGAAGTGTTTTCAGGCATTAGTTTTTTGGAAATTTTTGTTTGTTCAGAGAACTGAAAACGAACTTTTTCCATAAATTGTTTATTATAATTCTATTCGTAACAAAAAAAAAGTAAAGAAAGTTCCTCAAGTATATCATATCTATGAAAGTTTCAGAGATTCAAACTCATCCCGTTATTATACGTTATCATAGATATTTTGATATCCTTCTGATTTTTTTTTTGGATTTTCTGAATTTCTGATTTTCTGATTTTCTGAACAGCAGGAAGTATTTTTTGTTATTATTATTATTATTATTATTATTAATATTATTGTTTATTATGTTATTATGAATTTTATTTTATATGTATTACATTTTATAATGTGAACAGTTGTCTATTTTATTATTAAGCATATAAGATTGTCAAATTTTTCCTGTTAAAATTATGTATGAAAGAGGGTCAAATAAATAAATTTTCATTTTCATTTTAGATTCAGAAGTGTCCATTCTTCAAATGAATAAGCCTATCTCTACTCAGTAACAATATGCTGCCCGCTCTCTTCTTTTTGCGTGAAACATTGTAATCTTATTTAAATAATGAAGTTAATAAACTTTTTTACGATTTTCCACACCCTGTTAGGTGTTGTAAAACGTATTGTTTAACATATACATGCTATTTTACACCTACTTAGCTCGTATTAATGAGTCAAGTATTTAATAGTTAGATAATGACCATAACAACAGTAAAACGTGAGATTATAATGTATGATTCATATCGAATCTACATATATACGTGTGTGATTCACAAGGAGGATATTGATTGACGACTTTGGTAAAACAGTCATCAATACAAGTGTTTTACGTAAGTTTACCTAATGGGTCAATGGATTGTGCATCCTTGAAGCTTGAAAAAAGTAAAATCATAAAGACTTACTACCTGAAGGATAATGATCCATGTAGCCTTCTGCAGTCGATGAAATTAGTACATATACAGTATAAAGCTCACCGTATCTGTCTACCGGTCTTTGTAGGTTATAACTCAAAAACCGCTGTTCTGATTTTCATGCAGGTTTCTTCCCAATTTAGGTTCGTTATCTAGTTAAGTTTTAGTATATATATTTGATTAAAACTGGTTCTGTAGTACCCAAGATATAACAATATTTGTCGGCAAGGGTAAGCTAAAAACCATTCATTTCGACAAATTGAAAGGATTTTATTAAACTTGTCAGGTATAACATTTAATAATAATAATATTTTATAGAATAGTACATGAACACAAATGCTCACAAGTTTATTATTATTTATAGTAATAATAATATATTTTCTCCTATACATAAAATTATACATTTTGTGATCATAATAATACTAATTAACACTAAATAAATTAATTGAAAATTATAAACACTTTATGGAGAAAATCCTATCGCCTTGTTAGTTTTGGGTTTACCCTCACTTTATTAAAAAATATAAAAAAATTAAAAAATCACCAGACGTAACCAAAACAACAAAAAAATCCATTGACGTAACAAAAAATTAGTAATAAAATGCATCATATAAGAGCCATGCTGCGCTATTAGAGAAAAAGAAACAACATTTCTGAATAGCCGATAATTTGAAGAAAGAGATAAAAATATTTACATTATTAAACACTTACAATTGTAGCATTATAAATATAAAATTAAAATTACCCTCTTAAAAATATATTGGTTCAGTGTAAATATGGTTAATGGTTTCAATACTGAAATTAATATTTATTCAATATTCGTTAATTGGAACTGAAAACATTTTTGAAATCGGTACAGTAGTTCTTGAGATATAATAGGTTTTGGTAAATAGTAAGCATTCCAGAATTTCGGATTTACTTTATGCATTTTCTCAAAACTTACAGCTATAACATATGTTTTTCAGCACAAAGATGGTTATAAGATTTTAATGTTAATTGTAATTGAAAAATGTTTGTAATCGGTGCAGTAGTTACCGAGACAAAACGACCTTTTTTTGCTGCTAAAAGTAGAAAATCCAGATTTTGTGACATATTTTGACGAATTTTATTAAAATGTTCAACGATAACATATGTATCGGCAGCGATAAAATTTGTATACGATTTAAAAGTTAATTGGGACTGAATTTTTTCTTAAATCGGTGCAGTAGTTGCCAAAAATAATTTAACATTTTTATATTTTTTATTAACGATTTAGATGAAATCTATGTTCTCTGTACGTTTTCGAAATTTCAGTGATTGCATTTTATCAATAAAAAATGTGAAACAAAAATTAAAATGTTATTTAGAATTATTAAAATCGTTTGAACTATCTTTTAAATACCGTAGGTGGCTTAGTTTGAAAGCTGCTGTATTTTAATTTGAGTATGACTCGTGTCAAAGTAAGGTAACATCTCTCATGGACACGTGACATATTCCCATACAAATTCTAGCAGCAATGGTAAAAATGAAATTATTGTTTGCGCAGAGACCTTCAGATAAGATGATTGTCTTTTGTTTTGTAATGTTCTCTTCTCTGCCCTATCTATTGTAATTTGTAGAGGGTACAAAAGAAGAAACTAGCCTCATCGAAATTGTTTTAAATAAGAAATTTTAAATTCACTAAAATGTCCTGTACTTTATCAATCTAGTTACAACAGTTAAAATCAAACCTGAGCATCACATACTTAATACTGTAAGTTGTGCACAAATTTAAGGATATGCACACAAAACCTGATTTCAACGCAGGATAAAGTTGGTATAAAGATAAAGTGGTGTAATATATTAGTGTTGGAAAAATTGGTAATAAATTCTTTCATCTGAAATATTGTCTGTACCATACTCTTTAAGAAAACGAAAAGATCCTTCCCTTAACCCACATTCCATCCTCTCTCCCGGCGTTGGGAGCAAAATCGTATTTTCCCGTAAACTCTGTAAATATGTACGTTATCAAAAATGTCAAGGCGTTGTATTTATAGAAATTAAAAATTTTAAAAGAAATTTTCACAATTAAAATTGACGGAATATATGGATTAAAAAAAAAAGTTATATTTTTGTCTTTCAAAAGTTATACAAAAATACGAATCTGTAATTACAAATTAAAAATCTATTATTTTTACAAGGCATAAAATTGTGCTAGGTATTAAAAAAACAAAATGTATTGTTTATTTGTAAATGTTAGAGCTTACCTTAAGGTTATAACATAACTGTTTATAATTGAAAAGACACATTTGCAACTTCAATCACAAATTGTTCGGAAATAAAATGACATTGTTAATTCCTTGTTTGGTTTGTGTGATCGGCACCGGTTTACCTACATGTTTCGCTGCACACTGGGAGCATCTTCAGGCTAGTCAATTATGATCAAAACATCCTTCATTACACATCACACAACACTTGTATATATTTATATAAATCATGTTTTGAACGTTTATTGTTTGCGTTATAATATTTAGTGTCGTGTGATGTTTTGTTCATAATTGATTATCTTGAAGATGCTGCCTGTGTGCAACGAAACATATAACTAAGTGTAATAACAAAAATTACTACACAAAATTGATTTATTATATAAGTTGTTTTAAGGTTAAATAATGAAATTAAAATTTGTGTTTCACAAACGATAGTTTGGGTGTGTTATGAAGAAATTGCCGCCTGTTATATCACTATATCTTTTCATTTCAATAAGACTAAGATAATGTTGCAGGTGGGTGCATGGAATAATTTCATCCTGGTATTACGCAATATTAACTTTTCCATTTGTCGCCGAAAATGAGAATTTAGGTTTTCAAGATATATTTGTGAGATCATAGGAAGTTTGGGGAGGCGATAAGCCTGAGATGAGGAATAAGGAAAAAAAAATTCAAGCTATACCTTTGGGGTGTGATATCTTGAATATCATTTCAATTTGGAAAGGTTGGGGTTATTGTTTAATTTTTTTATTAGAGCAGGTATTCAACGATACAATTTTTATTTCTAACGATGGTTTTGATTATAATTCGAAGTTGTTTCTATATAATTGATTAGTATATTATTAATTAGCACATAAACAACTCTTCGTTTTGTGTTAGATTGTCAATTTGAGTTGTGATTAGGGCAGCCATTGTAGCAGAGAATGGCGCGTGTGTGGGGTCGACCTCACATTATGTGATGTTCAGATTCATTTTGACAGCACAGAACAAACATTGTGACAGCCAGGTAGTCTGACACCCGGTCTTATAGAGGGGTTGTCTTCTAAGTTTACTTGAGGTCTACAAGGTATATTTTTATGGTGACTACACATCTAGCCTAATCTAATTGACTGATTTTATATAACTTATTTTTTTGCTAACATGAAATTTGGAAATAGTCGCACTTACATTTTTACAAAATAGGTTTTAATAATTTGAATAGTTTCTCATCAGGAACATTATACAGTAGTTCCCAAACACAATCTATCGGTCACGACCCTCCCAATATATTGGTTACAAGTGAATCATATACCAAAATACGATATAAAATAATAAATAATATATATATACGATATGAAATTGAATCATGGACGTGTGAGGTTGATGCTAACATTTTCTGTAAGAATTTATATAAAATGCGATGAAATTTCAGCTTTCCAATGTATAATCAATCCTACCAAAGCTTTAAGAAATGTACCAAGCTTTCACCTAAAAGTCTTCTCTGAAATTATTAATTGGAAAGTCTATGATTTCAGATAGTTTAAGGCTACCAAGCTTTCACCTAAAAGTCTTCTCTGAAATTATTAATGGGGAAGTCTATGATTTCAGATAGTTTAAGGCTACGATGGTAGCCTACTAATTGTAAGAAGTTGAATGAGCTCCTATTTTGTTTGATTTTCTTTTATAACTAATTGCAAAAGGATGGAACCACAGTTAAAAACGTTTTTTTGTAATTGTTGGCATCTGAGGGCGTGGATTAATAAGAATCTTGGTATGGAATCAAAAGAATAGTAGGGAGGTAATACATTTTTTTCTTTTTTTAAATGTCCTCTTGTTTTTCAGATTTACTATCTCTGCATTAATTCAATGTGAAAATAGTACACCTAAAAGAAGTTTATATTACTCCCATTATAAATAATTTGTATGGAAAAAAGATATAACGTGAAATGGATTTCATTAACATTGTTCAACACTGATTTGGAAACAATATATTTGTTGTAAATGTGTAGGTTTATATATATCAGTTTATAAATGTAGGGTGCGAATATTTGTGCACTAGGAACCCGAGTACTGAATTTTTATTTGTTCTTGTTAAAATTAACATTTTGTAATATAGTTTTCCAATAAATTAAAATTGGTTTGAATTGAAGTTTTATATTTATTATTCTTTAACATAGTTTACATACGTTAAATATAGCAACTATTCAGTTTTAAGACATTGGAAATAAAATTTTCAAAATTAAAAAAATAAAAGTATTTCGTCATTTGTGAACAAATTACTCGTTGGAAGTTTAAGCTGCTTATATTTTAATTCAATTCATTGATGAAAATATTGTACAAATTACATAAAATTTGTATAGTTTTAGAGGAAATCACAGGGAACAAAATAGTATAAATGTTACGGAAATAATAATTTATTTGATATTTTTATAAATTTATGAAACTCAAAGAGGTTATTATATAAACGAAAACGTTTAATATTTATTTTTAAAATTTCTTGCGGGAAATTTTAAATTATAATTTTAATTTTAAGTTTTATACAACTGCTCGTTATATCTCGCTGCACAGCATTAGATTTAATACTTCAGGCGGAGTGCTTTATTTGTAGTTCATGTTTGAACCGTACAGTATAGTTTTGAGTGAACGGCATTTTAAAACGGAAAACAAATTAAGGAAAACCTAGTTCGGAGAATATACAAAATTATCCTAAATTTCACAGTATTGGTCGTAACTGTTTAACAAACACGCAAACTAACATTGAGGCGAAATACCAAATGGAAAAGTTAAAACAAGATTTCAGTAAGCTAGATCAAAAATTCACAATGGCGAATGTAATGCTGAAATTGGTTGATTTCAGCATTACGGATTTTGAAGAAACTCAGTTTTTTTCTATCTTTTGGCTGATGAACACGATTTATAATTTTCGTGAAAAACTTAAACGAAAATTAAAGTTTCAACATTTCCAATCTGAAAATTAAATAAAAAACTATAAACGGATTGAAATTGAAAAACCTTTTGTTATTTCGAAAAATAAACACTAGTTTGTTACTTTGACTTATTTAGGTAAAGTTAAAATTTAAAACGAACCCACCAGTAGTTCTTGAATTAAATCGTTGTCTTGTTTATCTCTCATTCAATATAATTTAGGCCATAATATTTTTAGGCAATATACATTGTTGGGGGAAAAATAAATATTTTCAATTTAGAAAATTATTATTTATCATTTTACTAATTTTTGTATAATATTTATTTCTCAATAAGAAACATAAGTAGTTACTTTTAATTATCTCAAACTGCATTCCTTATCTACAATTATTATCCTGGGGTATAGTGTTTTACAATTATAACCCCGACACATCGTATAACACCTCTTAAATAGATTTGTCGAGTAAATCTCAACTTTATGAAGACATCGTGTCGGGGGTTTGAAATATCGCGTGGGTGGTGGAGGGTGAGATAATCATCTCCGTGGTAGACATCAGACATCTTCATAGCAAGAAGTATCCTATTACATACATGGGCTTCTCTAACCACTTTGTCTACAGTTACTGCATTTTTATTTGGAATAAGGAAGAACAATTTCGTAATAAGTAATCAAACAAAAGAAATAAAAACAATATTGATTCCTCATTTGTTGTAAAAATCCTTCAGCCAAAATTATTGTTGTAAGGATTTTAAATGACAACTCAGTAAGATATTGCCAGATTATCAAATACAAGTATTGACTGTCACTGTTCTAGAGCCAAAACACTTTTTGTAAAACTAAAAACAATAATTTTGTGACTAACTTTTTCCTTAAAGAGACATTAAAAAATACAGCATCCTGGTCGAGAAAGATTCTTTATTGCCATGAACATTTAGGACTTTAAAAATCATTGAACATAATCTAAGCATTTTATAAACATTCTGACAAAACGTTACATTTTAATTTGCTTTTTAAAACTTAAGTAGCGTTTTGAACAATTGAATATAGAGGGTGCTTAAGTCAATTAATCATAAAAAAGCGAAAGAAAGAAATTTCGGTATTATTATTGTATTTAAATCGGCATAACACCAAAAACGTGATACGGCTCAAATTGTAAGTTTTGATCACTTCTTTTGTGATTTATTTCATTCTTCTTTAAATGATTTAAAAATTTAGTTTAACCTATTTTTTTAAATTGTTCAATCGCTGTAAAATGTAAAATTCTTTATAAATAGAGTACATTTTTACATATAGCCTATTATATATTTTAAATCAAAGATTTTGAGTCAGATTTTAATTGTAACGAATAGAAGACTTAGATATCGTTGTTTTTGTGAAATAGTTGTGTCTGGAAAAGTTACTAACTTTTCGACTTAAATTACTTTCAGAATAATCGTTAAAGGTTATATTTATTGTTAAGTTTATCAGGCTTGTTTTATAAATGTAAACCGAAATGTTCAGTTATTTCGCAGCTTTTTAATGTTATTGAATTTCAACTTCAACATTTGTTTCAACCTAACCTAACCTACATAGACTCAATATTTTTGGTTTATTGTCGATGTGTGTAAAAGCTCTTGAGGTTGCATTTAATTTATTATCTAGGCTTGGATTTACGAGCCGTTGGACAAGAAAATTGTTTGTTAAATTTAAAAGAAAATCGAGAATATATTATCCTTGTTGGTAATACACCTTGTTGTGCTACTTAAAAATATCTACTCATTAATGAATTTAAATGTTTTTTTAATAAAGAAAGGAAATAAAAGGGTTACCATTATAAACTTGATTTTGTATCCACACAATTTCTAATAATAGGCAATAATGCTTTGGAAGCCGAAATGAAGTTATTTTTTTTTTTAAATATAAATGTTACTATTGTTGAAATTTTTTCAAAATGGCGGAAGTTTGTTTTATACAGTAGAATATTATCTGTAAACTTAGAAGAATTGAAAATCTACCCTGCAATATTCCTGGATATTATTCAGGCGTTTGATAAGACATGGAACACCAGGTGTAAGGTTTTAGAAGACCCTAAGTTAAACAATATAGCACACCTTCCTTGGACAGTATTGCTGATTTGAAAGTTATGGATTTGAAATAGGCTCTTACTCTGAAATAAAAGAAATTTGTGCTGTTGTGCTGTAACGGAAGGTTTTACAATTACTGTACATTCTTTATACAAATGATATTCCATTGTGGGAGAACTATTATATCTACTTTCGATAACGCCACTGCCATTATAGCAGACGTCAACATGGTTGAGGAAGGTACCAACCGACTCCAAAAATGCAACAGACAAGGTCTCTATCTGGACCGTGAAACTGCGTATTAAACTAAGTGAAGCCTATTCATTACACTAATTGTAAGGTTAACAATTTACTTGTTTGTAAATGCTTGCCAGCAAATAATTTTACAAAGAAATAGTGCAAAGTTGCACTAGGCATAACCTTAAATGCAAAGTTGAGTTGCAGAGAACACTTCAATAAAAAAGAGAAGAGTTTAATATAAAGTTTAGGAGAATGCAATGGTTTAATCAAAAAGTGTTCTGATTCATTCTTACATAATAAGCTCCTTAAATAAACAAACTGTAAAACCTATATGGACCTACGGAATGCAACTGTGGGGTTGCATTAAGAAAAGTAATATTTTAATATATAGTGGTTTCAGAATAAAGTACTGCGATATATTGTTAATTCACAACAAGGAAATCTTTATATCATCACCAGAATATCTAGATGTTGCAACTTGTGTCTTTTAGCATGACTAAGAGTGAAACCATTTGAGTTAGTCTAGTTTGATATAAACGCCAGTGATGCGTTTAATTTAATTTGTGGAGTAAATATGTGGGTACATACGACGTCGTGAGAGAAATTATTGGTAGATAGATTTTGTCTAGATAATAATAATATAGAAAATCTTATCTGTTTTCCCTACATCAGCTTGGTGATTGTACATATAATTAATATCAAAATAAATTCGCGTCTTATCAAGTCAGCTTATCAGCTGCGTGTTGCGTATTATAGGCCTCGCCCTCCTCTGTTTGCAACTTTATTGTTTGGATTAATAATGTCACTGTCATGTATTCGAATATTTTCCATTTGCAAGATCTTGAGATAAAGTGGATTTGAAGTGTATAAATTGTTTACTGTGTCGGTGTGTATTAATTAAACATCAGTAAGTAGCAGGTGTATACATCAACGTCTATTGGACTGTACATTAACAATGTTAAAAAGTTGTTTTCGTACGCGCTACTGGCATTACAAGTTGTGAACACAGGGTTTCCATACAACATCGATTAGTCATTTTGGCAAGCCCCCTTTCTACCGTCCTCCTTCATGTTTCAACATTTCGGAACATTTCAATATATTTATAACGTTTAATTTTTCTTCCCATGTGTTCAATTTTTGTTATAGGAATGGTAATTTGATTTATATATGTTTACAAGTCGTTTTTATGCTTGCATGGATTTTTATGCCTTATAGATGGTGTAGAAATGATGTGATTCAAGTTGTAAATATAGGAATTTCAGGCGTAGAACAAAAATAAGCCAAATCAAAATAGTTGAAAAGATAAAATAATTTGATAAATTAGTTTTTTTATCAGAATTTGAGCATTTTGTTTCGAGTGTTTTTCTTCATGTTTTATTAAGGTAATGGTAGTTTAATTTGTAGAAGGATATTAGTTTTTTTCTGTCTTTTAGACGGTGTAGATATGATACAAGCCAGGTTGTAATTAATTATAAGATTTTCAAGCTTAGAACCAAAAATAAGCTTGTGATAAAAATATTTGAAGGAATGAAATTAATATAAATAATTAGTTGAGGTGGATTTTTATTTTTAAGGGTTCGGGCACTATTTTACAAATTTTTAACCAAGTTGACTGGATTTACCAATGCTTTTAGTGCAATTTTATTCATCCAATTTATTCTTTTACTTTAGAGATAAAAATCCTGTTTTTTCAACAACTTTTGAAAGCCATAGGGTTGTTATAGGGGGTTTTTTTATAGGGTTATAGAGATATCTGTTAAAAGTGAATTTAAAAATTTTCAAACTTGTTTTGGTATAAATTTCCATAATGAATTTCAATTGAGAATTTTGACTTACACACACTCGAGGCTCCTTTTTTGGGAGGAGAAATTGTCATCTCATTAAGATTAACATATTTTTAAACTTTCAATAATATATCTTAAAACTCAATTTTATATGACAACCCGTAATAAAAATATTGGTTTATGTTTAAAATTTTGACTTGTATCTACTTTATGAAGGCCTTTTTGGTGGAGAAATTATTTTATATACCAAACAATAGTTTCGTTTGACCAATAAGTCATACTTTTCTAACACCTTGTATACAAATCTATACAAATTCCTAGGAAGAAAGGAGTATTTCGTAACAACATCTTGATACTGAAGTTTTGTTTCTAGTAAAACGTCATTTTTTTCTGAATGAAGATGTAACGGATTATCTTAACGTAGTAAGGATTATTTGGCCTCATAGTATCGAGAAGTATTGTGATAGGGTGGGGGACAAATTTACGTTGAGTTTTTCGCGGAAATTACGTTTTGAGACCCTTTAGTATAAAAGTATTTTTTTCCCTCCAATAATCTCTGTCTGTCATCTGTAAGCTCAAACAAGTCTGATTTTAATCAAATTGGTATATTGAGCATATGATTGCCATATTTCGTTATTTCGCCAGGAAATTCCCACCCTTACATTTTCGATAAGTCATAATGTGTGGGTAACTGCCATAAAATCAAAGCTCAGAACTCCAATCGGCTCTTAAGAGTTTTAATCAAAATTTTCTAAGATGTAGCCTCTAAAGACCTAAACAGATTTATTGGTCTACATCTTCCTAAAAAGTCTTGGTTGAAAAAATCGTCCATCGAGCATTTATAAGAAAAAGAAATTACCTTTCACGATGTAATATGAAGAATAATGGCTTAACTGTTCTACCAAATCACAAATAAAAGAAAAGTACGGTTTAGGAATCATTGACAAAATTAAAAAATGAATCTTTTCCGCCGTTTTAAAAACTAGATTTATGTGTTGGCTTTTTTTAAAAAAAATACTGCATATCTTTCAATATATATAAAAAACAAAAATTAAAAAAACAAAAATATAACTGGGGAGTGGGGAGGGCCACTTTTAAGAAATAAAAGATTTCGTATAAGAAATACGCGGACAAAATATCAATAATAATGAATATTACTATATTTTCTCTCACGTATAATTAGGACAGAGATTGCGACTATTATTAGTAGTTTGGTTAGTATTTGTTTGTGTAAATGGGTGTGTTAGAAAGTTAGTGCAGTGGTTTTGCTTCGTTTATTTTCTTCCTGTTCATCGCTAAACAGGATAAATATATCGATACTGCAGATTTGTTTCAAATAAAATTTTATTTTTTCTGAACAGTGGATAAAGGATTTTTTCTTCAGAAAATTACCGAAAATTGTGAGAACATTACTATTTGTTTACGATATTTATTTCCTCCTCATAATTGTCCGCCAAAACTCGTAATCGTCTTATTACTAAATCTGTGAAGAGGAAAGCCACATAATATAAACTGAAGGTGTGTATCGAGAGGTGGAGTAGAAACTGATACCTCGGGTCGATTTAATCAAAGCATATTAAAGTCTAGTCCTGAAAGCCGTCACATAAAGTCACTCCTATCGCGATCCATAACAAGTGTTTTTCACGGCTCCATTATCCAATCGATTTGACACTTCAATTTGTATAGAATGCAACTTTCTTTCCCGTCACATCGCAGCCAGGCCCTTCTTTTGGACTTTACTGTTTTTTGATTCCATTTAGTTTAGTCACCCAGTTTTAGAAAAGAAATAAGTAATTGACAGTTTTTTAATGTTGAAATTTAATAAACATAAACACTACTCAAAATTTCTTATACACAAAAACAAATACAGTTATGTTAGACTTCATTTCGAGGTTTTCAGAATTACTCATGAACAATAATATTCTTTTACGTTCAATTTGACACATTAATTTGGGTTATGAACCTCATATTTCGCCAAAATATGATCAAAAGTGCGCTCATGGTTCATTCCATTTGTACTTTTTGACAAATTAATCCTGGGTCAGTGTTTGACAGAAATATTATTTAAGGAAATGGTGACCAATAATAAGTTTATCAAAACTTAAAACATTTACAACAAACTGCCAGTTTTTGTCTCTGATCAGCACTTTCCCTAAATATTAAATTAAATGACATATTATTATTTTGCACTGTCTTTTAATTGTAAAACCATGACTGTAAACTGTTTTTAATGTTTCTTTACGTTCTCAAGATATCAGCCATTGGACCGTGTTGAATAAATCATTGTAACTTATTTTAAGCAGTTGGAAAATAAAGTAAAAAATTTTGGTGTTGTTGTTTTCGCTTCTACGAAAGTGTTTATATGTAAAAGTGTTCATTGTTGTTCAATTAACACTTCTCCCGTACTATTGTCTAATCAAAATAACAAAAAAAGTTGAAATTATAAAGTGGTATGATAAATATTATTGGGAAACCCCAGTCCGTTCCTACTGATGAAAGAAATCCATGAAGTTTGAAATTCTACAAATAGCTGATTTCAATAAATAAATTGATAGTAAATAACTCATTTTTAACTTTACAGAATACATAAAAATATTACACTTCAGCAGATAAAATAAAAATTCCAATAATTAAATATTATGCAAATATAAGTACATGTACACATTATTTACATACATATTGAACTCAAAATAGAAAAATTTACAAGAGATTTAGAAAATTGGGCACTACTTTCACTCCTCTCAATGGATTAAATAGAAACAGTTAACGAATTCCATAAACGAAACACTGTCTCACAATAAAAGATTGTTGGTACATGATCGTTCTGTGTTTAGGAATGTTGAGCATTGTTGACTCCTTTCTTGAGCTATTAGCACTAATGTTTGAGGCGAACACAATTTTTTTTTGCCAAGTTGGGATTCCAGTTTGAAGTATGGAATGTAGTTTTATTAATATATGGCAGATTTTAATTCTCAAAGTTTGAAAGGAAGTAATTTTTCAATAATATTGACTAACGTGTTATAGCGTTAAAAAAAATTGTGTACTTAATTTTTCTGACGTTCATAACATCTTAACTTCTGCTGCAGTGAAATCGGATGAACATTCATTTTAAAACTCTGTTAATTGTACCCATGTAAATTTTCAAAATTTTGAATACGTAAATTATTTCAAAAATATAGTTCCTCCTAAACTTGTTAACAGAAGTTGACAATTCTAGGAATGGTAGAAGAATGTACTCAAATCAATTATTTCCTAGCAGAAGTAATAATTTTAAAATAGTGTACAATAATTTTCTGAATGCTATAATTTGTTGTTCACTTCAACAGTCGTCACACAGACATAGATGAAAATAATTTGGTAATGATCCGACAAGGAGCACCCAGGTATGAAATGGTATTAAAGTGTGCACTCCAGAAAATACTTTTCTACGTCTCAGTTATGTATTCAACTCAACTTAGTCTATTATTAACTGTTTGAACACTTCTACAGTATTACAAATTATTGCCGTTAATATTTATTATATGAAGAGCATTCAAGTGTATAGTATTCCTTCAAGTACTATAAAGCGATTTAAGTACAGTAATGGACAATTTTTTAACGAATTAATTTCCAACTGGTACAAATTTCCGAATAACACTAGATACCGGAAACGAACCTATCAAGGATAGATATTTCTTTGATTGAACTTTCATGTTTTTTTACAACGATTGTTTGTTTAATCGTTTAAAGTGTAACAATTAAACACCATTTACACAACTGCAAGAAGTGATAAGCTCAGTGATTGATGCAAGTGTCAACATGACCAAGGTAGGTGGGCTATGTTGTGTAACACATTTAAGTGTTTTGACATTTCTTTGTTCTGTAAATATTAGATTCATGAAAGTGAAAACATTTGGTCTTTCTGTACTTATAATCGTACTATGAAAAAAAGAATCTTCTCCAGAATTTTTCAAACCAGTGTGTGTGTGTGTGTGTGTGAGAGAGGTGGCGCGTGCGTGCGTGCGGTGAGGGTAACGCTCTGGGGTAATTTTTTGTCCTAGTTTGCTAAATATTGCTATGTAAACTTGGTTTTAAAACCATTGGAAAAATTCGTTACCCAGAAAAATCTGTCGGCAATTTGAAAATAACGGCCAATTTTTTTTAAGCTTTAAAATGGGCATCTAATCGTGAACAAACGCATTTTGTACGGCAACAAATGAAAGATTTATTACTAAAATAAATGACTTAAAAATTTTCTTAGAATTTAAGAAAAATCAGTAATAAGAGCAGATTTTTTGATATATTTTTAAGTGAAATTTCTTAAATAAACTATTAGTTGAATATCATTATTACTCAAAACAAATGGTTGCATAGTTTCAAAATGGTATTCTTTTAATTTGTTACTTCTTTTCTAGGCTTCTATTAGATTAAATTAGTTTTTTTTGTTGCGGTTATCTGTATAAAATATTAAAACCAAGATAAAAGTTGGACTCCGCTCTTAAAATTCAAAATGGTGACCAAAAATTAAAGTTTTAATTTATTAGTTATAAAAACAATTTTTTTATATATATAAAAAATAACAAAATTACTGGAGTTGAAAATGTTTTACGAGTACAGTATGTAGGGGCCACACTCGTAATCGCCCGGCTACGAACGGATAATATATTATTACGAGTCATTCCAAAAAAGTAAAACAGAATTTTTTTTCCTAACTTTCCCTAAAAATACTAGGCCAATAATGGATCTGCTAATATGTTGTAAATACAAAGAATTAAGAAAATAATGTTACCGTGTTGAGAGGAAAGGGTGAGATACATTCCTAGCGCAGTGGGGCACCCCTCCTCAGCGGGGGTAGAAACGCCATTCATTTTGTCTATCAGTACACCCAGAATAACTGGGAAAATATAAAATATAACAATAAAACATATTGGTGTGACGTGGAGCCCTCTTCGAGCATAAATCTTGAATACATTCGTAGAATCCATTCGAGGGCTGAAAGTCTGCTTTCCATAAACTTTCAGTTCAAATAGTGGTGGTTTTATTATGTTTTACATTTCCAGTACATGACTAAAATGTAAAGTACTTCAGAGAAAATATTATACATGTGGTGCGATTATATCGACATTAGTAGAAAGTATGATTTTTAAAATTGGAATTTTCGTTCGAACATACATTCCCAAATTATTATTATTCCTAAAAACATAGGAAAACTGTTTAATTAAAATCAGTAAATGATAACGCGTTTTTCATTATGGGTTAGCTCAGACAAGTTTGATAATTTAGTGCTCAGCGCCCAAAATAATCGATTATATATATATATATATATATATATATATATATATATATATAAAGAAACCAATAATAGTATATTTCATCACTAGGACCAAACGTAAAGCTTTTCAATATAAGCTCAAGTTTAACTTCATATCGGAAAATGAGCGAGTTTCGAAAAGCTTCATTTGGTCAAAGTGATATTTTTCGTTGTACTGCATATTATATAAGAAAACAATTTCACAAAAACTAAAATGTTATAACCTATTTATTTACCTTCAAATCGATGGTAACAGCTGTTTTAACGGTTATTTACAATCGAGAGTATCAGTTGTTTTTATAGATACTTTACAATCGTTAATTAGTTCGTATAAACGAAGAAACAGCTGATAACCACGACCTCAGTTGATGTTTTTAGGTCCTATGACTAAAAAGAACAACTTTAACATCTCAATGCATGTATCGAAAACAGCTGTTTCTGAAGTAGTATGACGAAAAATAATGATAATAATCGTTAATCATAATTAAATGTTTAATATTACTTTATGTGTAAAAAAAATATATATATATATATATATATATATATATATATATATATATATATATATATACATAACTATTCAACGTAACGAAATAAATATTTAAAATGGTAAGAAAATTGCTTCGACCATCAGAGCTATAATAGAGCTACAAGCAACAGAAATGGAAAAAATATACTCTCTTAGTGCACAACTAAATTACTGAAAGTATACCTAAAACTTTATTAAAAAATTGGTTCCGCCGATTAAGCGGTAGAAACTGCTAAATAATGATAACAAACGTTACTAAGTCAATTTTTTTACTTAAAAAAATCTTCGGAAGTTCATTATTTGCCAAAGTAAGTTGTTCGCTTTATATAATATCTAAAAACACCTTACACTGTTTTATCTCTACGATGTGATTCATAGCACAGTATTTGTAGTTCCTAAACATTGACAAAAAACTTATAAATTTCGTTCAAATGTGCAATTATAATAGTGCCTATAAAAACTACTAGACAATTGTGTAAATTGATTATTTCAGTACAGCCATCGGGTATTTTGGGTTTACGTAAAGGCGCCTATAAATATGTTTTTCTGAAAGTGTAAGTTTTGGTGTATAAAATAAAATAAACAAACCTTTACACGAGTACATTTACAGTTTTTTAATGGGTTCAAAGTTAATAAATCGCGTAGTGAAGATAATTTGGGCACATTAATAACTAAGGTTCTATCTTACAATATTTTAAGTCTAATAGTTTTCGAGGGTACGTGATTAAAAAGCAGAGGTAAGAGCGGCTATTACCGCAACGTTCGACGCTAAAAGGTTCTCAAATAAAATGTTGGAATTGCTGTAAAGTTGGTAATTAACTTGGTTATTAATTGTGTCCGGATACCTTTCATATTTACGAATTAATAACGAAAAATTATCCGATGTATTAAAAAATAAGTAATTCCATTCACCTAGAGATAGGTTTAAAGCGAATTATTGTTAATAATTTTCATCTAGCGACTGTACTATGATCCAAATTTAAGAGTGTTTCAAATTTAAACCATTGCATTGAAAGGAAACTTTTACGAGCTTTAAAATTATGTATTACTCGACCTCATCTTTACCATTTTAAAATTTGATAGGTTGATTTCACTATCCAGAGCTGTTCAAAGTAAAGAAAAATTGTTCTCGCGATAAATAAAACTTCTCGATTTGACAAGGAATGTGAATCTTAATTGGTTAAAGATTATTTCCGTTTTAACGTCTGAATTATAGAACATAAATACGACTATATGGTAATAGAACTAGAGCAACCATTTTTACAACTCGGACACGTGTCTTCACTCTTAGAGTAACGGAAACGGAATAGGGGATACGTCAACAATGGCTGTTACATATAACAAAAGTTATATATCTTCATATTACTGATACTATATGTGGTCTTACAATAAAATGGGCGTGAGCCTGTGTTTAATTTATTATGTAAAGGAAACCTGAAATAGAATGTGTTAAGTCCAGTGAGTGACAATTCAATTGCACATTTCTATCTATTGTGCAGGATTTATTGAATGTAAACTTGGGGTAGGTGACCACAACAAAGGCTAATGTTATAGGGGTTGTATCCATCTGCCGTTCTACGGTTCGCTAACTAGGCAGGCTCTGAAAATTACCCTCGTTTGACATTACCTAATTTCAAACGGTTCGGTTTCTGCGTTCCCTCAGGCGATTATCCGATTAGTTATCGGACCGTAACAGTGACATCATTCATTAGAGAGAATTATGTTCTATTGATAGAATAAGATTCCAAAATCTAACTCGTGGATTATTGGTTTTCATATTCGAATGTTGTATTTGTAAAACAAAATAAAGTTGATTACCATTTGGTTATGAAATGTATTTAATTAAAGAAATATTCAGGGCTTCGTTCACAGATTAGATATATAAAAGTAACATTAATTTATGAAACAAGTAATATAAACTATACCGATTGAATGTTACAACCAAAATTCAATAACAATTCTATTTCTGTTTACAGAGGTTTCAAATTATCAATATCAGTGCCTCTTGTTTCTTGTTTCACGGCAAGATATTTAATAGTCTCAAATTCTGTGAATATAACCGTCATAATTGTGACTGTTACCCGAAATCGCAGTTCATTTAGACTTGCAGTATGAGATTGTAACATAAACATTGTTTTTATCGTGCCCCCACATACAGAAATCCCAGAACGTCAGATTGGGGGATCGTGGTGGCCAGGTAGTATTATTTCATCACGTCCAATCCAAGCAGCTAATGAGGTACGATGTAACTTCTTGAAGAAAATGTGAAGATGCTTCATCTTTTGAATTTGAAACTCTTTGTTCATATCTTGTGGCACTAGATAGATTGCTAGATAAAATAATGTCAGGTACACTGATCTCAGCAAAAAAAGAATAAACTTTACGCGGTAACAGAACCTAGACAACAGTAAACATTTAAAGTTCTATTATATAATGTAGATATTTAACACCCCATTTTTATTATAGTAATCTGTATCACACACGAAAACCATCATCTCAGTTTGCTTCGCAATATACACAGTCCAGGTTCTTCGGTGTGCTGGGCAAGTAAGCTTGAAAATAACCATGTTCTAATAGAAATTTGGTAACAATTTGCTCTCTATGCTTTCTTGTCAACCAAAAATCAATCTTTTTAAGAAGTCTGCCCGTTCATCTTCCCATTTCGTCGTCGATCGACCAAAAGGTATGGTCTCTCTCCTCTCTCTTAATCTTGTCTTTTATGTCTCTGTTTTCCTTTCATAAATTCTCGTTTGACTAAATCTATTGGTATTATTCCTGCGATTAGAAAAGAAGCAGATTGCGATACAGTACGACGCCCTTGCGACTCTAAGTGCTCCTGTTCTGTGAACTGCAGATATTCGTCTTCTGTATTTTTTAACGCCATTACATCAGCATAGATCTCTACGTACCATGATTGACTGTGATATTGTTATTGGTAACCATAGTTTTACGACCGTGAACCTCAAATTTTTGTCATTAGCCTGGTCAATGACGTCGTCACTGTTGCAGCCTTATCTGGAATATGTTTCCAGAAGATAAGTTTGTTTCCGGCATCTGTTTAATGGGTGGCTAGCTACAAGTTCATGATCCTTCACCTAAGGATTCACGCTCCTGATAATCTGATTCAACTTTATCCGATGTTCTTCGTAGTTCTCGGACTTATTACTACTCACAGACCATCAGCATATCCTACCTAGAAGGTATGACAGTCATGTCCATCTGGATATCATTGTAGGTCCACATTCCACAAATTTGCTCTGTTGCACCATTGAGCAGCTCCGGTTGTAATTGATTTTTTTCTTGTCTCCGGAAGATGTTTGAAAGTTCTGCTTTTTAGGTGATCATGTAGTCGTGCGGATTAGGACTTAGGTATTTTAAATACTGTTTTTCGAAGGCTTGAATTATGTCGGTTCATATCGTGGAATTAAACGCGTTTCTCACATTCAGTATGAATAACATACATATTTGCCTTGAGTGATATCTTTCTTGTTCTGAATTTTTTGCCCCTTTTTTTATCTCTTGGATAGCGTCATCTGTTAACTTTTCTTTTACAAAACCATATTCTCAGTTAGAGAAGCCTCCAGCTTTTCTGATTGCAGTGAAAAGTACTGGTTTCAGCATATTTTCATAAAGTTTTCTTGCAGTGTCTATAATGCATAAAGGTTCTTAAAATGAAGGAGGGAAATTTAGTGTGATTAGTTCAAATTACTGTGTTGTAGGAACAAATAAATAAGTGTTTATTAGAGTAAAGATTAATGTAGCAATCTCCCTCATGGTAACGCTGTCTCTATAGAATATCGTGTTGTGTATAGAGATGGCCTGTTTAACGATATGTTCAATATGTTTGTTAACTGGAAAAATCGGTTTGTAAAATACGAAAATAGTGGACCATTTTAAATTAAAATGTTTTTCGTGGTTAATTTTTCACCTGCAAGTCCTACAACGTTCAAATTAACCCATTTTGTGCAACTTTAAAATTTATACCTAATGATGCCTAAAAATGTTTCTACAGTACCATAAATAAGACAATAAATAAACGGCACAAAAAACATTGTACTAACATTCTTATATACCCTTCACCAAAGCAAATACGAACAAAGAAATAATAATCCGTGCCATGTCTTCGAAAATGTGCGTAATATAACATTGTAATAATTGTCTTTATGTATTTCTTATGGGATAAAAGTTGTCATAGTCTCTTTAGGAACATTTTGTGATTTGTGTTATAAAAATAGTTTTAAAAGATACTATTCACATATTTAACATAGGATGTAAGCTTGTGCTATAAACTCATTTAAGCAAAATCAAATTTGATGTTATTAAATATAACGGGGATTCATTTGCATTTTGCAATATTCCATGAAAAGTAGTTTTTATTTTTTTTCCAATAGTGCACAATGTTTTGAATTTTGAAATTAACATTATCATATTTAACCAAATATTAAACGAAATAGGTTAATCAAATTTTTGTGAAAGTAACCCAAAAATTGTACCAAACCGTATTTAAAATAAAATTACGGCTTGTGAGTCATTTGGAAAAGCCAATAAAACCGAACATTCATTTTTATATTTTCCAAATTTCTAATTTAGAGAATAATGTTTACGTGTAATGAAGTTTTTTGAATAATAAAAGCTTATTTTTTAATTTTATTTTTCGTACTCTCTGATTGATTTGTCTTATCCCAATGTTGCGCAACTTCCGATTCACTTTTACAGTGATATTACGATAAACATTTTCTATAGACATTTTGCAAAATAGTCTATTAAAGTATTTAGAATGAATTCTTTTATTCACATATGTTATGTCTGCAATAAAGGATAATATAAAGCAAGGACATATGTTTGACGGGAGACACTGTGACAAGGATCTCTACTATCCACTTATTAAAAGTATATCGGTTGACAATAGGATTTCCTAGAAACTGCCAGGTTTCACATCTCATTGAGTGAATTGTAGATGTAATACAATGGCTGCGGCGAGGGTGGTACAGTGATGGAACTCTGATAGTCACTTGTGGCACACCGTGCACTGCAGATTTACGATCTATCAAAGCAGGGGTTCTTCTCACTCCTTAATAAATCATTACCAAGTTATTTAAAAACTTTTTTGACATAAATGTTGTTTATTTTTAGGTAGATCCTGGGGACGTGTAGACTTTGTAACACACTTATCACTTGTGTAAATTAACATAAAACAGAGATTAGTGGAAATATTTCGAAAAAATAAACAGTGAAAAACGATTAAGTGATGATTTAAGTTATCCAGATGGTGGGTTAATTGCGATTTACTACATTGGTTTAATTCATATTTCAACAAAATTTGGTCGATAAAGCTTTTGCCGATTTCAAAATATTATCCTTTTAGGATGGAGTCTTTGTTTAATATTTATTTTGATCGAAATAACTAGAACCGATTTGGGTGTATTCTATCTTATAAGACTGTGTTCATGGTTAAGTCACTTTTTGACCGATAACGAAAGATCATTTTTAGGTGATGGCGTGGAATAAGTTTTATTTAGATTATAGGCTTACAAATGAAAATGAACAAATTTGTTCAAAATCTTTAGAGCTGTACCTATTTTGATAAAAACAAAATTTCGATCTCATGACAATTATACTCAAAATTTTAAAAACGTCGGAAGATTTTTGATACAAGAGTAATTCTATATTAAAAATAAGAAGAAAAAAATTACAGTCCTTAGATAAATGAACTTTCTCTTTTTATGCGTGTCAGGGCTCTCATATGGGATATATCGTCAAAAATGTCTACCTCAATTTGTTTACTATCGTAATAATAGTTCCCATATATTCTCATCTAATGTACTTTCGTATTTCAAAGAAAATAAATATTAGACATAGTTTTGTACTCGACTTGTCCGCGTGGAACTCAGAATATATTACCTATCAATTATACTATTATATTTGATTTTATATTATAAAAGTTAAAAAAAATATCTCTCAATATAATATAGGCTGTGTCTATCAGAAAGAAATTAATTTTTGAACGATGAAAAGGGTAGTCCTCGAGATGACTTCTTACAAACATACAAACTTTTTCTCTTTTTAATATTAGTATAGATATATTGAGTTACCTTAAATAGATAATCTGTCTCCTCCAGTAAATTGTGATTAAAATTAGGGAGACAGGCGACATAAAACACTCTTTTTCTTTTTTTTTTAAATCTTGAAAGGAATTAAAAGGGTAAATATTGTCGTCTATTTTATTGCTATTGTAAGAGAGTATCAGGTTGACTCAATAACAAGAATAATCTTCTCCCTTCAGTTAATAGCTAAAATTAACTATATATAAAAAGAATAGATACAGATTTCAATAAATTTTAAATGTGTGCCAAGAAGGCTGCCGTCAACGTTGATTTGATGAATTGGGAAATTGGATGCAATTCCTACAAAAGTCAAGTTCCCCATTATAAAGATTTAAAATTAGTTCTAGACACATACGTTTAAATAAGTTTACCTTCAAACTCGAGTGTCATGTTAGTTTATTTTGTTTACTTAACAAATAGTTTACAATGTTAAGTGGGCACTATTAGTCCAGTTAAAGTACTTATAATTAGCTGAAATTTGTCTAAACTTATGTAGTTGTAATCGTGAAAGAATATTTTTTCGCTAAATAATGGGAAATGGTATATAGAATGTGGTCATGAAGTTCTGCCCTTTTCTTGTTTTGTTAGTATTTGGAATACAAAATCTCACTCAACTATTTGTTAGAAATTTTTTTCTTAGGCTTACTCTTTTCCTGGAGGAAATTGGGGGGGGGGAGGGGGGAGTCAACTAAGATATATCTTAAATACTGCGGTGGGTCGTGTAACATCATTTTAAAGGTTTTGATGAATAGAGAAAAATAAGTACAACAGAAATAATTTATGTTTACGGTTTTAAAAAGGCTGTCGTTCAAGTTTTAAAACAGAGTTCTACAAACGATTTTTTATATAATGAGCAGAAATTTGAAGTATTTATGATGTAAAGTGATAATTTGGTAATAAATGCGATTATTTGTCAAGTATGTAAATAAATAATACACATATTTACTTGATTTGTGTTCATCCAACAATTGAAGACGATGACTTTAATAATTGAAACGTCGTCTAGTTAAAATGAAGTCGGTCGTGGAAAGTTGCGCGTTTTCAATTTGGCGAATGAAATTTCCACAAGTGTTGCTCGTTTCAAATGCAAAGATAAAGCTTGTAGATAAAAACTATTCTAGGTAGATAAGTAGGGCCTGATCTGTGTCATGCTGATTTCTAATCTCTTTGGACAATAAGGATAATCAAATACGTAATAGAATGAATATAATGAACACACAACTCTATGCATCTATACATTTATAAAACTCTTTAATTATAGTCGAACTTCAAAAACATCATTGAACATCGTATAGTACTCCAAAAAGGGCGTTTACTCATAATAATTTGGTTGTAAATACAAAATTTGGTTTTGTCGTATATACAAAATCAATCGTAGAGCTTTGTTTTAATAGTTTAGTGGTCGCCATTGGATTAGTTTACCAGAATTACGTTTTCTTTCTGTAATTTTTGTGTCTACTCATCAAGGCCATTTAAACGTTAATAATGTCCCTTATTTAAGATATTTGAGTTGACCACTTCTCAAAACTCCTCACAGGAGAAGAGTAAAATGTGCTATACCAAAAATTAGTCTATTTATACACAAAATAAGATTTCCGAAGTTAGTTTTGATTGAAATTATCAAAAAAAAAAATATTAAAAAAATAAATAAATAAAAATAAATGGAGGAGGTGTTGCTGGGATAGGCCTACATAGTAAAACCACAACCATCATAATGCGTCCCAATAAACAATGCAACATTAACTGATGTTTCTTTTAGATTTTTTAAAGTGAGTATTGACGTTTATCTATGACACTAAATCAAGTAGTATTATTGTGAATTTATCGCCTACTAGTCTATTGTGTAATGGAGTATCAGTCTTACTAAACAACATTGAATGAAACATAATATTCTGCATTGACACACATAAGCTGAAATAAATTATGCACAGGTTGCAATATTAGCATTTAAACTAAAACTCAAACAAGAAGTAGACCAAGCTGTTTCAAAAACAAAAACAAAATCAGAAATTAATGTTTTGAAATTTAGTTTCATACACATCTTTGTTGAAATTAACATAAATTATGTTCAATTTACACTCGGAAATTCTTCTTAAATATTAGCGTTTGCAAACAGTATACTTTTGGATGTGATTTAATACATTCTATAAATCGTTGAACAATATTCACAGACCAATAAGAAACAGTAAATAATAACACAGTGAATAATGAGTGGTTTGCTCTTTGCATTGCGAACGTGATTTACCATTCGTTGGATCATAGGTGTTACACTGTACACTTCGACGAACGTTTTCCTTAACTACGGATAGAGTAGTGGCTGATGGTCCAATTCGTTGAAAGCGTCAAATACCCGAATACTGATAACGATTTGTTCTTATTCACGTTGAAGCTTATACAAGTTATATCAAAAAGTAGTGATTGAGAAAGTGTTTTTTGTCACTGTGGTGAAGATTTTAGAAAATAATTCAAATTTAATTTCTCAGTAGTTTTGTGTGTACGACTGATCGTTATGTCAAGTTCATACCATTGTATTCCCTACTTCTCAGCACCCTCTTTATTATTACGTCAATGCTGTACTATTTTGAGTGCCCACCATTTTAAAACAGAAAATGAAATTAAATACAAAATCTTGTCGTGGTTTGGCTTAGTTTTAAAAGTCCTAAATTTCATAACGATTTTTTACGCGTTTGATCCAACAACGTAATAAAGACATAAGCGTACCAACGCATTGTCAATTGGTGGGGTTTCGTTCGGTCAACAAACCATCACCTCTTACTGTAAGGAAGTAGAGTAGTGTCGTTCTGGTGCTGAGCACTTCTTACTGCGCTGTTACATGAGTGATTGTAGTCCTCTCTAAACAGTACCTTAGAAAATTGTTAATTTTAATCAAATATAAGAAGAACACTTTTTAATAATTAACTCAAACACTTTTTAGTATAAACTACAACTTTATTAAAAATTTACCGACCATGGTTTCGTTAGTTACAGCATTGTCAAGGTAGAACAGAACACTTTTTACTTAATATTCATCTCTAAACACTAATGTCGCTAATTTTATTTAAAATTTGTAATATTCAAATTTTCATTGTTAAATAAGTATAGCTTTTTGAGGTGAAAATAAATTATAAGTTATATGAAATAAATTTTGTATATATCATGTGAATTTCTACACCGTAAGTAATGTACGTAGAGAAATGGCGATAATAAGCAACTGCACATATTTAAATCATAACTTGTTATGGATTTTTTAAAAGAAGAAAGTTTCGTTGTTTTTGTCGGCTTTAAATAAAAGCGCGATGGCTTCACTGAAACAAAGATTCTGACCACAGAGCAATAAATATGATTTCACGATCCAAAGATTTCTGATAAATTTCTCAAGCACTTATGTGTGTGGAAGCGATCGCCGCCAATTTGGAGATGTCTTGGACTAAACCGTTAAGGTAAAATATGGTTCAGTGAGTCTTTAACATAAACTGAAGCCTATTTGAAGACAAAATCGTTAATAAAAATAATTATAAACCTGTTTCGTTCGGTATTTTCAGAATTATTTATTTGTTGGCAGGAACCGCTATTAGGGGTGTTTTGCAAATTACCATTTGGCGCACAGCAGGTGGAAAGAAACCCAATGTTTGTTTTTCTGGCATTCGGCTTTATTACTTATGAGGCGGTGTTTTTTTTCTCGCCAAAGGAGATTTTTTTACGTTTTATTTTGCAGAGTCGGACGAGAGAAGGAGAAGTAAGCCGCGTGAAGGGTCGCATTAAAAGTTGAAAACCAATTGACTCTTGTGTCAATACTGCATAAATTTCTGATCCTCCCGCTGGTTATTTATGGGCTTTGGTCGGGCGTGATATATCGTTGGCTCCTTCGCCAGAGATTTTGTTTTTTATTGGTCGTCTACATAGCTACGTAACGTAGTAGCTTGTAATCGTACGAAGTTACTTAGCTTCGCTCCAGGATACTAATTGTTCTTATAGACCTCTTTACATCTTTACTGAGGCAATTACGTTGGCCGTAAAAAGCTGTATTTTACTTCTCAATATAAATGGTTGCAATTATCGTAATAGAATGGATTGAGCTGTGAATATAGAAATGAAGAACTCTTCTCGACGTGTAAAGAAGTTGAAGTGCAAGTTGCGCAGGATTTCTGTGTTACAAATTAAGATTGTCAAATGTTCATCTCCAAATAAATATAGCTTTACTTGCAATATTTGTACTGGTTGAATCGGCCCAACGAGTCTTGTAGGTTTACATAAATAAAACTAATGGTTCTATGATCAATAGATCTAGTTCTTTGTTGGAAGTGCAAACAATCCGACTAATGTTTATATTTTACTAATTCTTTGATGCATATATAAAGGGTGTACAAAAAGTTCCGGAACGGTTAAATATGTTTACTAGGAAAGACAGAAAAGTGAAATCTTAAAAATTTTTATGGTCTAAGTTTCTTGGCCATGATGTAAATTCATCCTACTCCTTAAATTGGTAGTTATCTCCAAAATTTGAAATGTAAACCCGCTTTGAGTGATAAAAGAAGAACAATGGCGACCGATCAAGTAAACATAAAGGTCAACTTCAGATTGATATTAAGGTGACAGAATGTTCAGCAATTTATTTAGTGTATTTTACATTTGTGCAGGTTGTGACAATAATGTACAACATAATGTTCTAGTTTCCCCTTTCACATTGTAACATGTTCATTACATCGCTCGACATTTCAAAATGTGAATTATTTCCTTAAATAGATTATTCTCTAGAAAAGGTAAACAGTTTAATGACTCTTAGAAGAAGAAAAAACACTGTTGAAAGTTAGGTAAGGAACAAAAAGGAAATCCTCTTTAAACAATCTTATCATCCATTATCTAAAACTAGAACGCTTATCTACAATGAAACTAATACACAGTCTTCTTGCAAATACTTGCTTTATTATTTGCCTACTTAGTTTCCTTTCACAGTGAAGTTGTATGTTTTAATCAGACATCCCATTTGATTTATTATCACTATTGCTGTGTATTACATTTTAAAATTTCTATTGAAACTGTCTCTGAGTGAAACAGAAAGAATAACTGTGTTAATGATGAGAGGATACTTTGACCGAGTTAGATCTCTCAGAGAAGTGAGTATCTGTTTAATAATGAATTTCAATATATACTGTTGCAAGAACGATTTATCCTTTTCAAGAAACACGCTGTATCAAAGGTCGCCCACTTATAGGTGGGCCGAAATCGGTGACGAGTGAAGACCAATGTATTTAGGTTTTGTCAGCTTTTATTGAAGATCCTTGTAATTCAACTAAGTAAGCTGCTCAGGAGTTGGACTCGTTATACAACTGTTCTAGAAACAATAAATATCATCCCTATAGTTCACTTGCTCCAATAGTTAACAGACGACGATGAAAATCGGAATTTCATAAATAACATTATATTCTTACACCAAGAAAATTTCATGGTAAACGCAACTGTTAATCGCCATAATTGTAGATATTGGGCCGATAACAACCGAATGAGGGAAGAGCATACACAGTATCCTGAAAAAGTTAATGTCTGAGCAGGTATTGTTCAAGGGGAATTAATAGGACACATCTTTATCGAAGAGAACTTGACAGGAATCTCATATCACCATCTATTAGTCAATCAATAGTTCCTACTATTCAGGTAGCAGTTAATCACAATCACAATGTACGTTTCCAACAAGATGGAGCGCCGACTCATTTTGGTTTGAAGGTGAGGGAGTTTCTCAACAACACTTTCCCTCTTAGATAAGCAGGCGAAGAACAATAGAGTGGCCGGCCAGGTCGCCAAACTTGAATATTATTTTTGGGGCCATTTGAAAGCCAGGCTTTATAAAACCAAGATTCATAATGTGTTTAAAGAAATCGAATGACAGAAGAAACGCTGTCAATATTGTTCCATATTGTGGATAATTACAATTACAAATTGGCACACTGACAAGCTGTATAGAGAAGATACTTTGAATATGTGCTGTAGAAATAGCTCAGGTAAGATCAAATTACAAGTTACTTTAAATCTTGTTGTAAAACTGTGTAAATTATGTACGTAACTGCATAATTCAAATTTTTGTCACACTCTGTACCATGCAATGTTGGTATTGAAGTATAAAATACTAATTTACTTCATGAAATTTCATACGCTAAAGAAATTAGTGAATATTGTTTCACCTTATTATTTTTCACGAATATAAAATCTGAAGTAAATTGGGTTTTTTGTTTACTTGACCGGCCGTCATTTTGGATAGGGTCAAGATGTAAAGTCTAGTTTTCGCCATTGTTCTTTTTTTAATCAAGGTATATAAAATAAGATATCACTCGACGATAGGGGTTTACATAAACATTATGAGTTGACCCCAAACCCCCCCATTTTGTGGGGTCTGATGAATTTACACCATATGCCGAAAAATAGTTATTTACACCTTAAAACATTTGCAAGAATTCATTTTTGTCTTTCCTAGATTAAAGATATTTAACTAATCCAGGACTTTTTGGACACCCAGTAGGATATAAGTTACCTAAAAAGATGAAATCACAGTGTAACTGTTACATAAATAACGGTAATGTGAAATTAGTGTTACCCTATGTAACTCGAACATTTTATCTTTATAAATGAAAATATAAACAAAAAGTAAGTGAGGAAGGTTTTAATTTCGTGGCTACTTAAAAGTTTTTTGCGGGAAAATTTTAGAAAACAATTGTAATTTTCTTTTTCTTTTGAAATTTGATGTTATACGACTTCGTTATGCCTCGTCTCATCATTATTTAATACTTGACTGTATTTCTAGTCAGAACGCCCACGTTCATGTTATGAATCGTGGAGTAACTGTTTTAAGAAGTCGCCATTTAAAAAAAAAAAAAAAAAACGACATATTCATCATTCGGCGTATTTATTTTTTGAGTTTTCCATGGAAATATCTAATGGTTTTTTGTTTTTTGTTATCAGTCTATCGTGTTGTAAACTGTAGTCTAAATGACTGGGCTGTAGAGTTTGAGCATTTAAGATGTGGGCATATTTTGGGAATTAATTAATTTAAAAAAATATTTAAAATTTGGGGTTAATTGCCAACACAAAATTGCGTCTCTAACGATTTTGATCAAATTCGTCTCAATTTACCTTCAAAAATATAGTTTAAAATAGGCTAGTTTTTCAAAATCGTATCTTTAAATTTCGTTTTAATTTTTATAAAATGTGAAGAAAAGTGAGCAATACCAAGTGTGCCAAAAGGCAAGTAAAAGAAAATTACCGTTTAGGAAATGAAAAACAGTGCCAGTAAACGAAAATGGACATCTGTCATACTGTAAAACAATATTTCAATCACATACGATTTATATTTATATCCCACAAGCCTTCGCAAGTTTAGGTTTCATTTAATATATAAATATAATCTATAAAGCATTTATTTTAAAGTTGATAATTGAATTACCTATCAACCCATCACCCATAAGAAATGGGGTAAAATTATGTAATTAAGAAAATTACATTTCCTTATCTTTTTCAAATAGTATAAAGTCTTTTAAGGTGTTTTTACGAAGTACATATTTAAGCTTACAGGATACTACGTTTGTAAAAAGAGGAAAATATTGCTTCGTAAACCCGACAGTGTTAGATGGATACGATTGGCTTTATGAAGAAAACGTATAAACACTTTCTTATAGATATTTTTTACTGACCTATTTTTGGCGTACATTGAAAGGTACATGAAAGGATATGTAGAAAAAATTGAATTGTTGGATCTTAGACGATGAGCTTTAAAGTATTACTCTCCGAAAGAAATCATGTGTACATTTTATGTTATATTTCTAATAACTGATTAAACACATGTACACAAAATCAGGTAGCTAGAATTTGTTTTCTCTATTCAATGTATTTCATTCCAGAATGACTTATTGTAAACCATCCAAGAAAGATCAGCTGTCAGTACATACCTCCTCGTGTTATATATATTTATAGAGTAGACGATCACTGATTCTTGTCGTGTTTGCAAGACAAAGCCATGTCATGTACTACACGATGAGTAGAGGTTATACGATGTGATGAATTATATACCAGTTCCTAGTGATATATTTTTGGCCAACTTTGTTGTTTCTGTCGACCATATATGAAGGAAGGCGCCATCTTCCCACATTGTAACATGACACTTCTCCCAAACAGTTATATTCAACAATACGTAGTTATAATTTTTTACGTCCGAATGATTCTGCAACATTATGTTCTCGAGACATTTGTTTTTTTGACATTTTATTTTACATGAGGTTGTTTAAGTGATGATCTGTTACTACTTCGTAAATATTCTACTCGTATTACAGGTTTTGTTCAAATATTAACCTAAATTGTTTTTCATGTGAATAGTTAACGATACTTGGCATGTAGTTGATACACTGACGTGACAGGACACTTAACCAAATAGATTGTTAATTATTGAAAACGATAAATAACCCGCGGTAAAACTACCGTAAAAAAGTTCAAATGTATGTCTTTGTATGTTTATTAAATAAGTAGACTGTTACAAACAGTTATCTTTATTTAGATGTACGTTACCACAATTCTAATGCTGCATCATATGCACGTGCACACCGATGTAGTCTTGTGTTTCACTGGTTGAATAGATCAGTTTCTGCCAGCTGTTTTAACATATCTGCCGTGTTACTACTAATTCAAAACGTAATATTGCACTGTAAGTTACTATTTTCGATAACTTCTTTCAGTTTCGAACATTTTTGTTTCCCGATCTCGTATACAACGGCACAGGAAAGTTAGCTGACGATTTTTACCGTTCACTTTATAGATGTGTTTCACTTAAAAAATATTAAAGTGAGACTACACATCTGTGAAAATTGTTTACGTTTTAAAATAATTTTTCTATACAAAAGAAATATTGATATATTTTCTGACTTTTCCTAAGTCAATGGAAAAGTAAAAAAATAAAATTGTTTTCTATTTTAGAGGGAGGTTGGAGGTTTGATTTTCCGAACCTAATTCACACATAGTGGTGTTATGACATCACTCCACTCAATACTCAAGTGTAGAAGGAATATCTTGGGACATATTGAATAAAATATTAAAGTTGGTTTACTCATTTGGGATTTAAAATATCATCCTATGTAAATACAAATTATTGATATATGTTCTGTCTTAGCCAAGTCCTTTGTATAAGTAAAAAATAAAAATGAATTTGTTTTATTTTGTAAAGGTGGGTCGGAGGTCTGATTTTCCGATCGTAATTCACCCACATTGGGTTTACGACCTCACCCACACTCAAAATCTCAAGGGCAGAAAGAAGGAAGAAAATATAGTGAAGTTCAGGGAAGTGGTATTTTGCCAGAACAATGCAAAAGCAAAGTGGGGGCATCCATTATCCTGTTCAGTTAAATAGACACCCATGGTTTTAGAAGTCTGATAATTCTTTATGTTTTATGTAACACTCTGTCTAGATTTTCTTCGTGGAAATTCGTCCAGGTCGTCTATCGTCTTCAACGTTCTTGACGGTCTTTAAAACACATGTGCACGACACATGCAAGCCTCAATAAGGATTAGAAAAATATTCTGTTGGCGTTTCGTTCAAATTTACTAAATATTTCAAATTGACACGTTACTCAACTTTTAAAGATAGCATTTTCTGGTACGCAAAACACAACTGCACTAAACGATGACTTACAATCAACTGAACGGTCCAGCCGTACAGGTTCAGTTACGTCCAAAGTCTCCGTCAAAGAGATTTCTGTAAGTGGTAGCACAGTCTCGTTATCTATCAACCACTCTTCCTATGCAACCATATTTTCATTCAGCTGGAATGAGATTAAGGGAGTTACGCAAATCATTTTTATTATTAACTTTTATTATGTATCATAAATTCTTTTTTGAATTATACCCCGATCAATATCTGCGAGAAATTCACAAGATATGATTAACACGTATAAAAGATGTGTTTTTAATGGTTATGAATATAAGAAGTGATTCTTGAGAACGGAGCATAACATCATATCAAAATTGCGACATCAAGAGATTTTACTAACACAAATTTCAGTATAACCAAATTTACCCTTTAGCGGAAATCTACCAATTTTGAAACCGGAATAGATGATTTTTGTAGAAAATTGTACGTTGAACAAACGTTTAGATATTTTTTTATACCGATTATAAAAAAATTGCTAAGCAAAACTCTAATAATTGTTACGCTTTAGCAGTTTTTCGCTGCTACAAATTTTAGTTATTGTTACGAAAATATGATTATTTTATTCTCAATGTTTTTGTTTTTCGTCCTGAACTGACTGTACTACGGGACAGTTTTTAGATTCATCAATTAAAATCGCTGAAAAGAAGATGAAAAACTAAATTGTCCTTGTAGATGACTAGTTTATTTTCATTGAATAGCTTTATTTTTAGTTGTACACCTAACCCAACCTGGCTTACAAGGAATCTAATAGGTCTTGTCAGTCACCGATCTTGATGATGATAGTTGTACAGAAACATTGTCCCACGTCCAGTAGTGATAGTCTGGCGCCATAACCCAACCTGCCGTCAATAACTCAGAATGGTCGGATATTGTTATCGGAAAGACTGTGCACTTTTTCCTCATTGCTTCAACATATTTTATAATTCTAAAATCTTATTTAATGTTGCGTACCACACCGTGTAACATTGGATTAAGAGAAATTGTCTGTCGTTTATCGGACAAAGTGTGTAAAATGTGTAAAGTGAATTTGATTTGGAGTTATTGTGCTTTAATGTAGTTTATTTTTATTTTTGAACAACGAAGTTGTAAGGCAATAGGTACCGAATAATATCTCAGCTTTTCGAGAGGGAGATGGGCGGATAAAGTACTTGGCTTTAGAATACTTTAAAAATTATCTTAATTGCATGTTTTCATAATTTCCATAATAAAATTAATATATTCCTTATAAACATAAGCACAAAAAAAAATTACATTTCCCGTAAATACAAAATTAAAAATTTTCATCTTATCAAAAATTATCCAAAATGACTACAGGAATTTTAAATATGAGGTTTCTTAAGAGTATTGTAGATAGAAGCAAATAAATTAAAATAAGAGATAAGAATAACAATATTGTTAAAACACGCAAAATCCATTCTTAAAATAATATATTTACTACATCTATTTGCAGATATGGATCTCCAAAGATTTTCTATCATAGCTAATTGTATACCGTGTTAGCTTCGATTTGATTTCTGTCCTGTTCCAATACTTTCATAGTAGTTAAGTCTTGTTTAGCACACATTTTTGTTTACGCCCATATTTCGGTCTATACCAGACTGTTTTTTTATTTTTTAAATTAAAAAAAAAAATTTTTTTTTGATAGAGCATAATTTTAATATTCGTGTCGTTAGACGAAAACTAAAAGTATTTATTTCTTCAAATTTAGTTTAGGGCTGAGCACTTACAATAAAGTGCTCCTATATAAACAAATCCTAATGCCAATATGGGCATATGGCATCCAGCTATGGGGATGTACCAAGCCCACTAACAGAAATCTAATTCAGATTTTTCAAAACAAAGTGCTCAGAGGTATAGTGAATGCACCCTAGTACATCAGGAACTCGGATATAAACAGAGACTTGAAGATCGAAACGGTTGAAGAAGTAATAAAAAGCACGCAGAAAGACACCAGCAGCGACTCCAGGATCCGAACACTGAAATACGAAGGATGGTGGATGAACCTTGTACACTTCGACGGCTCAAGAGAACCAAACCAGCGGATCTGATGTAGTTCAGTAATCTTTATATGGGAACAACCACTGGGCTGTTACCCATTAAACAGTGAATTTGTCAGATAGGAAGTTGCTAGATGAGATAAGCTCAGTTGTAACATTTTGTAAAAATAAAAAAAAAATAAAAAAAATTAGTTATAACAATTTTTATAACATTTTCATAAAATTTAGCCATAAAACTTATTGGGCACCTTTTTCTATAAAAATGCCACTTCGGTTGTTTTGGGTCAAACAGTACTAAGAGCCCATCGCAATTATTGGAATAATTTATTCTGACATTTAGTTTCGTTTCATGTTTTAAAGTTATTGGATAATGGTGGATTATTCATATTATTGATAACGTTTATTCCGTCTTTTGCCATTATTTGTTAATATATAAAAAGTAATATACGACGTTTCAAGAGTGTGATCAACTCCCCTTATCGAGTGACAAAATTAGAATTTAAAAAAAATGAGAAGGCTTATCATAGTTTAGTAGCCTAGGACTAAGTAACCTATGTAGGAACTCGTGGTCAAGCTGAACCAAGAATATAGAACAATGTCCTAGATACGTCAACTACAAATTAGGTAAACATCGATTCGCTCAGAGACTTGCTCAGGCGACAGACACCATTCAAAGTTTCCTTTTTATGGAATCAAGGAAGGTAGAAGAGGAGGTAAAAACCTTTTTATGGTATCAAAGGACCCTCAGGGGCTCACTTTAGTGAGTACAAGTTTACCAATCGTGATGTAATTTCTCTGGAACGTTTTTTGCGTAGTTTTGGTTTAGATCCTTCTCTTTCATCTATCAGGTTTCTTTTGGCCAAAACTTGTTCTTTTCATATCCTGGCACTATTAGAGTATTCAAGGCCTAAGGGTCTTTTATGTTCTTTTCTTCATTTTGTTTGTTATATGGCTACAACGACTGAAAGATTTTGTGCCTTTATAGAATAAGATCAAGGAAAATCAAAACAGTTATTTGCTAAAAAACGTGACATCGATATTCTGATTCATTACAGAACTTTCTTTGTTGTCAGCATATATGTAAAAGAGTAAACACCTTGTATGTATATCGTTGAAAGGAACATTATTCCACAATTACAAAACGATTGGTTCTCTGTTTGGGTGTAACTGCGTAACAAATACACAAACATACAGACGAAATGCCAAATTGTCGAGTTAAACCAGAACGTAACTTTGTTCAGTCAATGACAAATATATATGTTGTATAACTTGGTGAGAATAATGATAGGAATTAATTAAAAAACTTTTAAAAAACTCATGACATCTGTATAAATTACCACACCGCGGAGGTCAATGGTGCATTGTACAAAACTTTATGGACATAGGAAAGTTAGTCCAATTTTTTTTTTTCAATTAGCATGAAATATGAAACATTGTACACGTTATTATATCTTGATAGTGAGCATTTAATAATGCATCGACGAGTTGCGGTGTAGGTCAGCTGGGACTATTGATGTATTGATTGGTTCAAGTCAAAGTACTTAGTGAAGACATCAGCCGTCCTTAATAGTTGTAATAGATAAATAGATGCGTCTAGCAGGCGCCTCGTTACCACTCCCAAACATATTTATATTTAATTCTATTCTCTTCTTAATTTCAAATGGAACCAATTTAACAAGTACTCGGTTGAGATAGGTTATCGGTCTAATGTTAATTGGCTATCAACGTTTCCTTAGAGAAAACTATTATTGATATCATTTGTATTTATTTCTTTTCTAATTCTGATGACAAATGTATTTTGTATTTTAGTGCGAATCAAATTTTTTTTTAATGAATTGAATTAAGAAATAATTAGTTAATACAAATGAATAAAAATAAATAAATAGAGTTGCACCATAATTTCTTTCTTATGCCAAGAATTCCATCTCACTAAGAGTTTCTAATCTTTAATTTATTGTAGACATTTAATTTACTAACCAATGTGGCTGAAAATTTGATCGAAGGTAACCTCAAAATTTTTTTAAATAGAGTTGAACAATAATTAGTTTTTTATGTTACCAAGAGTTACATCTCACTAAGAGTTTCTAATCTTTAATTTGTTGTAGGCATTTTATTTACTATCCGATGTGGCTGAAAATTTGATCGAGGAAACCTCAAAAGTATTTTTTGGGCTTAGGGTACTTCAAAACGGATATGTTTTACTATAAAAGTTTAACTTAAATTCGCAGATTTTAACAATGTAAGTACTACTCGCATTTTGAAAACTTATATTAAATATGTGAGTTAATATTTTAGGTCTGGTATTGCATGTAGCTGTCATAACTGAAACAGAAAAACCGTCAACACCTACTGACTTTTAGTTATTCAAACCTTTTTAATTATCGTGGCCAATTCTGTTTTATTTGTGAGCAACATGGAAAAAGAATTCATAGCAAAAGGCGATGGAACTATTATTTGTAAATTTCTAACGAATTGTACAAAATTTAAGTTCTTGTTAATTAATTATTGAATTCAATATATAGTCCTACTACCATAATCATGATTGATATTACTCTCTGAGGTTCATTTTAGTGACTAGAGTTAAAATCCTGAGAATTTAAGGCGTGGATTTCTCCTTTCAACGCAAAAACATTAAAGAAAACAAGATTTTCAAAAGACAAACTTATTTTTTCTCATTAGTGGATCAAGAGACCGTAGCACAGGAAATCCAAAGAATGTTACAAATTACTGTCATTGAGACATCGTACCGTCATTTTATTAACTCAATTAAACCCGTATTTAAGAAGAATGGAGAATTAAGATCGTGTTTGGACGCTAGAAAGGTTAATGAAATAATGATACCAGATTACCAATAAAATAATAGTATAAATGAATTACTTCCTAAAGGGTATGATTCGAAATATTTAAGTACTATAGATCTATCCGCCTCATATTGTCAGGTACATCTTGCTCCAGAATCTAGAAAATAGACAGCTTTTCAGTTTAAAAAAAGGACAATACCATGTGACTGAACTCAGCAATTAAAAAAACAGAATATTGGTAACAAATAAATTGCAAGAAAGTTTTCAACAGTTTTTTTTTTTTTTTTTTTTTTTTTGTATTTACTACAGCCATACACGTTTAAATAAATGTCAAATTTAACTCAGCATCACGAATAATATTAAGGTACTGTATTATTAAAATTAATTTGGGAGGTCTGCATGATTTTTGTAATTTGCAGAGGCACTTGAAAAGAGAATTGAAACTCCGAGCTCCAAATACGTGATTATTAAATTTTATGAAAATTCGGGCCATAATTAAACCTTTTCAGAAATATAAATTTAATTAGTGAGCAGTTAAGATTTTCTAGTCCTAAAAACATCAACATACATAAATACATCAGTTCCGTATCGTCGGGGATTAAAAGCGACTACTCTGATTTCATTGGAAATTTTTCAATAATTTTAAATTTAAAAAATTATTATTATTTCATAAGACTACATACGCTAAGATAGTATATACGACAATATTATAAATCAATACAGAGAAACTTACAAATTTAATAATAATTAACTTTTAAAATACTAATAGGTTAATAAAAGAAATAATAAAAAAGACAAAAATACATGACTCAAACACTGTCCCCACAAATATAGAAGTTTTGTAAAATTAGATATTCCAGAGGTAATACTTTTTTTGGAGTTACCTTCACTAAAAAGCGAAATTACGCGGTTAAAAAAGAAAAAGAAAATTATAAAAAATACAGAAAAGGAAATTTAAAATATATTAAAATTAAAATGACCCTTCAATATTCCATATTATTTTACGTAATTTCAATCACGCACGTGCACAGTCACACGCACGCACGCATGCATTCACTCGATTCCTAAACCAAAACCCTTAACAGTTGCTGAAAACTCCTTCAGCTATAACAATAAACGTGCAAATCTTTATGAAATTGTTATTGAATTCACTTATTTTATATATTTAGGTTTTGATTAAATAAAAAAAAGAAGCAACCATCTGAAAATGTTTGAAATTTTCAAACCTAGGTCTTGAGGTCTTGGAATAAGATAATTTCGATTTATACTCGTATGAATGTGGTATTTACTGCCTTTTAAATAAGTACCAAATATTAAATAAAATATCTCTGAAACTTTAAAAATATCTGGTCTTTCAAAAGTAAGTTAAAACTTTAAATGGTTGTGGTTTTGTTATTTGTTGACCAATTCGTGAGAAAAACTCTTTATTGTATGCAGATATAATTGGTATTTATTAAAACATCATCTGTTATTTTCATTGCTATTTATTTGTTATACCAACGAGTTTCTCATTGTTGCTTACTTTCAAACACAGACATCTATTAGGTGGTATACTTATAGTATTTTACAATTAATTAATTGATATATATTTTTTATTGCATCGTGACTTAACCTTTACAAACACACATCGCATTGATTCGAGTTTATTAACCGAGTTAAGAAAGTTTCGCACTCGTAACGGTTTGAGGGATGGACCGTATAGTGTAGTCGCGTATAAAAAGTTTGTAGGTAAGTTTGGAATACCGGGTCTACGAGCCCAAACGATTAAGATTTTCTCCTCAAAATTGATTTTAATGATTTTCATCAAGTTATAAAAATTAATAAATTAACGATTTTCATTAACATCGGTTAAAATATAGTCTCGAAAGACTCAGACTATAGGTTGTGATAGTTATTTTTCCAAAAATACCTGTTATTGAGTTATTGATTTTTTTAAATCGCTTATAAAGCCGTTGAAACTTCTTTTCTTAGAATCAATTGCACTGATATAGTTCACATTTTGGTGAAATGTGAAGTTTAGTGATCCAAACCAATGTACAAACTCATAAGTAATAGAAAATTACCGTTCAAGAATAATTGCTAACAATCCTTGTCCGCCGTCATTTAAAATTGATTTAATTAAATAAGATTTCACTCTTAGAACGAGTTTATGACACAAGTGAGGCAAGTTGAGGCCTTATTTAAATATATCCCTTAAAATAAATTGCATAATTTAATCGATTGTTAATTTTAACTTTTTACTGACATTTTTTCGACAATAGTTTTATATGGTAGTTAGTATTTGATTTTGTCTATGGGTGTTTGAGAAAGTTTTTGCAAATTTTTTAATTGTTTATTAATAGTAATTAGCTTAAAATTCGAAGAGATAAAGGTAAATGAAATACAGTTTGTCAGAATTCCCAGAACAAATCTGCGTAAATAAAATATACTAGTTTGAGAGGTTTATTTGATTTGAATGTCTTTTTACTATTCAGACTTTTAAACAAGAATGTCTTCATCAAAAATGTAAAACTGTTAGTGTTGTGATTGATTTATCAAATCGATTGCTGAGTTCCCTTTGACTAATGAGGGACATCGAGACGGCTTTATTTACAAAATGAACACTGTGTCGGAATAAATCACCAGAAGTTTTCGTCGTTGATCGATGCCGATATCTTTAAACGCATTTTTCACTCCCTCGCCCGACGTATGGGCGGCCTGTTTACAATGGACAGGTGAAAAGTATGCGCAATCTAAAATAATGAAATGATATTAGTCACGAAAAACTTGTGTTTTGAGAAGTTGTGTGTGAAACATATGCAAAGTTTTGGTTTCTGCGTAGGTTTGACAATAGTGGGACGCAAGTTCAAGAAGCGGTCTGTGGAAAGTTAACACTTGATATATGGCCCGGTGTTTGGCTGGTTAGGTTTTATAACAAAATTCTTTACATTTTTTCACTAATTTTACACGGACAAACTAAAACACCATTGGTCTACTTTTAGTTATAAATACAAACAGATAAACTCTTCAGCAAATGAAAGGAAACAAACAACAATACTTTATTTGCAACTAGAAGATGCCAAGTTTCAATGACTAAGTCATCATCTTTAATTGATGTACACTGTTGTTATGTTTGTTTCCCCCCCCCTTTTTTGTTTGTTTTTCCATTTGGTAATTGAAGTTTCCACAAGTATTACTCATTTCCAGCTTAGACATTGGTTCGGAATCTTTTTTAATTTTGATATATATATTTTTTAAATGGATGTTGTTACAGTAATTTGCTACATTTTTAACTCAGTGGAGGCCTATTTTTATACGCATGTGTATAGACTCTCGAGCGATCGCATTGTGGATCCGATTTTGATGAAATTTGCTATGTAGACTCAGTTTAAATAACATTAACTAAAAAAAAAAGAAAAAGTTTTATAACGTTACACAATAGCTCGCTCATTATGCAGTTTTTAATTAATCCTAACTTTTTTTTAAGACTAAAAGAGTTAAACAATATTCTCAAAATTAAGCGGGGAAAAAGCAATAATCATTGGAGTTTTCTTAGAGAAAATATTTTTTCCCATCTTCTTTTTATTCCACTCAAAAGGTCACATATTGAGTACGGGTATAGTGAGTTGGGGAATTCTTGAGGTATTCTAGCTGGATCTGATCATATTTTCCATATGGTTTGGGTTAGGTCTCTCTTGAAGGGCAGAGGGGTCTCTATTTTTTATCATTTTTTTTCTTTTAAGGCGAAGCTGACCTCGAGGTTTTCCTCTTGTATTTTTATAAATTTGAGTTATCTTGCTTTCTTTAAAAATCAATCCAAGAATAATGTATCCTGATAATAAAATATGCCTTCTTGAATCGAATGTGATATTTGTGCGGTAAGCATAACCATTCTGCCATATGAAGTGTTTTTAAATTGTCGGTGCAACATGAAAACTCAACCATTGTGATCACAAAGCTGTTTAATGATGTAATTGTAATAACTTGGTTATATGTTTGTGTTTTTGTCGCAATAACGTGTCTCATTGTTTCTTTATTAGTAGTAGTTAATGTAGCTTTATTATTTAAGAAGGTAGATTTAATAGCATTTAACCTATGTGTAATTTTACAATTGATAGGTGTTGGTGTCGAGATAACATTTTCTCCGACTCATTACGCTTTGTTTCTAGAGTAGATTAGTTGCTTTATAATGCCGTGTGTTGTTTTTATAATTACAAATATCTGAATAAACAAAATTAAGAAAATGAACTATCCATCACTCTCAAATAACTTTAAGTTATGTACTGTGTATACTGTGTACAACTTACTGTATTTTATATTCTGCTTAAAAAGCATAACAGTTAAGAATGTACAAAACGTAGAATTATGTAATATCATAGGTGTTATAATTATTTAAGTTCCTATTTTTTGTGAATTTTAGTGCACACTTTATATTATGTTGGTATTTTTTTTTTTATTCAGACCTTTTTAAAACAACTCCATACAAAAATAAACAGCACAAGAACATTTGAATAACTTTCTCGCGCCAGTATACATAACCAAAAATAATTGTCGTCGTAACTCTCTATAATATATTTAGGTGAATGGAGAAAGAAATTAAAACTTAAAGTACACTTTACTTTACTATCGAATCTTTTCCTATGTATTTATTATGAGGAATAAGTTCGTATAGAAAAGGGCGTTCTTTCTTTAACACATATATTGAAATAGACTTGTAATGAATTTATAAATGGAACCTAAACTTGCTTTGCAGTTGCTATAAACTCGTCCACTATTTTATAGTTTAGTCACTAGCACCAATAATCGTAATTGGTAAAGTCGGATTAAAAAATTTGGGTCTTTTATAACAATTTTATTCAATGGACGATTTTTTAATTTTTTATTTTCCTACTCCGAAAAACCATTTTGGGAAATGGTAAGCAATATCCTTAGAGGCTATATTTTTGCAAAAGCAGATCAAAATTGTAGTTTTTGGAATGATGTCCGCCTTTCACTAGTCTTTTGTGCAGTGCTCTGTAGACTAAACACGATAAACAGCAAACTAAATTGGTGGCTTATCCATCTTAATGTCCAGAATTTTAACTTTCTTAATTGAAAACTCCAAATTTGAAGAGAAATTTAATTTTCGTAGTTTCTTACGTTAGGTTGAGATTATTTTAATGTCAAGATACGAGATAGCTTAGTAAACCTTAAAATTGGATTTTAACCAGTAGAAAACGCCTCAACATGGCGGTTTAACATATTCAGTTTCATAGGGATGTTGGCGCCCCATATTACAGTGCCTAGAAATTTCTCTCGAGCACTCAAGATCTTAGTTCTATTCCTCTTATTCCAGTTGCAAATTTTGAAAAATACCCCTTTAATATTAATTTGTAGTAAACATAAAATCGTTACAACGACTGTCTGTTTTGAAATATTTTAGCTTAAAGTAGTGTTTTATCTCATGTTCATAATATCATTACAGGACATAATATTGACATTTAAGTCGTGTATTTATTGACATGATAGTTTGGATGTTTATGAATAAATTATCGCCTACACTTAGATAAGAAAGTGATAAGATTGCAGATATCTGTGTGGATTAATTTCGTCTTGGATTGTGTATTCTTAAACGCTGGTCACAGTGTATTGTTTGTTTATCCCTTTCCATTGATTCCATAATATTATTTGGACTCAAGGCTATGAATCATAATTTTCCAAACACAGCAAACTAATATTTACTAGTTTTGACTAAACTAAGATGCAAAATATTAGTTCCCACATTTTTCTTAATCTACTTATTTTTAATAAGATTAAAATTAATTCTAAATTCAATTAATAATCAAAGCTCAATGGAGACAAAAATGCTCGTGGTATTGCAAATATTTAAAATGATTTGTACTATAATTGTAAGTAGGTAATAAATACTTTTCAACTGAATTAACCTAATACCATTTTAAAACTATCTAGTTCCTTTCCCAAAACACTAACATATCATTTCATGTTTAGGTTTTTGGCAGTACTTTCTGGATATAAATTTAGTTTATTAAATTAATTTGCTTCCTCAAATAGATCTATGAAAGAAGTACAGTTTACGAAAGTCTCCCGCTCAAAATATTTGTGTTTTACATGAAAGAAGAGGGGAGTGACCCACCCAGGTGTGAGTTCAGACCTCCCTGTAACTTACTTTATTCACACACATTGTCAATACAATTGCCTAATATCTCAGTTCTTCTTAAACAACAATACAGTCAATACATTGGGCAGAGGACAATGCTTGTCAGACATGTGTTAATAGAAATATATCCATATGTGTTCATAGTTCTCTGCTCTTTTTACAATAAATTTGTTAATATAAAGTTGTGGCAACTTCGTAGTCGGCAATTAATGAAAAAGAAAACATTTAAACAATAATTATGTACAAGGTGTTTTACGAAGAAATGGAAAAGATTTCAGAACGAGTTCTACTGGTGAAAATAACAAAAAAAGTTCATGTGAACATAAATCCGGAAACCCTTCGTTCTCCATCTGTCGGCCATTTTGTGTTAAAAAAAATTAATGATAACTTTTGAAATTGATAAGATTATCGCTTTAAATTTGGTATGCGTATTGTTTATATTAATTTTTATCAGTATACACCAAGATCCAAAACTTTACAGTATAAAAATATTCAAAATGGCGACAGTTGAATTTTTTTAAACTCAAATTATATTGGAAACCATAAATTTTACAAAACTTTTATGAGACAAAATATTTATATTTTTTAATGACAACAAAATGGGTTTTTAAATTTGTCTCTACCTTGAAAAATAATATTTTATAGTTAAAAAACATAAAAAGAAATGGTAATTAACTGTCAGGCCACACAATACATTATGATGGGCCTACTAGTTATTTCTAATTATACAGTATCAGTAACTCGTGCTAAAAATCAATAGTTTTTCATTATAACATACTAAAAATTATACTTTAACTTGTTTAAAACTTTAAAATTTACTATTTTTGTTTTGTAGTTGACTTTTATGTACATAAATTTTCATAGAATGGAATTCCCTACAAGTTTTGTTTAAAAGTTGTATGTGTTCATTTACCCATATACCAAAGTTTTTGTATGTCAAACATAAAAAAAAAAGTTGTATTTACACCAATGTTTAGCGTTCTACCCCAGGTTTAAACAAAAACTATTACAGGTACGATACCGTGATCTGTTTTATTCGATTTTTCAATATATTTTTATATCTTTGTTGCCTGCGTAGTTGTCAGTTTTTGTAATTAAAAGTAAGAAAAATTTAAGCAAATTAAAGTCTACTCTTTGAGTATGTTACGATAAAAAAAATATTGCTTTTTAGCACGAGTTATTAACACTGTATAATAAGAACTAACTAGTAGGCCTATCAAAATGTTTTTTGTGTTCTTGACAATTACTTTATCATTTTTTTCGTTTAGTTTTTTTGACGATAGCTTAATTATTTGTCAAGGTACAGAAAAATTAATATGTTATTATTATTCTGTAATTTGTTTATTTTAATACTGTGATGTTATCATTAATTGTACGTATTGAAGTAGTTATTTGTTATTGTTTTTTCTTACATATTTTGTTATGTTTTTCTATATGCTTCTTGTTCATCTACCTTAGATCTTCTAGTTGATTCAATTTAGTTGATCAGAAAGGTCTTATTGATCACGTGTTTATTTATTGTGGAAATTGGTGTTTTTAATTATTTGTTGATTAGTAATACTTTATTGTCATTTTGAACTGAGTTCAACAGCTGTTTCATAAGTTTGATCAAATATATATATTATATATTAATTTCTTAAATAGTTTTTTTGATAGATTTTTATCATTCACCTATGTGAATAATAATTTTCGACATGTTTTCATGTCTCTATGTAAACATAATATCGGCCACAATATTATGACAAATACTTGGCTTTGGTACTGTGGTAACCGTGTTGAAGTTGAAAGAATCCAAAGGTAAATTTTAAAATAACACTATTTTAAACAAATCTTTTGAGTGATTGCGCTTGTACTAAATTAAATAAGAACCAACATATTTTGAATTCTCTAATAAACATTGCAAAAACGTTTTCACAAATTCTTACACAAAATCACATAGTAATATAACTAATAACTACAAGTTTAAAAATAAATGTTTTTTCTTAGCAGGTCATGGTGTATCAACTTTTCCCACATAGAGGCTAGTTGATACTAGTTTGGAGGAAGTTGATATTTAGTTGAAGGAGGTTGACAACGGGTTAACGCAATTAAAGTATGAAAAATAACAAAACATCTTTAATTGGTGTTGATACATTTATTGGTATAGTAAAAGAAAACATAGTAATGAATGAATAATATAAATAATGAATGTAACTTATAAAATAATGATGAAAACAAAAGAAATCCAGTTTGGTAAAATAACATTGTCAAAATTATTTAATAATTAAAACAATAAACACAGACTTAAGTTACATTTGTTCTTATAAGGAAATAAATAAATTAAAAACTTGAACGAAATAAAAGGTCAATTAATTACACAATCAATAAAACAAATAAATGGTGGCCATAGACCTATTTGGCAAAAGATTACTTACTTAACTCATAATCAGATGAGCAATGAATACATATATTTCGTTTACAGTCTTTACCACATTCAAGATAGGCCCATATTTTACAAATAACACATTGTATCCAATCCTGGCCTTGTCTTGACTCTGAGTATGGCTTTAGACACTAAACACAACTTATCTTCTACTTCTAAGTCTGTACACTTCTGCTACTTTTTTTTTGGAATCTTCATTTTTTTTCTCTTGAAGGACTTTGTTCATTTTATTCTTTTGTTCATTATTCTCAGCTTCTAAGGATTCGTATAAAATTTTTTCTACCCTTTCTATATTTTCAGTCTCCTGTTTTCTTTTTCCTTAGTCTCATTCTCTAATTTATCCTTCACTGGTGTGTCAGTGAGGACGGCTGATTTCATAGGATGGTTTCCTTTCTTACTTTGTTTACGTTCCCCAGATTTTCACGAGGGCTAACTGTCAGTTGAGCGACATTCATACATGTGGACGGTATAATATGTTCTGGTTCACTTACTTGCAGTAACCTCTGTGCGTGCTCTAGTTGATGCAGACGTAGTTCAAACCTGATTACTTGCCTTCGGTCTGTAACGGAGATTGATAAGAAGTCAGCATCAGTAAAATTTCTCTGTTCAACGGCATGATTACAGTTCCCTCAAATCCAGAAATTAAGTTTCTCTGAGTCAATGTATTTGGTAATACGGTTTTAACAATCCCGGGTCGGGTTTAATCCCACGCTATTTTAGCTAAGGGGAACCTTTTGAGATCGGGTTTGCGGCATTGTGTTCTACTCATAAAAGCCTTTAATACGATGTACTACTCGACCTATGCTTTCGTTTAAGATTTCCTACGTATTCCTTGTGGGCCGTCCCCCTGGAAAGGTAGCGGTCCACCGAATATTTACCAAATTAGGTTTTGGTGTCCATTAACAATGTGCAAAGCTTTGTAGTTCTATCTGAAAAGATTAAAAAATATTAAGCCGTTCCGGGAATTATTTAACTCGCGGCATATCGTGTGTAGTATACAACCCCTTGTGCGACTCACTCACTTATTTATACAAATTCTAACCTACTTCCAGATAAGCTAGAAGCTTGAAATTTGGCAAACTTATAGTTTTTAGCCTGTAACTAACTGGAAAATTCCAAAAAGTTAACATGTTTAATGTTTAACCCAAAAAAATTCAAATTGGCGGATGCAATTTTAAAGTTGGTCTAGACCATTTTTGGATGTCTATTGTGGCTAAACGGTAAGACCTATCAGATTTGACGAGATCTACAACTTTGTTTCTATCACTTTTTTGTATCTCCAGGCAGAGCTAGAATTTTGATTTTAGTTAAATTTTATACATTTCCCACAAATTATTTAATCTTTTGACACACTTAGAAAATCATCAAATTTGTAACGCTTATCGCAGGCGGATGTGGGAAATTTGATGATGCAAGATGTCCCATAAGTGGGTTAATAAAAAGTTAAATAATGTTTGAAAATTACTAAGTTTTGATCTACAACTTTGATCAAATTTGTCAAAACCCATGGAGCGAAGCGAGTTATTATTATAGGACCCGTTGGCAACGGTGGAACAAACACTTTTTCCTAAAAGAACATAAGTTCATTAGTTCTATTGATTTTTATATGATTAAAAATTTAACCCATCACTATTGGTTTTTCTTCTTAAAAAAATTGTTCTGATAAATATTTCTTCCACTTTTTCGTTTTGAACTCTTTAATAATAAATGTCTTGGATTATAAATATTTACTTTTTTAATACACGTATTTATTAATGAAATGTGTCTTTTTAAAATTATAATGATAATCTATATTTCTACTACGGCGTATATAATTGATTTTAGTACATACTTCTCTCGTCCCTAACTCTGTCGTGGAGTACATAAATAGCTTTTGAAAATAAATAAATAAATGGAATTTATCCGAAAGGCGACAGAAGAAATTTAGTCAACGTTAGGACTAGAAGGGTTGAAAAATGTACTCAAATCAAACATATATTAATTTTTGCCTATCTTTATTCTAAATGTTGAGAATTTCTCTTTGTTGAGATCCAATTAAGAAACCAAAACTTAAAATTAACAGTGATTTCCAATTAATTTCTTTTCATTTAGTTATTTATCCTGTTTAGTAGACAGATTGATGTTGGAGATCATAAGATCATCCAATGGAGGAAGGGCGGACATAATACTCTATTGCCTGCACAAACATGTAATGTATTTAATCAAATTTAAGCATTAACTTCATTTTTAGAAAGCAGTACTGATATAATTCTAAAGTTTTGCATAAATATATATTAATACTTGAAGAGATTAAAATTTGGAGATGGAGGTAATGGGGGGAATTATCGTCATTGGTTTACAAGGAGATGGAGACTCATGGCTTAACACCCCCAAAATAGGATTATGCTATTGAAAATTACGTCATGAATGAAGATTTCATCCCGTCTCTTACTAATACCAATATTTATCTGATGTAGATGCCAATATGTACCAGAATGACACACTTTAGAAGTACCACCCTGTTTATTCAACAAAATTCTCCTCATGCGAATGGCATGGAGGTCAATCGGAACTTGAGATTGTATATCTTGTATATTTCTACACTCGAATGTTTATGATTTCCATAACTCATTTTATCGTGTCATTAAACGCGGAGGCGTACGGTGACCTATGACCATTAGCTGGAAATAAAATGACAAAATGTTGTTTCGTTTTGATATTTAAAATATATTTTGCTAAAAGGTAAAACGGGTTTAAAGTTCGAGCTCGGTCACTAATATTGTAGTTCTGGCGCCAAGTCTAGACATCGACCTTGTCTCCCACACATTTTGGGTAGGAGGTAGTACAATGTGCTACTAGGTACGTGATCTCTACTACACTACTATTATTGTAACTTCCGAGGTTGTAGGGGATATTACGTTTTTACTCAGAATAGCCAACGATAGTAAAAATGTACGGATTATTGCGTAAATGTCTGATCATTTTACCCGTATTTGTTATCATAGAATCTTATGGCATAGAGAAAGTTAACTTATCGTTACCAAGAGTTTTCATTTCCCCCCATCAATTAGCTCACATTGGTTCGTAGTACAGGAAAACTAAAAATCACATTTATACTAGTTAGTAGAAATGTTTGAAAGTAGGGATCTGATGAGATTTTTTGGAAAATCAGTCGGTACATTTAAAAATTGTGGTTGTTTTAAGTTTTCTTTGGTCGATATTTTGCTTGTATACGTTATACATAATGATTCTGATATATTGTCTGAAAACTATTTACGCTTGATTTGGAATGATGCAGTAAAAATGTACTACTGTTAAATCACATATGAGAGACATTAAAAAAATATTATTTCTCATTTTTGGATATAGGTTGTTAAAAAAGCATTGCATCAAATTTGGAATCTCGAAATTTTTAAATGTAATCGTTGGTGTAGTGTACGTTGTACATTTCAAAAACATTTTCCCAATGTTTTTCCAATTTAAAATATTTTTCTATCTCTTACCAATTTTTAACCGGAGGTAAAATGTAATTTTTAATGAATTTTCATTATATTCATGTTAGGCTACATACTATCGTTATGAATTTGTTCACTATTGAGGCTGACATTATAAGATATCAGTTAGACTTCTTTACATTTTCAAAATTAATAGTATATAGTTGTGTAACATGAAAATCATCTAAAAAAGTACATTTTTGGTTTCCATTCAAAACGCTAAGAGAAGCAAATATGTAAAATGGTAAAGAACATTTTTTCAATGACTTTTAAAATGTAGTTTAACTTGACTTACCTACATTTTATTTTTTGCGAATTTTACCAATTTTTGAGATACGGGTATTCCAAATTTTGGGATTGGGCATTATGAATAAACATTATAAAATGAAATCATATAGGAAAAGAATCTCAGCCCAAATGACTGAACCGATTGTATTGCCTTTTTCACTAATGTCGGTTTTTTGATTGTTGTTTTAAAAAATCTAAAACTATTAGAAAAAAAGCCATATTACTTCTACTACCTTCCATCAAAAATACACAAAAGGAAAAAAATGGTATTAAACTTTTTTGAAAAGTCATTATTACTATGATTATTGACATCCAGAACGAAAATTTACAATTTTATTGATTTACAGCTATACTGGAAAATATAGCCGGAATCATCAGTAATTAATTATTTATAATCTTGTCTTATTATTTATTACTTTTGCGTCTAAATTAGAATAAATTTTACTTTGCATTAAGTTGTTGAAAATTCTTTTGTTATTGTTGAGAATTTGTTTCAGGACCTGAACAAGAGGCTAAATGAACAGCAGAGGTAAGTGACCACATCTGTATATTGCTTGTTTTATATTATTATTTTTTAAATAATATTATTCGCGGTCCCCAGTCAAACACTCACAATACAAATAGACTGTCATCCATATAAACATACACCCAGTTCACCTATTACATTTTCTTACTTTCACCTTCACTTTATCGCAGGGGGGTGCTGACTATCTGCACCTATTGAGAGGGGTTTAGCGTCCCTCGCGGAACCAGAGCTATACAGGGGTGGTACAATAAAACATCTTCTCCGAACACACACATACAACACTCATACATATTTTACAATTCGTATAGGCTGTTACACTGCGTGAATCACTGATACATAAACACTCTACACTCATATATAGGGGGGGGGGGGGGTTAGTTCTTGACCGTGTAGAGCCGTAGCGCGTCTGGGAGTGTTTACCAGAACAAAACATGACAACATTTGACTCTGGTAAGCTGATGTGAGCTTGCTCTGTCGATGGTATGCGTGGTTTTTGTTCAGTAGCCAGCCACTTCGGTCCTTGATCAGGAAGTGTTCTCGATGGGGGAGGTGTCGGATCCTCTCTCTTAAGTTGTGGGTCTGGACTGATGCCCATCCAGTCAGGTTAAAGAGGATACTCTGGGTCCCAGAGTTCCGGTGCTTGAAAATTATCGAAAGTGATCCAAGAGTGTACCCTGTTCTTAGAGTCTCATGTGCATCCGCCCAACACGATGCGCTGGTTAACTCATGCATGACCTCTACATTTACTAACGTCATCCCAGGAAGTGAAAAAAGACAACTTTTGGCATCATCCGAAGAGTCTGTGTGTGAAAGCAAAAGACGAGGTTTAGACGTAAGTATCCAGGGACCTACTCCCATATTCCTTATTGTCCGCCACAGTACTGAGGGGTCAGATTTGTCAAAGATCTCCCACTTTGTTATTAATAAAGCCATAACTGGTGCTGCAGAAGTTGTTCGTTCCATTAGGAAACTGAGAAATGGGACTTTATTAGTACAGAATGACTCTGATAAACAGAGTCATTCTCTATTAAAATTGAAGTTCTTTTTCGATGTTGTTAACGTGTTAGTTGACGGTTATAAGGGTTTGAATCCTTCTAGAGGCGTTATTTCCTGCCGTGACCTATTGAACGATAGTATGGAGGAAATAAAGAAAGAGCTCGGCGAACAGCACGTCACTAATGTTGAAAGAATTTTTCGTACAGAAATGGCGAGAAAAAAACCAACTGGCTCTTTAATATTGACATTTGCTGTACCTAATCTTCCTGAGTTAGTGTTTTGCTGAATTCTACAGACTAACTGTTAGACCGTATATTCCAAATCCAAGGTGTTGTTTTCGATGCGAAGGATTTGGACATGTTAGCAGCACTTGCTCCAAAGAGGAGTTGTGAACATTGTGGCATTAATTATGTGAGGTTGTGTGACATAAAGTGAAGGTTGTAATATGGAAGCAAAGTGTGACGGTGATCATCCTGCACGTTCACGGAAATTCCCAAAGTATAAAGTTGAGAAGACAATTTTAGAAATTGTTGCCAAAGAGAAACTCTCCTTTCCAGAAGCTAAGAAAGTATACAGACAAAGAACTGCTCTACCTCCTACCGTAGGAAAATCTTACTACGCAAATGCGACATCAATCCCAGCTCCGAATGCATGTTCATAGTTTACGGAACTGGGTGAGATGGTTCGTTAACTTGCCGAGCTAATAAACCAATTAATAGCAGTCCAAAGCGGTACTTCTGTTAACTTATCTTCTTCTTCTACAGTTGACCTACTTCAAATCTACAAAACGTATTGGTACCTAGGCTAAATCTGCGCCTTCGCTACTAAAAAACTTCAAATTACAAAATCTTCATCTTTTGTTAAAGTCCAGAATAAAAATTCTCCAGGCAAGCCCAACACACCACTGGGTGTTACTACAGTCTGTATGAAGTAACCTGTCTCCTGACCCTTCGACTACCTGGGACAGGCCCGGGCCATTCACGTCGCCCGCAGTTGTTTACCTAATTAGTCGCCTATAAGCTTCCCCACTAGCTTAAGTAACTTTTTTACCTAAATCATAATTTCCGAAATGTTATCAAATATTTGAAAAGTACATAAAAAAATAAGATCAACGATACTAAACAAGGGCAAATTTGATAAAAACTAACAAGATAGAGGTAATAAGAAATATAGCACGCTTATCAATTTCTTATTACCTCTATATTGTTAGTTTTTATCAAATTTGCCCTTGTTTAGTATCGTTGATCTTATTTTTTTATGTACTTTTCAAATATTTGATAACATTTCGGAAATTATGATTTAGGTAAAAAAGTTACTTAAGCTAGTGGGGAAGCTTATAGGCGACTAATTAGGTAAACAACTGCGGGCGACGTGAATGGCCCGGGCCTGTCCCAGGTAGTCGAAGGGTCAGGAGACAGGTTACTTCATACAGACTGTAAGTCCCCACAAATAAAACATAAGGTTGGGGCGGGTTCTTCGAAACCGCTCTCAAAATTACGTCAGGCGTCTACCAAGCCTTCAGGAACTGATATTCCAGTTGTTGAGGTGGCTATGGAGCATGACCCTGAAATATCTAAACTTGAAAGTAAACTTAAACCATCTGATGGTCTTTCAAGTCAGACATGTGGAAATAATTATACCGGTCCAAACCCTTTATAGTTGTTAACGTGTTAATTTATATTATTAATTTTATAACTCAATCATAAAATATGACCAGAAATTTAAACTTGAATAGCGTGATACAATGGAACATTATCGGCGTGAGAAGTCACATCGAAGATATTAAGGTTCTTGTACGTAATACGTCCCCTTTAATAATTTGTCTGAAAGAGACTCATCTCCATCAACCCCTCTTATTTACTTTGAGAGGGTTTTTAATTTTTCATACTGATTTTGTCACTGCAGACAGAGCTGAAGGAGGAGTTGCAATACTCGTCCACAACTCTATCTGTTGTACGTCTGTAAACTTTAGGGCTTCATTGTAAACAGTAGCAAAACGATCACTACACTATATAAAATGACAATTTGTTGTTTGTATTCGCCGCTAATTTCAGGTTTGTGGATGTCGAACTAGTCGACCTGATCAGACAGTTGCCTGCCTTATTTCTTTTGGTGGGCGATTTTAATGCTAATGCTTGGGGATTAAACACCCAGAGCCCTAGAGGGTACGGCATTGTCGGGATACGATCCAATTTGGACTTGATTCTGCTCAATAATGGTTTACCAACTCATATAGCGGCTTTTACAGATGGTTGGACAACTGTCGACTTGTCATTTTGTATCCCAAGTGTTACCTCTAAATTTGAGTGGTCCGTTCAAACTAACACCTACAGCAGTGATCACGCTTACATTCCTGACTTCTCGCGCTGTAACAATCGACTTCTCAGATGGATTTTGCGAACAGCAAAATGGGAAAGATTCACAGCTCAATTTGTATCACGTATTTATAATAATAACGTTCCTTTCATAGAAGCAGTAGTCTTTTACGGAAGCAATCCTTACAGCAGCGGACAACAACGTTCTGAAAATGTTGACGAGACCACTACGTCCACCAGTTCCGTGGTGGGACGACGAATGTAGTGACGCTCTCCGTTTACATCGTAAAGCTCTAAGGAAGTATAATCGCAGACCTACTTGTGAAAACCTCGAAATTTATAAAATTCTACGAGACAAAGCACGTTGAGTGCTTAAGCAGAGTAGAAAGGAATCATGGGCTCAGTACATTAGCACAATATCAAAAACCACACCCTCGTCAACAGTGTGGAGGTAATTACGTTATGTTTGTGGTCCTATTCCCTCTGCTCCCTTATTGGGACTTTCAGCAGGGGATAGGGCTTTGATTACAAATAACTATGAAATTGCTAATGTTTTGGGATCATCATTCGTTAACTTTTCTTCAACTACTGCTTATAGCGATGCTTTTCTTTTGTATAAAATGTCTGAAGAAGCAATACTTTTCAGAGCAGGTCTGTCGGAAGAATCGCCAATGAATACCCCATTTTCCTTACTGGAATTAGAGTCTGATATGTTGACCTGAGGAGCAATGTTTTCCTGAGGCTTGGTTGGAAGCTATAGTAATACTTCAGGAGTTTCACAATATACTTGATGAATATCACCCTAGTGAAATTATTTTCACAGATGGTTCTAAACTGGAGAATAAAGTCGATTGCGCACATTACTCATCCGGTCGGACGTATATGTATGGATTTCCCTCAGCTTATAGTCTATTTTCTGCCGATCTCTGCTATTTTGAAAGGCCTTAATACTGTTCCATCTGGTTTCCGTCGCTATCTTTGTGTTCTGATCCCAAAAGTGCTTTAAGTCTATCCAGGTTTTGTATTCAAAGAACTCCTTTGGTTGAAGATATTTCGTGTTCCATACACAGACTTCAGCTACGGGATGTCGGAGTATCATTTTGCTGGGTACTTAGACATTGCGGAATTTCGGGAAACACACAAGCTGACGAATCGGCAAATGTCAGAAACTAGTCACACACCGTGTTATGGTATGTTTGTATCGACGGTTAAAATTATTTTGCGTAAGAAATGGGAAGAAGATTAGACAAATACAGAGTCCAATAAGCCGAGGGAAGTAAAAGATACTGTCAGTCCGTGGAATTCATCCATACGTCCCAGTTGTCAAGAGGAAGCGGTGGTTACTCGTGTTCCTACCGGTCATTCTATGATTACTCTTGGATATCTGATGGAACAGGGGAATCCGCCACAATGCCCATTATTTGTCAAGGTGTGTTGTCAATTAAATACATCCTCATTGACTGTGTTGCTTTGAGAGATGTGCATAAAACTTTTACCCAACCAAATTCCATTCAGGCGATGTTGAGGGATAATACTCAGATCCTTGATCGGGTATTGTCCTTTTACGTTGTCTAAAATTTTATGATAAAATTTTAAATGAAGTTTTCGATTCCATTATTGCAGAGCCTCTTTACAGCCGTGTAATATTTTGTGTTGTATAATTAAATATATATATTGTTTAAAATTCTATCTTTCATAACTCGTCGCAGGGCCCTTTTACAGCCCTGTAGTATTTATTTTAATTGTTAATAATTATAATTTTTTGTAGTTTGTAATTTGTAACTTGTTGCAGGGCTATTTTACAGCCTTGTAATATTAATATTATGTTGTTGTTTATTTTCGTTTGTTATCTAGTTTTTGTTTTGTTTTTGTTTTTAATGAGTTATTTTTAAGTTGAAGTTGGAGCATCTTCTTGTCCAATATTTTGAAGGCGATAATGACTGAAATGGTTTTCCGTCTTAAAACTCCAAAAAACAAACAAAAAAACTGACATTAATCACACCTGTAAACAGTTCAACAATCCTTCGTGGAAAATTGGTGACAATGATTACATGTGTAGCCCACTTGTTAGTTCTAGTATCAAAGTTGAAACTACACACCATTCATAAACATTTAACTGCATAATTTTTAAAATTTTCATTTGACACATTAGCTTGGGTTTCTAATTTTTAAATTTTACCAAAAGTTATCGAAGTTTGTAGAACTATTAACCATTTTTCATTTTAGTTACACAATTCTGAATAATTTGTAGAATAGATTTATAAACGTAATAAAATCTCGAGCTCATGCCCTAATATAAATGGTGATATAATGTTAAAGTTTTAAAAAGGTCACATTGTTTTTCATAATGTAAAACTTACACCATTGAAATCTCTTTAAATTATTGTAATTTTATGTATATATTTTTATTTTGAATTTTAAAAAAAATACCTCTTTTAAGGGTTAAATATAAAATTTTATAGACAAAAAATGGTTTCAAGATGTCGATTACAAGCCACATTTTAGCAGTAAAGTTACACTGGATCGTATTTCTCCACATACTATCACTTTTACGTTATTCCATAAGTGTTAAAGTCGCATTATTCTGGTCTTAGTTCTAGTTAAACCACTGACTTTAGTATTTAAAATACCGAAATACACTTTCGGCTTGTTATATGAAATCTGTTCTAAAACATAATCTAAATTTACATAAATATACATCTGATTTTGATATACTCGTCCTAAATAAGATATATTAGGTTTTCTACTGTTTTGTTGTACAGTGCATTCACAAATTAGTTTTATAGAAATAATATTTATCTATAATGTAAATATGAACCATAATAAATTGAACTAGTAAAAAAATCAATAAAACCTCAAGTTTTGTTCACTGGTATTACAAATGTTCAATCATTAATTTAAGCTCTTCAGATTACAATTGTGATAGGAACAAGGAAAGATGACTTTAATTTTGTATAGAATTAATGAAGATGAAAATTATCTCAATAATTGTGTTAGTAATGAGGATACTTTCGAATCAAGTCTGAAAGCGACTTCTTCCCGAAACTGTTTCTGTTACATTTGCTGTTAGTTATAGTTTGTTTACACATGCAGGAAGAGTTGTAACGCAAATCTAGTCTTTAACGTTGCTCCACACACCAACATCCAAGATCGTTAGATTTGGAGATCTTGAGGCCTCACTATCATTCCGCTATTTCTAATTCGAGTAGTTGTGGCCCGAATATGATAATAAAAAATCTTGTTGAAATAGAAACTTTTGGCGTTAGACAGTTTTCCATCAAGTCAGCGTAAATAATGTCAGTTATATTGTTCAAAGCATAAAGAATGAACTTTAACAGAATGTAAACTTTTATGCTTTAAGACATTTAATTTGAGTGGTTCTCTTATCTCAGATGCATTTTTAGTACACCAGTAAATATTATGACGGTTTCTTGACATTGAGATGGAAAATAGCTAATTACTAACACAATTTTATTATTACAATTATTTCAATACAAAGTTTAAGGTGTCTTCCCTTGTCCCTACCACTTGGTTTGTAACAGCTGTAATTTGTAACGATTGCAGACATCCATTTGAATAATGTTCAGTTCTAAATTGACACGTTTAGTTGATTTCTTTGTGCGACGAACGTGTGTTGTTCGATTGTTTCATATGGAAGTCCACACTGAATTAGCTCTTTGTGCGCTAAAGCCAGTTTCAACGGAACGATTTTTATGTTCAAGACCGTGTAATGTTGGTCTTGGAAGCAATCTTTTTGATATTTGTTTTGAATTTCTTCTCGAGACTATTTGTTGATTGCGATTCATGAAACCTTAAACAAAAAAGAGCACTTTCCATTATTGTATACGAACGACTCCACAATGAAGGGTGAGATTTAACAATAACAATACAAGAAAATAATAAATATGTAATAAACTTAACGTTTTTTCACAGTCTTCAGTGGAACTTCTATTGTTTTATTGTACTACAGTTGTTTCGGGCACGTCCCTTCGTCAGGTACTCGCCAAGAATAAAAATTAAAATGTACAATACACATCACCTAAACAACACACAATTATTATTATTCATTTAAGTTTTTGAAGCGATCGCATTAGTCCTGTAATGTTTTGTCTGAGGTTGAGTGTCAACTGAAACTGCTGTAGTGCAATGAAACAATAGAAGTTCCACGGAAGACTGTCAAAAACGTAAGTTTTCTCTATTTATTAAATTATATTGGTTTGTTAGGCAGAAATTTCACAATGATAAAATATTTGTTCTAAACCACTCGTGCTCATAACGGCGTGAATTTTATTGAACTCTGCTTTGCGCATTATTTTTGACACCACATTTCTCCAGTAGATATTTAAGAGCTTCCTTGAACATGTCCTTGAAATAAACTGCAGCTTATTTGTGATGGATTGTGTCACCTTTCATACCTCACATAACACTGATTAAACGTTACAATGTTCATTTCTTTAGTTCCCCATACAAAAGCAGTATTCGATTTTTTTATACGAGCTGAAATTTTCTCTGCTCAAGTACACTTTCCTAATAAGTAAACGCATCCACCCTAATATATTTCTTCATCGTTAAGGCTAAATTTCTTGTAAATCTGGGATTTATACTCCTAGACATTGGTTTTCTAAACATTAATTTATCTAAACGATATTCCTACAGCTTATCATCTCGTGGGTTTCAATTGTATCTGTTTTTGTTTGGTTGTGAGATGGTAAACAGAGGCATCTCCAAACGATAGGTTATGTAACCTTTTTGTAACTTCCAACTAGCACCTCTAGCTCTTCCTCGCGTCACCTTTCTTGATCGAAAAGAAAACAATGGTATCAACACAACCCTGCATCATCCCTGATCACACTCTGAGACCTTCACTCATATTTCTATTTTGTATAGAATGCTAGTATCTGAAGAGCTCTTGCCATAAGCTTTTCACAATACTACTCTGCTTAAGGAAATGTTCTCATTAAGAGTACAAATACCTTACACAGCGTAGCATTAAATTCACTACTTTGTTCAATGATTATTCGCAAAGTTAACTTCATCAAGACATGATTGGTTTCCTCTGAATCCTGTTTGATTTTCCTTATCTTACCATTCAGAGATTCTCTTATACAGTTAATAGTTACATGAGTTTGTTCTTAATAAAGAGTGTTAAAAATAATAAATTTTGAAAAATTGGCCAAGTTACATATTGTGAGAGTTCGTCGAAACATATGAAAGATAATGATTTAGCGACGTTGCGAAGGATTAATGATTTTGTTACATTATCCAGTCATTAAAATATCAACTAGTGCATGGCAAATTTGTTAGTGAAAAGTGAGGACAAATCGAGCGAGCGTGGCGTGTGGGCCTGATTAACATATCCTCATCTGCATACATCCATATGCAACTAAAATGAGGTTTTTATTTATCGAGCTTTACAGTTTGTTTTATTTCAACTACAAGGAGGTGCCACTTAAATAAAAATAAAGCTAAACGTTTTCTTCTGCTTGTAACCGGCTCGGTTAGTGTCTCCGTATGCTAAATTTCCTTGTTTTCGTACCAAACTCGGAACAAATGGCAGCTATTCACAGACTCAATAACATGACAATCTAGTGCTCCCACACTCAAGCATTGAACTTCGCCACTATATGTAGCTGTCAGTTGGATTGTCCATCGGCCAGTCACAATTTATTGACTCGATTCAAAACTGTTTCAGGTTGATTGGTTCCAATTTCTGTGTGTTCTGTGCGTATTAAAGAGTTTTATAAGTCCAGTACAGTTAGTACACGGAGCGAAACATTGCACTAACTTTCTCATATACCCATTCACAAAACCAAAAAAAAAAAACATTTCCTTTAATTGTCTCCATTCTCTTTATACGCAAGAACGATCTATTTCTTTTTTATTATTGATTTATTACCCATGCATTTCTGATAGGATTTACTTTGACATTTATTCCTGAATCGTAATTGTTTCCCCTTGCGATTTGCCACATTAGTGTAAGTAATACATTTTTAGATTTAACAAAAATTAGAACAAAACCGGTATTTCCGCTAATTTAGAAAAATTAGGTCTTTTATAACAGCTCATTAGAGATTTTAAAACTTCTTACCGATAATTCCCGAATCGGAATTTATTAGGGGATCGCGACCAATATCCTTAGAATATACATGCTAGGAAAATTTTACCTAATTTTGTGTTTTTCTTATCGGACTATCCCTAAATTTTGAAAAATGAGGGAAAATAAAGAAATTTTGTCAAAAATATGGCCACATATCAAAATTGGGTACACTCGTTTTGGCTGTAGAAAATCAGCAGAGGTATATAATTCCTAAACACCTTTTTTGAGGCTGAGGAACTTTAAAACGGGTATGTCTACGATAAACTAGACATCCATTTTTTAACCCATCGCATAACTTTTACGTATATGAGAGAAAGTAATAATGTACCATGCAAATTTAGCGATGTGGTTGCCAAATTATAATTTATACGTAGTTTATAATTTTATGTACATTTCTATAATAATAACTCTAACACCCTTTCACCTTTAAACAAAATCAGATCTTTAAAAGCAGTATGATCGTTATTTCCTAGAATAATCCGAATTCATAATTATGAATACGAAAAATGATAATGAAATGTAGACGTTTATAGTTTATATAGTCTATCTGAGAATGTATAGATTTTAGAGCCTTTCTTACCTCGTTTAAGTTTACCTGTTAAGTTAACATGGCATAGAGGTTTATAGCTGTGACATCGGCTTAAAAAAAAATCGATGTAGAGGAAACTAGAGCCATAGATAATCTATGTCCTGGTCCATAGACTCCGGCCCAACAACACTATTCGTCTTGGAACCGTCCGTATAGCATACATGAGCTATTATGTACTTCTTCTTCTTCTTGTCCTCTCTAATATTAGCGATCCGCAACAATAATATCGAGAGAGCGATCGAATTTAAATGTCTTCCTCATTACGTTTTGTTCACCTTCAGTTCCTGTACTTCATGCAGGATAGATATGTGAACAACTTATTGACAGTAGCTATCAGTCTCAAGGTAGTGAACCAAGTATCTTGAGACTGATAGGTACTGTTAAGTATAAACCAGGAGAATCAGTTGTTAACCCACCTCCTGTACCTCCTAGGTAGTTTTTTCCTTTTCACTAGGATATAGAAAAAAATAATCGAATATAGTTGCTGTGGGACAGGTACTACTGCTTACTAGTTGATCAAAATCTTTTCCCGGAAGAGAGCTTATACCAGAAGATATTTTTATAATTAGAATATCAGGTCGGAAATTTCCTATACTTGAACTAAATCAATTAATCTGTAATGGACAGGGATTGTGTGATATCAAATCACAAATGATCAAACTCCTGCTGAGCCTTAAAATATTCTAAAGAAACAGAATCTTTTTTCAAGACACGCGTCAGCATCGAATACATCCAAAAAATTGTTTTAGAACTTCAAAACCGTTAAAGCAAACATCTAGATTCTAATTAGATGACATTCGTATCTTACTAATTAATACTTCAAAAAATCTACAATAAACCTCTTTTCAGGGAATGTAAGTTAACTTAATATAATTTATTGAGTAAGAAGTAAACCGTAAACAAGCCACTGTATCTCGTACTTGAACAAGTTTCTACTTGAGAAACAATACAAGTTAACTGCTTTATGATGGTTTGTGGTGTTTTAACTATAAAACGAAATTTTACCTTCAGTACTGATGCTCCTCAGTCGTCAGCGGTCCAGTTCTTTAAAAACACAAACGAATCTCATTACTGTTTATATTTGACTCTAATTACATCGATACTTAATATTAAATTTACACAAAAGTTCTATAAACTTTTAAAGGAAATCTCAGCGCGAAAAATAGTGTTACGTAATTAATAATTTATATAAAATGTTGGTAACTTGTGAAACTTGAAAAAGTTTTATTACATATAAATGAAAACATCAACAAAGTGGTAAGTAAGGAGGTTTTTAATTTTTAGTCAGGTTAAAATGTACCGTGGGAATGTTTTACAGAAAATTTTAATTTTGATTTTCATTTGAAATGTTTTTTGTACGACTGCTTGTACCACCAGTAAATTTAATACCGTACTTCGTCTTTTAACCGAATAATTAATTATGATATTAACAAAGTACTTCATCACATGCTAAAAAAAAAAACAAAAAAAAAAAAAAAACATTAAATCATATTAATGTTATCAGCTGTAAAGCATGTTATGAAAATAAACAGCTGTTTGTTACAGAATATGATGTAGTAACCACCACATTATTTTATGTGAATAAATATACGGTTATTTAAAAAAAAAAAATAGATGCTTTTTATTAACATAGTAAAATGGTTTTAATCAACAGAAAAAGAAAAAAAAATAGCAGCATTACAAAGAGGACATTTAAAAGTTTTTTTTGTACAGTGTTATAGATGTTCTTATGAACCCCATGAGTTACACGGCAGATATCAAATTCGATAGTCAAGTTCTTACCAGACTCTGTTAAGGGTATCGACATCAACACTCTCTATAGCTCTAGTTATGCGCTGCCTTAATTCCAAGAGGCTCAATGGTAATGGGGGGGGGGGGACTTGATCTTTAAACCTTCCCTCTGCCAAACTACAAGTTCTTGTAGAGCTTTGGCATTTTTAACAGTGCGCGCTACATTCTAATATTTGACCCACTAATTGTCATCCAATCTCAATAAACTTTATACCGTTGGAAAGGAAACTTTTCAAACTTTAATCTTTGTATTTACCATATGTTTCTAAAATGAATATTAACACGTCTAATGATCGATGGAATAATTGCAGAACTCTAAACAGCTGGTCCGAGCGTCGACGAACGCTAGAATTTCGTCAACTTTCAAGACCGATAACAGTTATACACACCGACTTTAGGACAATGATATTTACACCAATAGAAAGCTTGCATTTCGATCTTTCTACCACTGCTTTCAAATCTTAGATCACGTTTAAGGTTTAGGTTTTGTGTCCAACCGCATAAAGCTTTGATATTGGCCAAAATTTCAACCAATTAGAAAGCTTCTTTGGAAGCCCATATGTTCATCGCAGATGAGGTCTTTGTAAAATTCTTTTTACACGGTTTTGTAGATAAAGGTTCACTGATTCCATTGGTATTTCTTGTATACATTTTGCTCCACTGAGTCTTTAGCAAATCGCCTCTCAAACCAAGCGTTTTTACAGTTGAAAATCATCCGCCATTATTGTATCTAAAACCACGTTTTAGGTTAGAGTTAGTTTGATCTGAATTGAATGTTATTTTGGTGATTTATAGTGAATAACGTTTATGAAATTGTGTTTTATATATAAATAAATAAGTGTAGTGTTTGTTATTGTGTTTGTTTAGTGAAATTAGTTTTAGACAAGCTTTATTTAGTAACAGTGTAGGCTTTGTTTGTATGTGAGTTCATAACATACATAACGAAATTTCGTTTCGTAATTTCTGATTACAAAATGGTAAGTTATATAAAATGTTCAAGTTTACAATTCTATTCTATGATTTATTCTCTACAATTTGGTATATAAAATTTCATTTTTGGGTAAAGGATACATTTTAGATTGATGTTTCAAAATAGGCTAAATTTTAGTGCCGTTGTGTAGTACGGACATAAAAAAATCTATTTCATAAAAACTACTTTGAAATTGGTAAATGTTTTTACATTCACAACTAAATTATGAAACTTTTGTGTATTTTGTATAACCAGGCCTATACATTTTTATAGTATTTATTTAGGCCTGAATTTAGAAAAACATTTTCCGTTTTTGAAATTTTTTGCTTCCTGAGCTTATAACTTTTACAATTTTGCACCAATCAAATTTTTAGTTACATATATGATTAATTTGGACCTTTTCCTAAAAAAAAAGCTATGGATCACTTTATGATTGGGATAGAATTTCTATTTTTGGCGAATTTTTGAAAATATTTCACCCGATGAAAAAAACGTGAATGCACAGAAAGAAGTCGCTTGGGGTCAAGTCTGGACTGCGATACACAGAAAAATATAGAGAGAGTTGACGTCTATACCCTTAACATAGTCTGGTAAGAACTTGACTATGGATTTGATGTCTGCTGTGTAACCCATGGGGCTCATATAGTACATATATAACACTGTACACAAAACTTTGAAATGTTCTCTTTGTAATGCTACTATTTATTTTTTCTGTTGATTAAAACCATTTTACTAGGTTAATTAAGAAGTGTCTACTTCTTTTTTAATAACCCTGTATTTATTTTAAGCTAAAAAGAAATATTGAGTTAGAATTGCTGCAGTTTCTAAATTGACTAAAATAGTTTTCTTTAGATGAAAAAAATCGTATTTTATGTTTTTTTATACCGTACGTTTTACCAGATTGGCTAAAATTGAAGCACTTATGACTCATCTGATTTTTTTACCTCGACTTTCAACATTTTTAGACATTTTTTTCCCCCCTTCCAAACTATCAACCGCAAAAACGGTCAAAATAATCTTTGATTTGTTAAAGTTAGTTAAGTTGTGTACTATAATCGCAGGTCAATGACTTCTTAGATCATGTCCTTTAAAATCGAAGCCCTGTTTTAACTCGCCCATTCGGCTACGACCAAACGGTTTAGCAATTGATATTAAATTTAAGAATAAGGTTCATTTCAACTAAGCCGAATAACGTAAGTACAAGATTTAAAATAATTTAATTTTCCACTTTAAAATGGCGCCCAATTCATTAAAACAATTACTGCAAGGGTTCCAAGGTAATGTCGCCTTGAATTGATGTCAACGAGACTTAACGAGCAGATATAAAAAATAATCTTCAAATGAAAAATTAAACTGTTTTCTAAACCTGAAAGTTTGTACCCCACCAAAAAATAAAAATCTTATTATCCAATAATTTTTTGATGTTTTCATTTATGCGAATTAACATTTTTTCGAGTTTTATCTGTTAAACAAAACAAATACATTATTATATTACATAACAGTTACACTATTTTGTCGCTGTGATTTCTTCTTAAACTTGATATAATTAGTAATATATATGGATCAATGAATTATTGTAAAATATAAATAGTAATCGGATTTTTTACACTTCGAACAACGAGCGAGGTTGTTTGTTATCAGAATATATAGTATACATTTTAAATACCTTCTATTCTAAAAAATAGATGATTTATTCATTGATTGCTAAAATCTGACATTACAAAATACATAGTATTACCAACAGATGTTTTACATATTATTGTTCCTTCGGTATTTATTTAGCTTCAATTACTTGAATTACTTAATTTAATTAATAAATTTCTTTCTACAATTTATCTTCTATAAAGACATTTTTTCTCTTTTCACATTTTAGTACATTATTGGAGAGTTGTCGTAGGATTTTTTTGTATTTCTGTAGGCTATTTAGTTTTGTGGATTGGTGGCAATACACCTGAAAAAAAGCAGTATTGACGTCTAATTCTTACTTTAAAATCAACGCTTTTCATTAAACGGTTAAGTCCTTTATAAACTTCTATAACACTGAAACCGATCTCCTTCTTTGTTAAAGTGTCCGGGAATGATGAATTCTGTGCAATAAACTACATTATATTATAGTAGGGAAATAGTTTAACAAAGACCACCTAGTGAACCTCCTACGTAAAACAATTCACAACAGTAAAATAAAGCAAGCGCCATTTGATGAATACCTATCTGTCAACTTAATCTTTAAACTACTCCAATTAAAAACACAACTTATATGCCTACACTTAGTTCCTTCTTCTAACTAACAAGGCTGTAAATAATATAATTGTTCTTTATTTAGTAGTTTGTAAATACAAATTACAAATCACGGAGGTAGGTACATTAACCTATTTTATGTGTCGTTCATTTATGTTTATTAAGTTTAGGTGAAATTAAATTAAAACTAAAGCCAATATTACACGCACAAACATATCAATATTACTACGTATTTAAACAAATTGTCTAGTGATAAAACAATTGTTTCTATGTTTATTCATCAGTAATTCAATATCTAGAAATTATTTTGCAAAGATAACGTTTTTGATTTTTGAAGAAATCTTTCTAAGTAATTTTTCACATATACTTAGTACAGTTTTGTAATGGGTCATGCAATTTATGTTACGTTTTTTGCATAAATATCTATTTTGAGGTAAAAAAAGTTATTTTTTGAATGATGTAATCTGTCGTCTGTAGGTACAAGTGGTCTAAACCCAAACTACTGGACAAACTATTTTTCAGCGGGTATATTTTGACCATTTATCGAAATGTCCCCATTTTACCATTTTTGATCTCAACATTTGAGGTAACTGCTATGAAACAAAAATTCGAATTCTCGATATACTTCTAAGGACCCAAACAAAACGTATTAGTTGCCATTTCCTCCAAAATGCCTCTTCTTGAATTATTGGTCATAAACCAAACATCGTCTATGTAAAAGTTCAAAATTGTTTCTACCAGTTTCGTTTTAATTTTTGTAGTGAAAAGTTATGACCTAAATTAGTGTGCAAAATTGCAAGTAAAAAAAAAATTAACGTAAGAATTACTGGCAAAAAATGAAAAAAAATTTTAGCTGTCATTGTTAATATTTCGATTTCAATCCATACGAGTTCGTGACGATTATAGGCTTATGACGAGTTTATGTCACAAACGATGGAAGTTTAGACTCTTTTTAATATACGTATATATTTTTTAATAGAAACAAAGTTCATAAAACTTTATTCTATATCAAGTTTTGTTCTTCGTCACGAAGTTCAACAGAGGGAGGGAAGGAGAGAGGTAGGGAGGGAGGGAGGGAGGGAGAGCGAGAGAGGGAGGGAGAGAGAGAGAGAGAGAGAGAGAGAGAGAGAGAGAGAGAGAGAGAGAGAGAGAGAGAGAGAGAGAGAGAGAGAGAGAGAGAGAGAGAGAGAGAGAGAATGGGAGAGGGAGAGATATATTTGGACAAATAGCGTCGAAAATTTTGTTATTGGTTAGAATTTGGTTTTGTGGGATGGGTGTGTGAGAATGTTAGTGTTTTTATACAGTTAATTTGCAATTGCATTTACGGTATGCGCCAAAATAAACAGTACCGAAAGTGAATCAGCTGTAGTTGCCTTCTCGATCAGCTGTGTTAACTGATCAGCTGTGTCAATAAACCTTGATTATTATTTATTTCTTATTTGAGGTTAGTTTTTGTTGACATGATGGTAACTACTGCAGAGAAAGCTTTTATCGTAGAGCATTATTTTCGCTCATACGGAATTGGACGTGCGGGTGGGCCAATTTGCCACACACTGCATTACGTTTTCAGAAACATTTTCACAAAAATCCCGCACAATAATGCTGTGATTGTTAGTGTTGTTCAAAAATTTCGAAGAACAGGCAGTGTTTTGACGCAGCGGAAGGGTTATTCAGGTCGCCCAACTTACTGTCTGTACAAATGAAAACCACGGAAGAGTGTTGCAGCAAGTGTTACAGTCACCGAAAAGAAGCCTGAAACAGTTTACCTGAAACAGAAAACGAAAAGAAGAATCTTCGAAACTGAATATAAGCAATACGTAGTTGATAAGAATGTTTAAAAACAATGGTGGTTTTCCCTACAAGATACAAACTGGGCAACCTTTGAACTGTATAAACTTCAGTACTGCGTTTCAATGTTAGCAATACGCTATAGAGAACCTGAGTTTCTGAGTGGTGTATAGTTTTCAGTTGAATGTCATGTGCACCTTAAACAAGGAGACAACACGTTTTCTTGGGTTTGAACGTCCCGACAGTGTTGTAGAAGAGCCACAGCATAGTAAGCGTGTAACCATTTGGTGCGCTGCGTCAGGGAGAGGCATAATTAGTCCATACTTTGTTGAAGACAATAATGGAAATCCTCTTACTGTAAATCAGGACCGATATGGGGTCATTCTTGATTTTGGAGACCTCAAGAGATTTTGTCGTGCCCGAAACCTGTCTTTTCTTTCACTATGGTTCCAGCAAGAAGCTGCAACCAGCTACACTGGCTTATCCAACATTGCTTTCCTTCAAGAAACATTTGGCAACCGCCTCATCTCCCTTAGAACAAACTACCCTTACCCAGCCCACTCCCCCGATCTTACACCACCTGACGCCTACGTCTGGGGAATGTTGAAGGAGAAGTATAAGGAGCATGAAACAACCCCTCTTCACCAAAATGATGTTAAACCTTTAAAAACGGCACGAGTGTTGCCTAAAACTGAACGGAGGTCATATTGAACATGTTATTACCCGAGTCTAACAGGTTTTGCTTCCTTTTACTTGTATATGTGTTGGTAAAACTATGCAAATAAAATCTTACAATTTCAGTACTGTTTATTTTGGCGCATACTGTATTATAAATTTCATCTTATGAACTTATGGTGCTGAGTGATAAGAAGTTATATAATATATTTCATTATATGATTATTGAATCTCAAAAGTTCGTTGCTCAAGGAATAAAAAATAACATATATTTCACAATAATAAGTATTAAACTTAATAATTCATTTCACAAAGCAATATTAAATTTAAAATATTTGTGTACAATTGATCTATTTTCATGAAAACTTCATATTTTAACAAAAAATCAATTGTAGCTATTATTAAGGATCCACCCTAACATGGATAAAACTGTATAAATGATATACCTATAGGGAATCGCGTACAATTACTTCAGATCTTAATTGCTATATTCATTTAATTTAGATACGACAAATTTTGAAGGAAACATAAAAAAAAATTAATTGCAAATTTTTGAACTCTGCCATTAAATAATTACGTACATATTAGAACACTATTGTCGCTATCGAAGGATTAAGACAGTCCAACACTATACTCGTTACGTTTTATTGAACAGAGAAATAAAACCTATTGCTTGTGTTGTAGGAACACATTTGACTCAATAATTTTCTGCGCAGTATTTACAACAAACACTTACAAAAGTCTGATAGCAGACTTGAGCAGGTGCACGAGGCAATACTGCAACACTATTAACCAATTTGTATTCATAAGGGGTAGGTAAAATTTATAGATAGGGATGATTTAATGAGCAGGTGATAACTCTGACGGCATTCGACAACAATACCTACATAATTGGAATTTTACAAGTAGTTAATCATACCCCAATACTATAGGAGTGCTTCCAGTTTTAAATGCAGGCTTACTCTTGTTCTCTGAGTACAATTAGTACAGTGTGTTCTTTGTTTAATTTATTATTTGGCGCTCTATTATAAAATAAATAATAAACAGTAAATTAAGTTAAAAAGATCGTAAATACAGAAAGTTTTAATTACGTCTGAAGTAATATTATTTCGTAACAAACAACGTTCACGGGACGGGTTTGGTTAGGTTATGTTGAAAGGCTTACACAAATTAAAATTTAACACACTTCTATTTTAAAATGTCGCAATTTAGAGATTTCATATGCAAGAACCGTTAATTTAGATAAAAATGACAAGAAACAAACTGCTCTATTTTTAACGGTAAACATAGTGTTTCCCCCCCCCCCACATAAGTTTGTTCAAACATAATAAAAATGAACTATTTCAAACAATTTTTATATATTTATATAAACAAAAATTATGGTGTTATATCCGTCATTAGATATAGTGTAATAAAAATCTTTCAAAATTGTAATAAATGAGGAATGCCATAACCTCACTATCACGTCAATTAGGCTGAAAGTCTTTGAACGAATAAAGGGACAACTAGAGGAGAGACGGATAAAACAAAAGAGACCTGTCTGGAGGTGAATACAGGACGAAGGACAAGGAGAGAAGTAAAGCGACGCAACGGTCGTTGATTTATTATGGCTGTGTGACAAGAGCTCCAAATATTAAGTTTAATAGTCTCAAAATTGACGACATGAAATTCGCCCCCGCAAGGACAATTTAAACCAGATTTACAAAAATATACTTCAAAGATGGATGTTCGCCATCATGGTCTTAGTTTTCCCCGCCTGATAGAAATTTTAGTATATCTCTGAATAATGAGTCCTCTAGATTATTTACAAGAAAATAATATAAATATATACATACTTACATGAATTTTATTGACATATAGTTTTGGTATTTGGAAGACAAAACGAAAAATTCACCATACTCTCACCCTAGTTACATTGTGATACGAATCATTTCCATTTTTGGAAAGCAGTTGAAATTCTACACGTGGGTTTTTACATTAATTTTATACGGAGTAAAATTAGGCACTGTTGGTAACTATCCTTCTGATGAGATATACGAGTCGTGTATTAGGCATCTAGGTTTTGTATCAAAAAGACCGAATGCAAATACACGGAACAGGTGTACTCCGACTTGTTTAGATAACGAACCCGGCGTTCCAATTTTCGGGCTTCACACAAGAATTGTTGTTAATTAATTAATGAGAGGCAGGTGAAACTTACAGCTTCTTGTAGTTGTTGAATGAAACACGGTTAGTATATCAGTCAGAGCTCGTTGGTTGGGAAATATAATACTTAATGCCATTCGTTAGTTCAGGGTTTCCCAAACGTTTTGTTTGGAGTACCGCCGACGCAATCTTCATTAAACTGCCGTACACACTTTAGCATAATACAGTAAACATTAAAGATTGTTGATTATTCCAGTTTGTACTGGGCTGCTCACCGAAAACTTAACACTCGTGATTTCTCATATTTACATTGTGGGGTTTTTAATCCACGGACCTGTACATTATATTTCACACTTTGAACACCTCCAACATGAAATAAACCCCAAGTTTTTAATGATGAGGTAAGTAGAACGGCACACCATCAGAGCTTGATAAAATCTCTGATCAGTGGTGTCCTATATTTTAAAATTTGGATCTGTAGTTAGAGAAAATAAATTCTAAATATAATACATTTAATACACTAGTTAGATACGTGTAGTTTAATAAATAGTCAAAAATGAATACCTCTAACAGCGGTAATAAAATGTTGACGCACATTCTGGAGCATTTTTGGATCGTATTCGTTTACGATAGCTGGGCGGAAATTGTCTAAGCAAGCATTTGGATTAAAGAGGAACACTCGATCGAAATTTTTTAGATGTTAGGAGTCTAAAGGGTCTTCTTTGAAAATAAATTATTTTTTGGTCAAGTGCGATTTTTGAAAAAATAAAATATATACGAGTATATTCTTTCACGGTAGGGCTCGTCTGTAGGTATGTAAACTATTATATTTAGTTTTATTGGATTACTTGTTTTAATGACATATTTATCCGATGGGAACAAAATCTGGAATAACAATTGCTCTAACGAATTCATTACGTGAATTGTAAACATTGTAAAGTATTCTGGGATTAAAATTGGACTAATAGCGATAATTTAATCATCAAAATTATTAACTTTGCAATAAAAAACACTCATTGGAGAAGCAAACACTTGTCTTCATAGCCAAAACGCTAAAGCAATTTTCATGAAATGTTTTCCTCTCCTTTCGTAGTCTGTGCTTTACAAAAACCTGACTTCAGACGTTTTTAACAATAACTACATGCATAAGCGGTTTGTACCTTAATTAGCATGCGTTTAATGTGAGTTATATGTTTTTAAACGTTTAAAATGTTCATACTTTAAATGTAACACATTAATTATGTAATTTGGTTGAGTTGCGATAACCAAATATAGAATTACAAAATTTTCATATCTTAAAAATTAAAAAATGGAGACAGTAATGATGTACTTTTTTTGATTATGTACCATTTGATGACACTCAGTTATCCATGTTTATTGGGCCGCTAGACACCATTTTGTCGTTAACATTTCAAATAGACCACACATTGTAAATTTAACATACTTTGACCTACGAAGCGATGTCGACTTTTGACTCAATCATTGCTAGATGTTTTTGGTTTTGTGTTTACTACATAACTACGGCCAAGTGATAGGCGGAACAATGTATACACAGAGGAACGGTTCCAATACATGGACGCGGGAGTTCCAAGTCATCGGTGGTTCCCAGTTTAATGGTGGGAACGAAGCAGAGACGGGTCTACAATTCAATTTGGGAAAACAAACTTCCAAGACAAGAAGTCTAGGTCGTCGCCCAATAGAACGACTTTGGCTCCGGCCTAGAATGTATCAACCTCCCTGTGGGATTGGCTGGAATTACGCAAAATCACAACAGTGGCAAGATTTTTAACACCCCAGAGTAGAAGAGGACATACCTAAGTAAAGTAAAAGCGAGGCATAATGGTCAGTCGTACAGAAATCCTATTTTAACAGCTTTAAAAACTTTACCGCTTGGAGTTTTAGCTAATCAAAAAGTGATAATCTTCCTCAATAATTACATTTTTTGTTTTCATTTCTTTAAGTTAACATGTTTCCTATAGTTACACAGCTTTGTTTCCCTGTGGTTTTCTTCTAACTTTATATAACGTGTAAATATAGAGCTATGAATGAGAGTATACTACAAACAGTATTTTAAAAGTCCAATGAGGAACAATATTGTTCACAGAATCAGTATGATGCGATTTTGATTAGATGTCATTTATCGCTTTTGATTTGGGAACCAAAACGTGAATTTGTCTCTAATTCAATTAAACCAAAGTCACTTTTATTTAAATGGCCCCACCTATAATTCATCAAATAAACCGTCGTACTGTTATTGTGTGACTTTGTATTCTTGTTTAAAATGATAAGTTACAAATAATAAGTAATACATTTAAAAAAAGGCTTACATGTAACTAATTAGAGTCGAGTTCTTTAACGCTGTGTCTGTAATACTATTTGGCCAATCACACGATTTTTTGTACATAATTAGATATCGCCAATATTTCTGTCCTTTTGTTCTAATAGGTTCATCAAAAGTTCTAATTGACCAATCATTTCAAATCCATTAAGCTTACAGTAACTTACGAATCGGCCCAATTTTTTTATTTTTACAAAGTTTAAACAATTTCACCACCGAGATTTTCATGATAAATCATTTACTCTCAAACAATGGGCGAGTGTTAAGTACCTGAATTTGTTCAGTTAGGTTTGTATTTATTTAATAAATTATATCATGTTAACTACGAAACTTGTTCCGATTCAGTCTATGACAAGTTATGTAGCTTAGCTTTGTGATGACGTGTGAGAAGGTTAAGGTTATGTTAGAGGTTAGATTATTTTGTTCTGATATCAATGACAACTTGTACTAGTAACGCCTGGTCATCCAATATGGTCGACTTTCCCATAATTATCACTGGAGAGATACGCGTATTTCTAACAAACTCGGCGGCAAAACTTCAGAAGAGTTCATCCAGTAATCCAGAGTAATTATCCATAATTATAAATATACCTAAAATACGTAGAGAAAGTTATGTGATACACTCTACGTTTTTAGGTAATCTGAGCTCCAAAAAGTATTTTTCGAAATGTCTATGATATCTAGGTTTCTGCACTTCAAAGGTGTAGGACAGATTTTCATCAAATTTTGTATGTGGGCACATTTTGGCTATTTTATATTTTCTTCCATTTTTTCAATAACTCAATATTTAGGGAAGTTGTTGTAATAAAACGATTAAACAAATTACGATTAGGGATTTAACCATTATTTCCTCAAATCGTAGCATGTATGGATCTAAAAATTAGTTGAAATTTCTACAAAAATGAAGGTTATATGCAAGTTATATATAAGGTTATATGTTGAGTTATATGCAAAAATATAAAATCGTTCATAGCTTTATTATAAAGATCTAATTTCTCAAAAGGTTGTACCAATTTTCTTCAGAGTTAGATGAAATTTGACGAATAATATCACAGACCAGTGGGCCAAATCGCAAATAAAAGTTAATTGTGGTCCAAGAATAATTGGGAGAAAACAAAAATGAAACTTAACCACATTCATTTAAAACTCAAATACGATTTACGCCTTGGACGATTTTATGACACAAATGAAACAAGCGTATTTTGTACTTAAATATAAATATATTTTAATATAAGTCTAATGAAGGTACCTTTCTACAACCTAAAAGAAGTATGTGGCTAATGAAATTGATAACAAAGATAATCACCCCCCCCCCCAACGCACACGTATAATAGAGACATTTCAAGGGAAGTAAGGAAGATGATTTATTTTTGATTTTATGGATGGTTGTGTGAGAAAGTTAATGCAATTACAGTATTTTGTACCGTTCATTTTTATAATGTTTAGGTTATGCGATTACAAATTAAGTTATTTTATATATTTTTAAAATCTCTTATTAAAATTTGTATCATTGAAGTCAAATCTTAGTTTAATTTAACGCAAGATTTAAAACTATTGCAACATATAGGCCTACAGTTGAGATTATCCCTAAAAAAAACTGTTTCAAAACTTAGCCATTTAAAAACCGATTTTTCTGGCTAAGAAATTACTTTAAACTACCTTACGAAGATACGAGGGTAAGTTAAAAAAGTAAAATAACATTTTACAAAACATTATTTTTATTTACACTTAAATGACTGAATATACTTATTTTTCAACATGATACCCTCTTACATTATGGACTTAGTTTAATCTTTTAACAAGTTTTTAATTTCTTCCTGAATGAATCTTTTGGTTTGGAGCGTAGCCAATTTTGCACCGCTTCCATGACCCTCAGAATACAAATTATTCCCCTTCAGCTCTTCTTTCAATGATGCAAATTGATGAAATGGCCAGGGTAAAAACTACAAACAGGTAACAATGAAACAATACTTCTGATGAACAGATGATATGAGGTTATGATTTATAACAGAACATTCAATGGTTTCGTGTCATATGGTTGAGAAGGAATATACATTTCCCTTTATTTTTGACATTTGACATTTTTGTTTTTAAATTTATAAAAAAAAGAATTTGTAGTAACTTTTCTCCTTTAAATAGAAGTCCAGGATTTTCCATTGCGCTGTGTCTTATTATGACCGAGGACAGTCTGTGTTATAACAGAATTGGTTGTAACTTTCTCCTTTACATCGAAATCCAGGATTTCTTATTGCGCTGTACCATACTATGATCGAAGACGGACTGTCTTATAAGAGAATGTGTAGTAAATTTTCTCCTTTACATCGTAGTCCTGGATATACTATTGTGTTGTGCCTTATTATGAACGAGGATAGTAGTGTGATATAAGAGAATTGGTTGTAACTTTCTCCTTTACATCGAAATCCTGGATATTCTATTGCGCTGTACTTTATTAGAAACGTGGACAATAGTGTGTTATAAGTGAATAAATTTTCCACCTTTACATAGAAATCCTGGATTCCTATTGCACTGTTCCTTAGTAAAAACGAGGACAGTCTGTATTTTACGAGAATTTGTTGGAACTTTTGTCTTTACTTAGAAATACAGTATTTCCGATTGTCTTGTGTCTTATTAGAAATAGGTGTGTCTGTGTTATACGAAAATTTGTTGGTACTTTTCTCTTTTCAATTGAAATCCTTGATTTCCTATTATTCTGTGTCTTATTAGGAAGGAGGACAAGCTGTGTGATAAGAGGATTTGTTGGAACGTTTCTCCTTTACAATGAAATCCTTGATTTCTTATTGTTTTGTGCCTTATTCGGAACGAGGACTGTCTGTGTGATAAGAGAAAATGTAACATTTCCCCTTTACATTGAAATGCATTGTATAAGTAGAAGGTCTTAGTTTATATACTACTTCATTATACACCAATTATGTATAAACTTTATTTCGAGGTTATTTAGTCCTATACAGTAGTTTTAAAACCCAGCCCTTGTGAGATATCCGTCCTATAATAAGTTGTGAACAGGATAACTATAAAAATGTCATTGTTTTCTTTACGATTATAAAACTTTAAAATATTGGGATAAATTATTTGTAGGTTTTGAAAATTACGGCCTGATCATATTATGATTCTGTAGTAATCATGAGACTTGACTCCATTATATGTTTAAATGTACCCTTCGAAGTAACCATCCCGAATAGAGAAGTTATAGCAGAAGATATTGTAGCTTAATAGATTTCTACGCTGATGGGATCTGTGGTCTTCGGTAAATCAACTAAGGGTGAAACTGGAGAAAACAGTAGAAGTGCTTGCTATACTTGAACGTGCACACTTATTTTTGGAAAAGATATATGCCAACCAGCATATAATAGTCAGGTTGCCATTAAGGGAGTGAGTTCGCACGAATTCTCATCTTTACTCGTTTGGGAATGTTACCAGACCTTTGTAAAACTTTCAAATCTCAAGCAGGTGCTTAAGTACGGTGTCTAGTCATAAATGATTTGAGGTTACGAAAAGGCTAATGTTCTGGCAAGGAAAGAGGCTTGAACTCTTCTAGTTAGTCCAAAAGCTGCTTGTAACGTAAGGAAATCTGTAGCAAGAACTTCTTTAAGAAGATGAATAACGATATAGATTCTTCAGTACCATTGGAAACCTCAAGAAGCGAACTCTATGGGTTATTGTTCCACTACAACTAAATATTCTCTAGATACATAGTCTCACAGTGAGACGTTTAAATATTGAGCTCACGTGTTGATGTTTGGACACGGAGCATTTAAGAAATATCGAAACTTAAACTTTAGGTGGTTTGGAATGGAGGCTTTGTGGCCCGTATACGGTAATTGTAGTACACTTATTACTGAAGCGTTTATTGCTGGATCAGAGGACTAATTTCTTATGTATCTCTTTACTCCAGGAAATGTTTGATGATCTAGTGAAGCAGGTTCTGTACCTTACGAGGGTTATAGACCTATGTTGGATTAAAACATGGAACTACACAAGAGGTTTTTTTGGCTGAAGTTCTAGGAGGTAAAACCAGCTTCGTAAATACAAAACCAGATGCAAACACAAATCAATCACATTAATTTTTAAAAAGAAATACTTGTAGACTGAATAATTGGTGCACAAAGCCTCTCAAATACCAATCGAGCTTAACATTTAAGTTTATTAGCTACCGTAAGCCCAAAATTAAAAATTCAATTTTTATATAATTTTGTTACAATGTAGGTTCAATGAGGCCAGGCAAATAACCTATTCGTCGAAACTCTCTCTCCCACAAAAAAGGGTTAGTAAAATATCGGTTAAGAAGGTAAAAAGACCCCTTGGAATTATTTTAAAAGTCGTTTATATTTACCACAATACAAGTAATTTTGATTAATTAATTAAATAAATAATAATAAAACAAAATAGGGTTCTTTAATAATTTGTATCGTATTTACTTTCGCAAATTTTGAAATATTTGAACTTTTACCACAGTGTCCGTGTTTCATTTCCTATTTTAATATTTCTCGAATTGGTATCTTTGTGAAGAGCGTGACCAATTAGGTTTGTTTTGGTCTGTAGAAGCTATATTTAAGTAAAATTTTATTTAATTACTTTTTTAGAAAATCGGATTTTTTTTTCCTTATGGCAGGTAAGGAATTTGTAATTATCAAATAAATTAATAAAACGCTTAAAGATATGGCCAACAGATTAATAAAATTCGGCGTAATCCTTTGGGCTGTGAAGCATAGACGACAGATAAACATCATTAGAAAAACACAGGAGACCTCAAAACGGATATTTGTGTGAAAACTCAAAAAGGGTGTCTTAAATTCAGTTGGTGAAGAAGTGCTAGGTAGATACTACACTTTAAATTTAGTTTTTAATGTCAGATTCCGGCAAGGCCAGAAATGTTTCATTTCTTTTAATTAATTAGTATATAGGCTAAGGTACTAACACACATTAATGTGATCTTCGTTCTTTAATTGGTCTAGTAACAAAATCAAATATAAATGTTCCTAAACATGAAAGAACGAAGAGAATGAATGATTGATGACTCTACGGTTGAAGGTGTTTGTGTTCCAAATGAAATAACGGAAAATCTTTTAATTTAGACGAGTTTAAAAACCAATAGTCTGTACACGTAGCCACGAGCGTCAGATAAGTCATTCATCGAGCTTCTGGCGGTATATGAATCTAATAAGAATTACGCCTATTTAGAAACATGTTGACCAAACTAAATAGCTGCCAGGCCAGCTCGGACATATGTTCAACCAGCAATTAAAAATCTATCTAAAGTAATGAAACGGTGTAGTGTAGGTGAGGACGCGCCCCATAAATATGAGAGAAGTGGAGGTAATAACAAGGTGAAACTAGCCGCTCGACTATTACCGTGAGCGGTTTCACACCGGCACCAAACATATTCCAATTAGGGAGAAAATTGTGTAAAACCCTTTATATATGCAACCCTTTAATGTCTTACTTTAAGGGAAGAAGAAGCTCTGAATTTAAACACCCCCATAATAATTATGTGTACAATCATATTTAGTGCCCATTATTGGTAATATTATGCATAATTAAATTAAAGGTTAGAGAAAAATCGGCCCTGCTAAAAAAAAAAAGTTAATATAACTTTGGTAAACGATTTTGAAACATTATTAACTTCTTCTTAGTATAAAATTAATGTTTTAAGTCAGGTTATATGTTTTGTTTTGTTTCTGATATTTTACTTTGTCGCATATTCATAGTATAGAGAATTTTTTATGATGTGTCATAAAACCATGTTTTATGATGTGTCAAACCAAAGTTTGAGACCAAAAAAGTAGTTTTTGGAATGATGTCCAACTGTTGTCTAAGCTACCCGAAATAGTGGAAGGTTTTTTGTTTAGTCAAATATGGAATGTGGGTGTATTTTGCTCATATCTTGAGATATTTTATCTCATTTTCCAAGCTCAAAATTTGGGGATATACTTTTTGAGACAAAAAGTGATTTTTAGAATGATCTCAAGTTGTTTTCCCGAGCGGACCGATTTCGATCAAATTTGGTATGTGAGCGTATTTTACCTATATCTCAAAGAGTATTTCTTATTATCTCAGAATTTAGGGGGAGTTGCCATTAGACATAAACTAAAAATTCCGATTTTCTCTAAGTAAACTTTAACGATTTTGACCTTAAGTTTCAACCATACCGGGCCAAAGAAATTGTATTTGTTATCATATCTCCAGAAATGCTAGTTTCGGAACTATTGATATAAAACAAAACAAAATCGACCATTTAATTGTTGTACAAGATCTAATTTTTCAAAATATTTAGGTGACATATATAAATTTTCGTAAAATAAAGTTATGGTGCGCCGTCATTGAAATTTCGATTCTATGAAACACGATTTACGATATAGGAGTAATATGGTAATATTACCTTTTCTCTTGTAAATAGTAGACATTTTGAGTTATTATAGAAAGCTTCTGCAATCTTTTTGCACCGTTTATATACCCATTTATTTTTTAGTATTGTATTATGATTGTGTACATTTTAGAATTTGAGATGATAATGAAAATATTCATTTTTAAGTACCTTGATTCCTAGAGTTTTTATCAACTGTCAATTTGCTTGTCGTGAACAGTTTAGAAGTATAAAAATTATAAGTGGGTTTAAAATTTTACACCAGTGAAAACAAATTTCTGAGGGTGATTTCCTGCGTTTTATGGCTTTACTGGCTTATTCTTAGTTTTAAACCTTGTATAGTTTAAGGCACGCAGTGAAATATTATACCATTTATACTTTTTTTTTCAGTTCACGAATTCAGTAAAAAAGTTTTTCATTAAATTTTATTTACAGAAAATATAGTCATATTTTTTACAACGGTAGTGAAACAAAATACAATACATATTACCTGATTCAGAATAATAAGTAGACAGAAAAAGTAACGATGACAAATACATAGGTTCCTTCTTGGGCCAGAGACCACCTTTAACAGTATTTTTATTTAATCTTCGGATTTCAGTAAATCCAGTCGAACAGGAAGTCAAATTAAGTCAGTTGGGAATAAATTAACGCAGACAACCGCTAAGGTACCCGACCTTAAGATACTATTTTATGAGGAAATCAAACAAAACTACTTGAAATTTTACGTAGATTACGAAAATAGCAACGCCGACAATAGTCAAAGTATCTTTTACCTTCTTTTGGACTCACAATTATCCTTAAGGTTACTATTTAATAAATCCTTGGTTTTGAGCATACCCAGTAAAAATGCCCTCAAGGTTACTTTATTTTATTTCTTTAAAAAATACTTGGTTTTGTTCAAAACTAGTCAAATAAGTGGACGTACATGAATTTTACGTAGATTACGAAAACAACGAAACTGATAAAGGCCAATGAATCTTTTATCCATTTTTGGTGTCAAAAACCGCCTTTTAAAGATACTTTTGTTTGAAATCCAAAAGAGGTTACTTTTGCTCCACCTGGTCGACTACACTTGATGCGCTAAAAGTTAAGTCATTTGATACTTTTCTTGCTTAAAACTGATACGCAAACTTTAACTGGTGGAGAATATTATTTGGAATTGTCAGTATTCGGCTTTAGCTTGTCTGGATTAATTACTGTCGTCTTTGCTTTATGTTGATATATTATAATGTGATTCTGAAACCTCCAACAGCTGCTCACTTTGTTATACACTACTTAAGCCGACAGCAATCTCTTGTTATCATGGTATTATCTTTTGTAAATATTTTCGTGTACAAAATTTAGAGGAAAGATTAGTCTTGAATTATAATAAAGGCGAAAATCATAGAAAAATTTTACCACTTGTTAAAAATTTGAATTATTTTTTGACACAATGAAGGAAACTTTTTCATGTTAAACACTTTATACAAGATACTCTAAACAAATTAGAAAAACAGCTTGGCTTACACGTTGTTATAAATTGTTTTAAATTTATAGTGATCCTTTTATTATAAGTGTGACTTCCGACTAATCACAGGTTGGTAAGAATTAAAGTTTTGGACACGAAACACGTTTGACCTAGGTGGGATTCGAACCCACAACTTCAGGTAGTACTATTGATCTGAAAGTGACGAGGTAAACCGCTTGGCTACCAGTTAAGTTGATAAAAAACACACTTTATCATTTAAGTACATCAGTTAGATAGCCTATTATGTACAATAATTATATTTGTTATTATGAGAACAATGAGATCGGTTAACACTTTACTAATATGGTTAATTATAGTTCGGGGTTGTTGACATTGATATTTATCTACGTATGGGAATGGTAATAAAAGTTTGGTAAGGATGTGGTCAAATAGTCACGTCCGCACGGTTCTGATGACTCCTGTTGTCTGCTGGAAGTAGAGCCGTACGGACACATCTATACCAAAATTTTATTACCGTCGACTTGTGTTGAGTACAGTGCAAATGTTTAAATTTTAAGTGACATATCTGCACCTGACAGCGCTGTAGTGTTTCTGATACGCTTTCTATAAAGGTATTTATAAATATTATTATTTTGGCGCAAATAACAAGTGAACATTACTTTTTCAATTTTAAGTGACATATCTGCACCTGACAGCGCTGTAGTGTTTCTGATAGGCTTTCTATAAAGGTATAAATAAAATTATTTTGGCGCAAATAAAAAGTGAACATTACTTTTTCAATTTTAAGTGACATATCTGCACCTGACAGCGCTGTAGTGTTTCTGATAGGCTTTCTATAAAGGTATAAATAATATTATTTTGGCACAAATAAAACAAGTGAACATTACTTTTTCAATTTTAAGTGACATATCTGCACTTGACAGCGCTGTAGTGTTTCTGATAGGCTTTCTATAAAGGTATTTATAAATAATATTATTTTGGCGCAAATAACAAGTGAACATTACCTTTTCATTATTTTCTAATAAAAATTGTATGTTGAAGACTTTTATCTTAAGATTCACATGTTAAATTAAAAAAATAATAGTTGCTAGGATGTAACTGGTTTACTTTATAAACAATATAGTAGTTTATATTAAAAAAATTTTTTATTTCTATAAATATACAAAATGTTACTAACGAAAATCCAAGGTTTAAATCGAACATACCTTACAGAATTTTGAAGAAAAATAATCACTGTAACATTGTGAAATGATGAAGATAAATATTTAAAATATATTAAATTTTATTGTAAATTATTGATTTTTGAGGGGAAAATGTACTTAATTATATAAATATAACAAGAAAAATTAACAAATTTAATTACCTTAATTATTGTTGATAGCCTCTGGAAATATTGATTGTTGTCTTTCATTAATGCTACAACACTGTAGCATTAATGTAACACTGGCTGCTCACTGGCAGTTTATTCAGGTGTAAAACAATTAAACTTAAGCCTTCACATAGGTTAAAAATACATATTTACACAAACACCGAACTTTGAAGTTTATAAATAATCAAGGTAATTATAATGTATGGAATTCGTGAAAGGCCAACAAACGATATAATACACATTTATGTTGAATAATGAAAAAAAAGTTCAATTTTTATTTGCTCTAAATAATAATATTATTCACAAAATGATTTTTTTTAAATATTTATTTTTTGTACGTGTATTTCCCTTAATATTTAAATCATAACTTGGTCAATTTTCATTATAGAGCAATAAGTTAAGAAAAGTCAGCAATATAGAGCAATAAATAATAAATATATCATCTTAAGAATTTTAAATACTTTTTAAAAATTACAAATTAAATATTACATCTAGTATGCCTAAATATAAAAACTTTATTTAAATTACAAACTTAAGAATTGTTATTTAAAAACATGACGTTTTTTAATAATACTACTATCTAAATATTTAGGATTACCTACTAGTTATTAATAACAATTAGTATAGAGATTTACAAATAAATTTATTTTAGTATTTCTTTTTATAGTATGTGTATTTTACATTAGTTAATCCCATTACCTGTAAAAACTACGAAACGACACAAGAATAAATGGTTAGGTTATAAGGGATTAACGTTGACCACCGACGCGTGGGCCTCTCCATTTGATGTCCTACACAGAAACATGGGGCACTAAATAGTAGCATTAATTATCTGTAATAGTTGAATTAATTCTTAATTTATTGTTTATAGAAATGTATACGGTTTCCGTGTACAAATAATTTAATAATTTTTTATTTAAAGTGTAAGATTATTCTCATCTTTTTTTTTTTCTTTTTCCAAATTTGTTATGAGGTTATATTAATAGCCATAACTATAAACTTAAAATGCAATAGCTCTACCGTTATCGTTCAAATTTTTGTGAAGATGAAAAAAAATGACCCAACTCACCGTGTAAAATAGCAAGTAAAAGAAAATTACGGTTCAGATATAATTTAAAAAAAGAACTCGTTCAACCTTGATTTCAATCAGTTACACTTTCTTATAATGGCTCAGTTGAAGCAAGGTCTAACTAAAAATGGACAAATAACTTGAATCACAGCACCTTACTATACCAACCTACCTAATATAAGAAATATATCACGGAAAACAGTAATGAAGAACATAATCTGTGTCGAAGCTTAGTTGTAATTTAAAAAATAATAATGAAGTAAATTACATTTTATGTTATGTTGTTGGGAGTAGGCTAAGTTTATTCAGGTTCTGTGTGATATTTGAAGTTGACTGTAATTTTCTTTTCAGATTCAGCCCCGCCCACCTCATGCAACTCTGCCCTAAACTCTCTCTAGTGGTGGATCTGACAAATACAAAGAAATATTACAACAAGAATGTAAGTTTAATTAAATGAAAGATGTCTTTATTATATAGATTATTTTAAAGTTAAAACTTGTTTATAAAGTGTGCATCATGGATATGAAACTATATTATTATTAATATTAATCAAAAGTTGATATTTTATAATTGAATTCTAATTTCTATACGAAAAGTTTTAAAGAACACGACTTTACCTTGGTTACAATCGACATACGAATACCTCGAACATGTAATGTTAGAAAAATATCGGCTATAAATAACAAATTTGGAAAATGTGGAAAATTAACAGTGAACAAAAATTAAAAATGACTTGTGGTTATTTTTATCAATAAATAAATAATTAATAAGTTAGGACGTAAGTGTTAATGTCTAGGGAAATAATGTCAAGAATACGATGAAGTCGTTTATTCTGTTAAAGAACTTGTATATATTACACTACTTAATAGCTGAAATTACTTAAAATTAATTAACTGGCGAGGGGGGAATACGATTCTCCCCTCTCCTTAATGGACATAAAAACTTGTCTTTAAAAAAACCACGATAAAAAAGTCCTCGAAAACATCTAAATATTTAAGTAATATATCCTTTTTACATATATGTTATGATGGAACAAAAAATCGGGGTCGATATTTTTTGGAAATATACTTTTTGAGGTCCTCCATGTCATATAAAATGGGTTTGAGAATGATGTTTTAGTTTTGTCTGTCATCTGTGCAGTGCTCTACAGCACGAACGAGTGAACAAACACCCCTCCCCCCCAATTTGGCATATGGACATATTTTGGTTATTTTATGGGTCTCTTTTTAGTTTTTTCAATATTTCAAAATTTGTGGTACCTCTCATAAGATAAAATACAAAATAACAATTTTCTCAAAATCGGCCCTAACGTTTTTGATCAAATTTTTCTACTATGTACCCAAGGGAAACATATTCGTCCCCATCTCTCTAAAGGTACCGGTCGTAAGTTATCAGTAAAATAACACACAAATCGGCCATGGAGCATGACCCAAACCAGAGTTCCAAATTGCAAATAAGAGAAAATAATGGGAATCATTTACAAAAAAAAAAAAACGGATATGAATATTGACCGCCGTCATTTCATATTTTAATATTTACGCTCCAAAGATGGTTCTAGGATAAAAGGAAAGGAATCTACTAGTGCAGCTTTGTATTTATTTAGCTGGAGACATCTGAAGAATACACTACATTATTTCTGTTTAGAGGTCTGTGGAATCTTAAACCGTGCTTTTCTAAATGAACTCTGTGCAAATGGAGTGAGGTGGTGATTTGCACTGGCAGCCTTGAAATCTAAGGTTGAAAGCTTGTGGATGAGTGCAAACTCAACGTATTATCGGGAAAGAAAAGGGTAAGTCTGGTGTAAACTCTCGGCAACTCTGGGAAAATAGACTAATTTGTAAGGATGTGTAGCATTGACTACGAGAAATCACTCAGGTTTCCGACTATATCAGAATATAAGGACTATTTGTTATATGTACTCGTAAAGAGTACCAAGGTTGTAGATGAGCTAGAGACTGGTGAAATGGTACGATGAGACTAGGAAGTTCACTCATCAGGTTGAACAGGGGAAACCTTAGTATGGTGATTGGTCTATTGACAGAGCACTGTTGCAAACATCTCAACATAAAAAGGTTTAGGGATGTTTCATCTTCTTGAGATAGGTGCAGGAAGATTGAAACATCAAGTCATTTACTGATGGATTGTTGGAATGCGTTCGGGCTGTGGAACTGTCATATGAAGATCTTCAAAGCCTGTACTTGGTGAGGTTTGGAAGGACCATAAGTAGATTTGTAAGAAAGATAAGACCCAATGTAACTACACACATTTTGAAAATAAATAAAGCATTACAGGATAAATTTAATATTTCTATTAAGCTAACTACGTAAGAAAACATTCCGAAATCCAGAAACCAAATTGTTATCTTGGCACTCAGTATGTGGTGTTGATATATTACTCTGCGATATAGTTAAACAGAATGGGATTACTTTAGACCCTTTTCTTTAATGTGTGGTGCGGACCATATTTCACAGAATACAGCTATAAAATATAGCAATAAAGTGCAGATATTCGTCGCGGTTTATTGAATTAGAATGTCGGTAATACACTCAAAATGGCTTCGAGTCGTATTTCTTATATTTAATTTACAAGAAAGTTAAAACTACATGTAGGTTTTCGTTGACAGGTATTTAATATTACTTCTCTACAAGTATGTAAATGGGCCTTATTATGATTGCAAGGAAAATGTGAATAGGAAGCAAATCTTACAGTCTTCTTTATTTAAGATATTCATTATATATATATATATATATATATATATATATATATATATATGTATATATATATATATATATATATATATATATATATATATATATGTATATATAATTGAAAGATTTACTGTTTTAAAATGTTATGATTATGTTTTTTCGAACTTATGGTCACGGCAATTGTTTTTTTTTATGTAGTTTTATTTAATGTTTTAAAGTTATAGAGAAATAGTGGATTGTTTATATTATTGATATAGTTTTTTATTCAGACATTTGCGTCATTTATGTATATATATATATATATATATATATATATATATATATATATATATAAATTAATACACAACATTTCTAGAGAGTTAATCAACTTTCGTTAGAGAGTGAAAAACCTAGGCATGGAGACTATGTTGGAAATTAAAACTAGTAATCTAAGAATAACTAATACAACCGTAATCAGAAACAAACACAAGTCAACACAACTTTCTATTCACACAACAACTAGAATCGAGTCAACTAACGAAAAGGGGTATTAGTGCCAACGGGATAGTTATCTAACGGTTTTGTCAGGGTGAATAAAAAACAGAATAAAATATGGAAAATAAGGATTGTTAACACACAAAAAGAACATGCGACGAGGGGTAGAAAATCAATTGAAAATATCCGAATATATTTGGTTCGAAAATTATAAATTCAGTTTGGAAGAGGCAAAGATAATACACTGGGGAAAATATATATATGAACGAAAAATAATTGAAGATTCTATATAAAGCTAACGGATAATCCTGACACAAAATCGGTGTAGAAATAAGGCTATTTTTGCACCATTAATAAAAAAACTGAATTAAAAATTGAGAATAAAAATTCCTCTACTTCAAGTTACGATAATTTTTCGTCCTATTAATTCACCACAAGACGCGATTATAAGATCACGCGCTAAACTCTTGAGAGAGGTAAACTACCCCGTTGATACTATAGCCCCTTTTTATCTATTGACCAGTGAATTAACTTGGTGTTGTGCAATTTCTTGTGTTATTGGCAGGTTTTGTAGATTTGTGGGTTTTTTCTGATCACGTTTATATATGCGTAGTCATTGTTATTTTGACAGTTTAGAACTAATTTTAACTCTTGGGTTACTTTCTTAGAGAGTACTAGTTAAAATTTTATTTTTAAATATAGTTTAGACGTACCTAGATTAAGAATCAACATCAAAACAAATATAAATGATCAGTTTGATTTTTCTGTGTATCATATTAAGATTTTTTTTTCGTTTCTGAACAGAAAACTCAAAACATAATAATTATCATATTACAATATTTACATAATATATAACGATTTTGATTAGAAGTAACACAAAGTACTATTAAGACAGCCTGAGTGACTTTACATTCTTTAATCGATTACTGGTTTGTCTTTTATTTGCACAGTGGGTGACGTAGGTAACTCAAAATCGAGGCAAGGACGCGGTTACGGGGTAAAACGTGGAAGCATAGCCTACATGTATTATTACTTCGTACATAATTTTTTGTCGGAGTTGTAAAGTGCTTTTTAGATTTATTTAATTAGTAACTGATTATTAGTTTGTAGAAATACATATTATTATTTAATCCCCTAAATGAGTTTTCTCATTGTAGAGAGCTAGCTAAAAAGCTTCTCTCTTAATCTCCCACCAGAAAACTATAGATTTCGTCCCATTTCAACAAAATTCTTAGACACGTTTAGAAGATAAACTTTACATTTTCTAAGAATTGCCCGTTTTATTATTTTTTAAAAGTTACGTTTTAGTTTTATGATGTGATATTCAATCACTTACATGAGATACACTGAAGTCACGCTTTCTGTCTTTTTCTTTCACCAGAAAACTGTAGATTCGCCTAATTTCAATAAAATCCTTAGGCTCGTTTAGAAGTTAAATTAACAAAATTGATAAAAGAATTGCTAGTTTTATTATAAATAAAAGTTATGTATAGTGGAAAGAAGAAAGATATAATAGAATGTAAAACGTTCTGTTTTAGTTTAATGATGTTATATTCAATCACCTACATGAGACCTAGATATATTATTACAATTATGTATCTTACAAGCAGAAATCAATAGATTTGTTGACGCAACATAACGGTCTAAGTTACATCAATGAACGATTAACGACTTTAAGTGCAATGAGAAGTTTTAGCAGGAGTGATTTAATACTACAAGTAGTGAAGTGGCAGTACACGGACAAAGTTAATTATCAAATACTTAATGAACTCAACTTTCACGCTGTTGGTGGTAAACGCCTACGCAGGCGCCATCTGCCATCCGTTTTATGACTATACTTTCTCGTGTCATTTCGACAACAGCAGCTGTTGTGTATTGGTCATGCTGATTTCTTGGATCTCATTTTCATACTTTGGGCGCAATGCAAAATACTGAACGTGGGTTTTTATTTTCTCAGAAAAAGATAAAGACAATAGAGTGAGATGGGAAGAGATGACTATCTCGATTTATTGCGAAGCGAGGTTCTGTTTTAACTAGACTATTTGACATTTCGTCTGATTTTTGTATAATTGTGGCAGCAGTTGCGGCCAAATGCAGTATGACAATCGTTATGGAATTTACAAATAATCTTCTTCAACTCGGACGAATGTTGTGTGATTCAGTTTTTTTTAAATACGGTAACTAAAAACAAATACTACTAGGTTTCAAGGCTTGGGTGCGGATTCTCCGAGTAAAGCGCGCGCTCTTAATGTAACTAACAGATAAAAACGTCTAAATGAAAAATTAAAGTTTAACTTTAAATAATAAAAGAAATTTCATCACTAGGACCAAAGTGAAGCTTTCCGAAATAAGCTCAAGTTTAACAAGGAAAATGAGCGAGGATCGAAAAGCTTCTTTTGGTCCAAGTGATGAACTATATTTTTCGTTATACTGCAAACAATATATATATATAAAAAAAACTAAAATGTTATAATCTATTTACCTTCAAATCGATGATAACAGCTGTTTTAACGGTTATTTACAATCGAGAATATCGGTTGTTTTTATAGCTGCTTTACAATCGTTAATTAATTCGTATAAACGAAGTAACAGCTGACGACCTCGACCTAAGCTGATGTCCTAGGACTAGGACTAAAAATAACAACTTTAGCATCTCAATGCATGTATTGAAAACTGCTGTTTTTGAAGCAGTATGACGAAAAAGAAATTTTTTCACTTGATACTTTGTTTTCATTTTATATGAATACCTTTTCGAGTTTTATGCTGTTACTAAATTATAAATACAAATAGATACGTTATTTTGTTTCCTGTGATTTTCTCTAAAATTGTATATAATATTCATATAATTTGTATAATATCATAGTCAGTATGATTAAAGAGTAGTAGATACTTCCAATGAATTGGACTACCCGCCACTAGATGTGCAGATACAACATTTTGTGTGATTTCATCTAAAACTGTATGTAACTTGAGATTGTTAAAGTAAAATATAAACAGAAGTCAGTTCCTTCTGTTTTCAACGTGGGTCATCCACCACCGTGGCCCATCAGTAGTGGGGGTAAAGTTACGCTTTATAATTAAGGACATCAGAATTCCATATAGTTTATATTGTTATTATTTTATAGTAGGCACTATTGGTTTATTGAAAACTATTAATTTCATGAAAAACTTTAAATAGGGGACTGTGGTTACTTTTTTATATAACTTGAAAATCTGTTTGACAAACTTCGTGGCCGCAATTTTTCAATATGGCTGCCAATTTTTGTTTCTTATTTTTATAGTGTTTTTGGATTATGTACTAAATTTAACATTTTTTTACTCGTGATTACTTTCAGGAGGCGATTTTCCGTAGTTGAATCAAGGTAAGTAGGCATATTCCTGGATGGGTACTAATGAAGGACTACAAATGAAACAAATAATTTTATAGGCTATTTAATTCCTTACTTAGCTTATTCTACATTTATTACCTTACTTACCTTACATTAGATTCTAGCATTTTATTTATTGCACAAATTATTTGTTTTATTTGTATTCCTTCATTAGTATTTACACATAGTAGATTATGCTTACTTACATTTTTATCTTGATTCTACAATGGGAAGTAAGAAAAATCGCCTCCTGAAAATGGTACAAACATCAAATTTTCGAAACTTTAAGCGAATATTACTTCTAAACGAATAGATTTATCAAACAATAACCAACAATAAAAGTCTTAAAATTTGTACATAATCCGAAAACACAATAAAGAAAGTGGGATCGCCATAAAGAAAAAACGTTGGCAGCCATATTGGAAAATGGCGGCTTTTTTCAAAGTTTGCCAAACATATTTTTAAGTTTTATGAAAACGTAACAACGTTTTAAAGTTTTTCATCAAATTATTAGTTCACGATATACCAATAGTGCCCAGTATATTGGGTGAGTCCTACCACTTTGATCGTAATGAATAATAAATCACAAGCACAATGCAAGAAGCAAACCAGTCACAAAGCAATTAACTTTTATTACTTCTTTTGCAATTAGTATTTGGATAAAGTGTTCAGTAGCTGTGGCATTGTTACTTGTTCTGTGAATATTGTTGTGTGCACTAGGCAGTGACTACATCGTGTTTATATTGAATGTACTCTTATTAAAACTTCCAGGGATCAAGAGCAGAAACACTATAAAAATGTAAAGTGTAAACACTATTTTTTTAATGTAAAGATTTGCGATTGTTCGTTATATTTCGTGTTGGTAAACTTATATTTAAGTAGAAGTAGCCTTGAATAAAGAAATAACTGTATTCATTTTAGAAAATTTTACAGGTATATTTTCAAATAAATTACCTAACATATTAATTTCTGTGTCCGCTCGGGAGTCGGGCTAATTACATTTAAATTGTATAAATCAATATCATTTACATCATTTACTAAAGAATTTTAACTTTGCCTTTAGAATATTGAACAAAATCGATACAAAATAACACCCAGTGTAATTATTATTATTAAGACTGGGGAGAGTGTTTTAAAAGCCTCCTGCCCTGCGACCTAGTTAGATCTTTTGTGCCCCCCTCTTGTTGGACTCAGGAGAGATCTATGTCTTTGACAAAATTGATCAGACCTCTGGTCGGGAGGTTTAGTAATTCTTCTTCCGAAATGAAGATAAATTCAAAAAATTTATGTCTTTTTGGCATAAGGCCGGGCACTCCATGATGATGTGTTCCATGCGTTCCACCTCTTCACCACAGTACCTGCAAGTATCATCGTCCACCAGGCCCATCTTACTGATGGGACCATTTGTCTGTGAGCGCGGCTCTGACGCTACTAGCCGTTCTGTAAAAGTAGGGTTCGCTCACCCAACTATGTTTGTCTACCTTTCGCAACACATAATTACAGTTTACAAGATTTGTAGTGCATATAGAAACATAATGTTTACAAACAACTCGAAGCTACATTGAAGACAGGTGAATAATATACGTCCGGCGCGCCGCGCGGGACCACTTGTTTTTGGAAATGAGCGATAACCACTCCCCTCTTCCCCGCCGCGCCATTGCAACCCGCGCGCACAGACAAATGGACCCATCAGTACTTAAGTGATACCTGCAATGAATATGTCCTGTTAGTATACCACAGAGGAGTTTTAGCTCTCTTCTGCTTAGGTTTAGCACTTCCTTCCCTCTCTTTTTATTAGGGATAAGGAAATTATTGGAATGTATAAGACCCGGCAATGTTAGCCAGGTTCTGTTGATTACTTTGTTGGCCCAGTTGGTAATAATAAAAGAACAAAAATAAAAATTCCTAAACAACGGCACGAACACGAGTGGTAATTTACGCCAGTCAGTTAACAACAGAATGATTATTGTACTTTTTCCTAGAAAGGTGAAAAATCTTTGGCGACAATTAGAAGTCCTTTATGGGGTCGCGCAAATTACTATACTGTTCGAAACATATAATTTTGAAATCTCTGAAAAATTTTAATAGTTATTTCAATTTTAAATAATTTTTAGTTGTGTACCAATTATAAAATTTTCAAACTTGGAAATTTATAAAATGTATATAATTTTAATCAAAGATAGACTGAAACAGGTTTCAGTTTCCGGTACCCGGTAACGTACCTATATAAGAATGATAACGCATGATAATTAGATCAGTAGTTCTCGAGTTGTAAGCTAATAGATAGACGAAACTTCATATTAATGTAGAGATGTTTTTAATTCGTGATACTTGAGCTATGAGTGGCGTGAGAGGGGAGAAATCTAGTTTATGTAGGGGAAAAGGTGGGTGAGATGTTTTAAATTTGTATAATATGAGCTATGAGTTGTTATGAAATACTTAATTTCACAAAATCGAATTTTCTTTAAATTTTGCTGATTAATGATCCGAACTGTTCAACTAATTGAACAATTTTACAGTTCAATGACCCAACAAGGCAAGTTTGAAGCCCTTATTTAATGATTAATTTTGTTTTAAATACGGCGACCATGGTTTATTTTCACGTTTTTATTCGAATTACAATTTTTGGAGACGATTAGTTTTGGTTAGTTTTATATTTGAATGAGTGGGAAAGTTTGTGCAGTTTATTTAGTTGGTTGGGTGTGGTAGTTAAAATGAATTGGTTATTACAGCTTCCGTTTCTGGATAAACTGACATTCGTCTTAAATATAATTAGAAATATTCGAAGGTTTGGGGCAGTGATAGAAGTGCCTGTGATAAAACATTCGTTTTAAATTTAATTAGAAATATTCGAAGGTTTGGGGCAGAGATAGAAGTGGCTGTGATAAAAACATTCGTATTAAATTTAATTAGAAATATTCGAAGGTTTGGGGCAGAGATAGAAGTGGCTGTGATAAAAACATTCGTATTAAATTTAATTAGAAATATTCGAAGGTTTGGGGCAGAGATAGAAGTGGCTGTGATAAAAACATTCGTATTAAATTTAATTAGAAATATTCGAAGGTTTGGGTCAGAGATAGAAGTGGCTGTGATAAAAACATTCGTCTTAAATTTAATTAGAAATATTCGAAGGTTTGCGGCAGAGATTTGTTGATAGTTATGTTTGATAGTTATGGCAAGTCGCGTATTTTCTCAAAAATAGTATGTGGGTTTTCAAATCCCTATAGGGGGAATTGTGTTTGTTAACAGAACCATTGATATGGAATATCGAATGATGGGTTTTCATCAATCTTGTTCAACATTTCACCAGCGAAATTGAAACGTTTTGCACCATCATCAGGTTTCAATTCCTGCATAGCTGGATTTTATATTCGTGTAATGTCATTCTTTTCCGTAAACCTTTGTGGATTGTTGTTTTTGGAATACCTAATTCTTCTAGGCTTCGTCGAGGTATTGACTTCTTAGGACTTCTGATTGCAGATTGTGTAATATGTTCGACTTTTTCTTCCGATACACTTGGCCTGCCAGATGATTTCTGCTTTTGAACTGATCCAGTTTCTTCGAATTGTTTGAACGAACGTCGTATGTTATTTTTATGTGGTGGATCTTTTCTGTATTCTTGTCGAAATGCACCTTGCACTGAAATTACAGACTTGAATTTAGTCAGCAACAAAACACACTTTGCTTTTTCTTTATTAGAGAACATATTAACACAATCCACACAGAACATTCCAGAAAACACAAAACACACTACCACAACAATGCAAGAACTAATTTTCAGGTTACAACAGCTGTTAAACAAACTTTTGGGTTATAGGCTATCAGCGATACCAATACAACACCACAAAACGTCTCTACTGTCTTCGTATGAATTAATGAAATCCCGCCATCTTTTTATGATAACCATGTATAATGCTGATAGATAATTATGGTTCGGAATCCATAAACTGCATACTTTTTGACAAAATATTAAGACAATTATAATTTTACTAGTAATGAGTTTACCTTTTTGAATTCCTTTGTCTTTATAATCGTTTAAACATGTTGCAATATCTAACTATTGTTTTGCAATTTGTTTTATACAGGTATTCACTTCAAAAGCCATAGCGCATGAAAAACTCTTTTGTCCTGGAAGACAAATCCCTCATGATTCATTGGCAAAAAGGTAAGTTGTCTTACTTTGTTTAGTTACTATTATAAATGTTAACTTTGCAATCTTTTCAAATGTAACTTGCTGAAAATTATATAGATATTTTTCTTATACCTTATCTTATACTATTAAATGAAAATTTCTTTTAGGTTTGTACATTTTAGTTTGAAAACGGAATGAAGGATTTTGTTGGAATGGGGAGAATTTACAGTTTTCCAGAGCGGGAAAGCGATTTAGCGAGGCCTTCACTTTAGGAAATCGCATTTAGGATATTAAATAGCCAGATAGATTTTGACAAACTATTAAACTAATCCTAAGGGGTACATATGAAATTACGACAAAAAATTAATTTATGTAGTAGTCATCTATGTTTAACTGCGTCCTCCTCGCCAGGAGTTGTTAAGGCCACTCATCGTGAAATAAAAGACAAGCTTGTACCTCTACCCGTTGTTGCAGATAGAATATAGGGGTTGAAAACAAATGTTTTAAACATTACACTTATCGTTGAAGTGACGCGCTACGATTCGCCGAATTCCATATGGCTGTTTTAGTAATATAGGTGTTATGTGTGTTTCTACGTGTAGTTAATTGATCTTTTTTCGTCACAGTTCTCTGTTAGGATGGTATTTAATGTAAAATCATATGTTTGTGTGTTTAATGTTTCAAAATTTCTTACTAAATTAGGAAAAACACTGATCTCTCATCTGTGTTTAGATCTTGATTTTTAATTACGTGTCTCCGTGTTCGTCTTATACTATATTAACATTGGGGGATTTGTACGTAGTATTATCATTTTTGTGTATTTCCAACAAAGTGTTGTTAATTTTATGTGAATAAAACCATCTGCGTTGTTTAGCATAACTGGGAGAAGCTAGGTCTCTACTTATTATAAAGGTTGAATAAATATATCATTATAGTCCTACCAGACAGAAAGAAACCTGCGCAGAATCGTCATCTCGAGGGTGGCTCGCGCGCAAGCATGTAGTGACGATGGCGGGGAAGGGATTGGAGCGGTGGAATTTAAAACCTATAATTTAATGCCTTTTTACTTCTTTTACTTTGTAAAATATTAAAATTTACTAATTATAGTTGTCAGGAACATAAACGATACACATTCACAGGTTTTTAGCTCTGTGGTAGGTTTGAAAAAGGAAATATTAAGCCCTACGCAATGAAGCCGCGGCCGGGTATGTCTGGCCTAACTCGGGAACTCCCACCACAGTTCTACCTGCGCGAGACACAACCGGCGCACGTTTCTTTTCTAAGCGGTACCCCTATAAGACCTACAAAAGTGGCTCTTCTGAGGGCCAACCGGCGCACGTTTCTTTTCTAAGCGGTACCCCTATAAGACCTACAAAAGTGGCTCTTCTGAAGGCCAACAAAACATTTTTACATTAAGCTCTACTGTAACTTGCTTCTCTCGATAGTATGAAACTTGTATTTATAATAAAACAATTCCCACATAACTTAATTATACCAAGGTTTTTTTTTCAGGGGGTTAAATAACTGTATCGTTAAGATTTTAAAAGGGGTTTTTAAGATTGTCACCCATTCAGCTAATAAAACATTTTGCATTCAATTATTTCGATGTTAACGTAAGTCTGTACTTACCTATTGTGGAAGACCGAATGTAATAAACAAATAGACGATTTTATCATGTACACATTAGTTGGTGAGGTGCGCTACGACTGTCAGTTTGTGAAAAGTTTGTTCATATTCTGTGTGTTTTTATAACATACGTGTTTACGATGTTTATAAGACATTTTGTAACACTTAATAGTATGTATTATTTATCACTATTATGTCCAGAAGAGAATACAATTTTATTTCAAAAGTTTATACTATTTAAAAAATCAGTTTTCATTAAAATCTTATTATTTTTGACTTAGTATGACAAGGTGCGCGTCCGCAGCCATCCTATACTAAACTATACTATACTAAACTATACTATACTAAACTATACTATACTATTTCAGGTTATAATAATGAAAAGATTGACGCTATATATTTTAATAATTTAATTTTGAGAAATTTGCGCGATTTATTATTTGTTAACCTATATTGCAAGAAAAACTCTCATGGAAACGGAAATGTCATTATAAAATATTTGTCCAACTTAACCGTAATTAACGGTGAAAAAAACTAACGACGTGCGACGTTCAAGATAGTTTTCAATGTGCGGCGACTTTGGTTTGGGTCATTAATCTTCACATTTAACAAACATTTTAACGATAAGTAGAGCGCCGATTTTGTTTTGTTTCAATTGACTCACGAACCGGCAATTTTCGGAAAGATGAATCGAAATCGTTAGAGCCGAATTTAAGAAAATTGCAATTTTGAGTTGTGGTCGTTTGAGAGATAAACCCAAAATTTAAGAAATGAATAAACGCTTTGAGATATAACCAAATTATGATCAAAATTCTTACTCTCGTTTGAGGTTGTAGAGCACTGCACAGATGAGAAACTACAGACAAACTTCATTCCACAAAATCACTCATTTGGGCTCAGGGTAAACACCAAACGGATATTTAATGAACGTAAAATAAAATTTCCGTTCGTGGTTCAACCCTAGCCCCAATCGAATTACAACTTGAAATAATTTGGTTTTGTGAATTGGTACCCTACAATTGGGAGCTACCCTAAAGTTATGTAAATTGTTTAAAATCGGTTCACTCGTTCGAGAAGTACAACACTCCATAGACGGACATCGTTAAATATAACTTTTTTGGACTTGGAGGACCTCAAACGGATATTTTCTCCAAAAACTTGCCATCGATTTCGTGACCTATTACATAACTTTTTCTAAACTACGTATAATAGTTTTTATGTATATCGAAAACAGTTTTGTAGAAAATCTTCTTCTTTTTTTGTGTGTGTGAATGTTATACTAAATCTACAGTTTTAGAAATGTGTATGCTTAAACGATATATTGTTAAGCATGAATGCTTAACAATATATGCTTGTTATTATGAATTTTATTTTATATGTATTACATTTTATAATGTGAACAGTTGTCTATTTTATTATTAAGCATATAAGATTGTAAAATGGTTCCTGTTAAAATTATGTATAAAAGAGGGTCAAATAAATAAATTTTCATTTCATTTCATTTCATATAAATAACAAATTTAATCCAATGTTAAATTAAATGTCACTAAATTGTGACATTTTACGGAGAATGTGGTGGAATGAATCAGGTAACATGGAATTACCAGCTTTACATAACGCCTGCATCTGACAGAATGCAATTATGTAAACACATACTGTGTATGGTTCATTCATTGTAATAGTAAGACGAACACTTTTGGTCTTGGGAGTACAATGTATTGGTCAAATCGGTTTTTAGAAACATGTCAAAATTATACATTGTCCCTATTTGGAGATGAACGTAATTTAGTATTAAGAAATTCATTTGCAAAATGATAGCTTTTATTTAGTTAAAAAATATATGTACAGTATCTGTTTCTATAACTCCTACGATAAAATTAGTTATGAAAAAACAATTTCATTATTAAATTACAAATATAAATTATATTATAAATATTATGTATTATTATGTATATTATAAATAAATATACAAATTATAGAGTGAGGAATATCGGGAACGATGCTTCTTATGAACAATAATAACCCTACTAAATTTCCAATCAAAATATTTGTAACGCAATATTTAAAACTCATTTTTCAAAAAAAGTTTGTGTTTAAATAAGTAAAAATATTGTAGACATTTTATTTCAAATTGTAGCTTTTTAACATTACATTATGTAAATAACTTTATAATAAGTAAGACCCTCAGGGTGTAACGGCTTGGCAATCCCGAGGGAACCTAGCTGGATCTGTAGTTTTGGGTTAGACCTCTCTTTTATCTTACCTCACTTGATCCATACTTGTTATGTTCCTTATAGTATTCCAGGGACAGGAGTCTTTAGTTTATGTTCATCCTTCCCTTTTTTATAAGGCGATGATGATCGAGAAGGTTTCCTCCGTTAAACAACAAGGGAGAAATATATAATAGGTTAGTAACAGAACATGAGAATTGTCTCAGTACATTTGTGTAGTGTAGCTCGAGAAATTTTAATGAACCGAATCTTCATACCCTCTGTATGAGATAACCTTCGTGACCAAACAATAAAATTAGTCTTTTTCCTTGAATTTCAAGTAGCGAGGCTCCACTGTATTAATTTTGAGTTCAGAGATTCCAAAGCGGTGTATGTGGCTGTAGTTTCTTTTCCTTCAGAAATTCGTTAAATCTGACATATTACTTCTATAAGTTTAATGGGCGTATTGCATATTGAACTACTGTACTTTGAAACGAAAATCTTACTGTATTTTATACGTCTACTACTAAGTGGTTCTGTGAGCGGTAAACCTCATTCCTGTGTTGTTTTAATTCATTTAATAAATTGTCCTTGTAAACCGTACTTACTCACTTAGTACGGACAAACGTCCAACACTCTGACTCTGTTGTTTGGTGTAATTTATTTTAGAAGGAACGAAACGGTGTTATTGAAATAATAATTCATTTGATAATTTTGTTAACCCACGAAACTCGAAAATATTTAAATTAATGGAAAACATCAAAATAGTGGTAAACAAGTATTTTATTTATTTATTTTTTTTTTATGTGGAAAAACATTATGCGGGAAAATCCAAGAACGTAGTTCAAATTAAATTTTTGATTTGTACGTTTTATTTTATGGGACTGTTTATTAAGTCTTATAAACACCATTATATTTAATACTTCGGAGTGCGCCCTGTATCAGTATCAGCGTCCATGCCTTGGAACCAGGGTGGCCAGAGGCAAACTTTTACAAGGAGGACACTTGGACTAAAAAAGAGGACATTTATACAAAAAGAGGACAATGTTAAATACACTTTATACATTTTAAAGAACCTTTTATTCGTAGTATTTTTATACAAAACGTATTAAAAATATATGTTAATTGTGTAGAAATACATATTTATTAAGTATTCTTATAGCGAATGAAAAGAAAATTAACTCTGCTTGCTTAAATATTATACCAATTATACCTTAAAAATAACAAAAAACTTTAAAAAAACTTGAAGGGACTGGACTGGAGGGAGGCACCATGCAGTGCCGGTGTGGGGGTACGGTACGAAGCACAGGTGCAGAAACATGAAGGCGAGCGACAAGACGCCGCGGTTGCAGAATTCTTTATCACATGAAAGATTGATAATATGTTTCATGTCATTCTTTTTATTATTATTATTACTGCTGGTTTTCTTAAAAAGCCGGACATTTTACCATAATTTAAAAAGCCGGGAGGACAGGAGGACAAACGCTAAAAAGGAGGACATGTACTCCTAAAGCCGGACGTCTGGTCACCCTGCTTGGACCTGTTGGTCAAACAGTGCAGTACTGTTTTGAGAGGCCGCCATTTTACAACCGTGAAAATACATTGTTAGCCTTGGATGTAAAGAATATTATTCTCAATTTAATAGTTATTGGTCAATAAGTTTGGCTTCGTAACACGCAAACATACAGTTTAAACGGTAAATTGTAACAGTACCTCGCTTCGCTCTTAACAAAACTAGACAAGATCAAGGAGTTACAAAAGTAAATAGTAAATTATAAAGATTATTTCTTGCTTCCTAATCTAGTTATATGGTTATTATCAAAGATCATTATGTCATAAACAGCTTTTGAATTGGTTTTATTTTTATTGTATTTTCTTAGACAGACTTTCTGTAGATAATCTATAGTGACGAATATTATTTTATTTACTTTACTATTATTATTTTTTATTACATCTATGTAGACTAATACTTATTATTAACGATCATTTCTTATGTTTTAGAAAATGGGCCGAAAGATTTTGTTTTAATGGGGTGAATTTAACGGTTTTTAGTAAATAAACGCGATTTAGTTAGGTCTTGATTTTGGGAAAACTCATTTAGTGGGTTAAAAAACCACATTGTTAAGACTTCTAGAAACCCACAAAACATTTCACATTAAATTATTTAGATTTTTTTTTCCTCAGCTGTACGTAGCTGCTATTTAAAATTAAATAAATTACACTTATCGATTACGTAAGTGTTGTTTAACGGAAATATATTTCCACGTGTAAAGTTATTGACTCAGAAGCCTAAGGATTTTGTCAAAATAGGTTGAGTCTACCGTTTTCCTGTAAGGGATATAAGGGAACAGTAATTTATTATAAAAATAAATCTAAGGGATTACAACGAACTAAAAATGCAATTTACGAAGCAGTAATAGCAGAATCAATCTTTGTTTAATTCTTCGACGTTGTCCGTTGTGTTACGATTTTCCAACTGCCGAAACTACCCGCTGTGAAAATGTTACTTGTTATCTCAGAGACAATTTAAACGTTAATAAAAGGGTCAAACGTATGCTAAAATCACACGATTTGTGACAGTAGGTAATATTGGAACAGTTATTGTTTAAACTTGAAGTCTTTTAGGCCCTAGCGTCATCATATTCATTTATGTACAAATAAACATACATATTCGTAATGAGAATAACTTCTTGTTTTATTCGATACCTCACACATAATATTTAAAAAAATAATTAGCTCGATAGTTTTTACCCTTTAAGTACTCCAAGGTCATTTTTGACATCGCTATATTTTCCTATATGTGGGACAATACAAAGAATATAAATTCAAACCTCTAAATATATAGGATTTATCGTCTTGTCTGTGTAGACCGGTTGCGAATTACAGATAGACAGATGGACAGACACGTACGTGACATTATTAGAGTCATTGGTTTTATCCTGGGACCGTGAAAATAAACGATTTTATCATTATAGACACCGCAGTTGGAATGTATGATTCATCATCATCTTAAGTTTTGTGTTTCACTTCCGAAAAGAAATTCTTCTCTCGAAAAGTTTTACTAAAATGAAAAAAATCGCAAGAAAAACTGATAAACTAGTTTATCATATTTATTTCCATGTTTATAGCCTACTTCATTTAGTAACAATTTTAATGTGTATTCTTACATTGGTAGTCTTGATGAATTTTTCTTAGTATTAAAAAAAGTTACGCACTTTTACAACGGTCTTCCAGGTACTTGATATGACCGAAAGGTTTTTCGCTTTAAAAGAACAAGAAAAAAGATTAAATTTTTTATATATTCTACATTAATCATACACAAAACATGGTTCATATGTTTAGACTATATAAACAGAAGTAAAAACGAACTAATTTTATTTACAAACTTTTATAAATGTATCCAACAGAGTTCATTATATGTTCGTTCCGTTCGGTATTTAGTTAACTAATCATAGTTAAAGTTTAGTTATTGTAGTTCATGTATCACTGAGGATGGCGAATTTTTCTTTGAAACGCGTTTGATTAAGTAAACGTAATTTGTGAGATCTTGTGTTTGAGTTTTTTTCCATCTAATATTATCTCACAAGTCCAACTCAATATTTATTTACTAATCATAGTTATTGGTTATTTATACACAATTAAATATTGAGAGAAATTTTTCTTATTTATCTTGTTGAAATGATGTACGGCAATAACTTCTCTTGTGCAGGTATTTCCGCCGTATCTTAATGTATGCATGCAAATATTTATGATAATATGAGACTTACCGTTGGCGCCAAACTTCTTGGCACGTCCGAGTCAAAACAAACATTCTCATCTCTCTGACCCACTGATGCGATGTCCTTGGGTGTTCGTAATCAATTACCTGAGACAAAATAAAATCTATTAAAGTTTTGTTAGTATTGAGCACTATTTGCTTGTGTAGGTGTGAGATTTGGTTTCTTGGCGTCTTCATTAATAGACTATACAGGTTGTTTCGAAATTGCACGGCAATACTTTGGAAACTGATTCGAAGGGTAAAAGTAAGAAAAATCTTCATTTAAACATTTAAGTCTTTATTTCTTCTTCAAGAGTTAAAGGAAACACGAACTTTAATAGGATTATGAAGAAAATGTTTGTTCTGTTGGAAATTGTAACGTTTTACTGCCACATTTTGGTCTGTTTCGTTTTTAATAAGTCGAATTTCTGTAATCAGTATTTGTTTGCTATTTACATCAATTTTCTTAGAATTAAGTTCTCTACAAGTTTTATTCAAACATATATGCGTTTTATTAGCTAAATGGCTCAAAGTTATTTTTTGTCAAACTTAAAAAGTATGTTTATTTTCACTCCCAATTTTTTGTAGTTTACACCATTTTTTTTCGGAAATTACTCGAGGTACGGTTCTGGGACCTATTTATTAAATTTTCCAGAATCAAGAAATAGATATAAAAACACCAGATTTTTCCCTTAATTTGAGGCACAAGAATTCAGAGTGTATTTCATTTCACTCTTTGGGTGGGGATGGAAGAAAATTATTGTGTACCAGAACAAAACGAACTCTCGTGAGGAATTTATTGCCCGAATTATGGATATTGCTGTGCAAATATAGAAAATCCAGCAAATCTAAAAAGAGCAACGAAAGCCATCTCAGCGTGCAGAAAAATTTATTGAAGTTGATGGACTCATTTTGGGAAATTAATTGTATAATTGGCATTAATTGTATTTATATTTCTGTATTTTTGTTTTGCTATTTATTTTGGTCTAAGTTGTACTTCACAAAGTCAAATTTTTGTAACTTGCCTTTGTATTTTTTTTAGTTTTAAGGCGAAAAACCATTTCGGTCATTATCGCCTTTGTAAAAATTAAATTCGATAAAAGTTATATTTAAAACTATGATGCATTTATTCATTAAAGAAAATTATTCTACGCCAGACTTCAAAATATGAACTTTTTAAAAATAGTGTTATTAATTAATTGATTTTATTTTTAGTTTAAGGGACCTTTTAAAACCAGCCCTGGCACCTATTGTGCAACTAAAGCTTCCTCATTCTAGCTTATTAGATTTGTCCCTCTTACGAGTTGAGTAATCCACTAACTAGCTCGTCCAATGATAATTCCCCCACGAATTTGGAATCAAAAAACCTTTCGTCTCTTATTAAGCTCCTATCCTGTGAAAATGCACACTCAGACCACAGTGACTCGTAATTTGTCCGAGTTGTCCCCTACCTTGGGTCATTATCGTCCTTTCAGGACTCCCTGAAGAGATGACCTTTAGTAATGAGTGCCCCTTAAGGCTGCCCCATCTTTGCTGGTGTTTTGTATGAACCCACCTACATACACGGATATTCCTATAGCTGATGCAGAACCCCGTTTAGCTGGATTGTCTGCCTTCTCATTACTCTTAACTCCCTTATGTCCCGGCACTCAGTGCAAAGTTATCCGGTTTTCCTGAGATGAAGCATTGAGGTTTTCTCGGCTATCCCATACCAAACTAGATTTTATTGTTTGCTTGCAAGTGCGTTAATTGCAACCTCACTATCTGTATACGGTTTTTCTTAAAGTCCCGCCTCAAATTCTCCTGTATCCGACACATCACGGAAGGATAGACAGTAAGTAGCAATAAGGAAAATCGAGAATTTAGGTAACAGGCAGCGAGAGGTGCCACTGCTTCAGCTCTTTTCAATTTCCAATTTTATACTCCTGAGAGTGGTGTCTTATTGATGTCGAAATATTCAACTCCAACTCTAACTTTCTCTACAAGAGTTTAATTCAGCACTCTCTGAGTGACTACGTACTGCTGCAGGGGTGTTTCAACTCCAAATTCCTCCACCTCCATCTAGTTACTTCTCCTTGAGTTGTATTTTTCAAGCTCCCCAAAGTTCATCTTTTACTGATTTTTTGATGCCATAAAAGTCCCACGAGTAGCAAGGGATATAAACATTCACCCATTCAGAACCCCACATATATAGATAAAGCTAGTTTGAAACTGGAGATAGCCTGATGTATAGTGTTCGCATTTTCAAGACTAAGCTCCCCCTTAGCCATGCTGCCATCGGTATATGCTGTATCGCCTTGGCTTGGATTGGATAACGTCTTACACTTTCGCCACATTGATGCCGCATCAGTACGTTGCCCACTCTGCTCGCGTGGAAGGTTTGTAATCACACCCTCAGAGAGCAAAACGGTGCAAGGAATGCATGTACGGTTTCTTCGCAGCCCTTTATTGATTCATAGGGCTTAAAATAAAGAAATATTTATCAAAATTCAAAAATGTTTTGTTTTTGGTCTATACTTGGGTTTTGTAGACAATTACCAAGAAATTACATTTTTGATGATAACTGGGTTATCTTTTGAGATATTTTGTTCTTCATTAAAATACGAAAATATTTTGTAAAGTTAACGATTTTGGAGATATGTGCCGTTAAAAATTGTAAACGGCTACCATTTGGAAAATATTTTAAATAAAGTCTTTGTTTTTTATACACATGTAGGCCAATATCTTCCCTGCTTCCAAAGTTAAAACTTTTATACTCGTGTGTAGAAACAAAATGGCGAATTGCTGGAAAACGAAGCCGGATATATGTTTTGTGAACTTTTTTTCTTTGTTTCCACCTGGAGCTCTGAGAATGCCGCGAAAACTTCGTGAAACACCTTGTATAACAAAAGAACAAATTGTTTATGATAATTTCAGAAATATCAAAAATATGTAAAAAGTGAAAACGTCATCTCTTTTGTACGTGGGAAAATGTAAGAAATAGTCGTACAACTCAATCCTATTTATCATTTATTTGGAATAGTATCTGTAATAATAAATGGGCATCGCATATAAAAATTATTATTATTATATATATATATATAACTAATATATATATATTAGTTTTTAGATAAAGGTTCTGAAACGAGTTTGCAAATTTCACTTGATGTAAGTGTTCATCTGCTATTTCCACACATTACCATATAAAATGAACTAAAAACCAAATGTACAAACTAAACTGTACATAAGATATCAGAAAAGTATTTTTACTATATTTATTTAAAAACAGAAAGAAAGGCTCAATAATACCTCATATAAACAATCCACTTTTCACAAACACATTTGTAAGCAATACAATCCAATGCTAACTCTTTGAATATTTCTCAATCGAAATCGACCAGAAACGACCGAAGTTATTGGAGATGATGACGAAAGTAGACGAGTTATAATAATCAACGAGGAATTTCGTCATTTACCAGTTGAACGATAACTTATAAACGACGAATATCTTCGTTTGCCAGTTACAGTTAAAATCACAATATACATTTTAAATACTATGTTTATTCATAAAGGACCTGAATAGTAGAGGGAAATTAGAATGTAAAAGTGATGCAACTGGGAAGTTGTTTTTTGTTTTCTTTTTATACATCCAACTAAGTCGGAAATCGAAAAAAAAAATATCAAAATCGGACTGGAGCTTCACTAGAAAAGTGCATTTTTGATGCATTTTGAGTGCATCACTACTATTTTTTAAATATCTCCGGCTTTATGAGTCGTTATAGTTTAGTATTTAGTTTTGTAGGTGTGTGTGCGTGCATGCGTGTGCGAGTGATAGAGAGAGTTTGTTTATTGATTTTATACAGTGTATTACTTTAAGAATAACAGGGATAAATGGTAAATGGAATTTGAGTTGGTTTTTATTATAAATTTAACCTAAATTATTGTGTTCAGAACGGGAATAAATCATTGTTTATGTATATACGATTATTTACGGCAAGGAATATTTTAGATAAACTATAAGTTATAATCAACTAGTTTATATTATAAATTTATCTAATTTATTTGTTCAGAATATGGTAACAGTCGAGTTATTTAAAAACTTTCTTTCAAAAACCTGCCATTAGTCTCAGTTACGGTTCACGACAACTGCCGGGCGTAGAGGAAGTGTCGCAACGCTCTCTCTGGTATTCAAGTGACCTGATAGTTTAGAACGGATGTCATCAAATATTTCTTTTAACGTGACCTTTCTGATATATTTTGCCAGTTCAAGTAAGGTTTTTTTTATATTAAAAAAGAATAACAGTTTTTACCACGTGCATATTTTCCCCTTCCGTTTTGAATATTTGTATTAAAATAATCTGACACACAAACTCTCTCATATAATCAAAAATAAAATACTAATCAAGCTCAAATCTGTCGATGAACCAAAATAATTGAATAAAATAACAAAACGTGCTCAGGATTCATTTCGGTATTTATATTATTCACGAAATGTAATTTTCTTTTGTTTGTAGTTTTGTACATTGGTTTATATTGCAATTCTTTGCATACATTAATTTTGAAATCACTCTCACTGCTTCTGAGATATTAGAATGTCAGATATTTTACGTCATATTCGATATTTACGTCAGCTGTTTTTTGTCCTAAAAATGTTGAAAGTCGTTTACGCCCCTGCCACCTATGCCTAAAAAACATTTTATTCACTCCGTTAATCCTAGTCGGCCTAGTTAAATTCCATGTCCGTAAGTCTTAGCACCTGTTTCGCTAGGTATTCTTCTTTTGTTGGAACTCCAGGTGGGCCGAAGAATTGCATTCACATTTGCTCCTGTATTTTTCACCAAATAATGTTTTACTATTTCTGTGTATTTGACCACACAGTCTGTATTTCAATCTACCATGATTACTGTGACCTACCAAAACATTTGATTCTATCTACTCAATGAGGTAACATACCTAGAGAGTTTTTGATTGAGTTGATACAATGACCCGTAGATAGACCTTTCCCTTAAGGCTCCTCTCTGACGGTTAGGTTAGGTTATCTTCTAATTTTACTCACCTTCTCAAGAAAGTTAGTTATTTCTATAATTTTAGTATGGAGGAAGCAGGTTTTGGGGTTTTCTCATTCCCCTCGAATCCTCTATAATCAAACATCCAGCTCAGTTTTACCTAATTGATGATCAAGATCTGTTGACATTCTCACAGTAACACAGAATTGTATTTGTGTTAAATTATCTCTTTATTGCCTCTTAGCTGTCTGATATAACTATGACTTGCACATTCCAATGTAGCTCACACTTCCGGCTGAAATACTGTGTTGCTAGGTTTCTTTAGGTTATGCTAATCGCCAAGCCATCATTTTTTAAGTAATACCAATATAGCCTGCATATAACAGTTTTTGTTAAAATGAAAATTTTGATATTTAGTTTCCTTTACAAAATGTTTTCCTTACGCTTTTATTGGTATATAGTTTTACGCATGGATGTGTGCAATGTGTGCGCACTAAGCATTTTGTAGAATCTCAAATATACTGTAATGATTTTTTAAAACTAGCAGACAACTCGTAGAAGTTCTGCGCATTCGTTTTGAGCATGATGTAAATTTAACTTCAAAATAACCTATTACATTTATAACAACTAATCATTTAAACACATCTGTTAGTGTACACTTGTACAGTATGATTTGTGGTGAAACAGAAGTTGTTTATGGTTGCTACAATTTAATAACAGTCCCTTATGGAGGAATACTTTTAAAAATAAAAAAAATTAATGTACTTCCTATAGTATAAAAGATCAATGAATAGTTTTTACCGAGAATATGGGCGTAGGACTATAGAATGCAACTATCATTTATAGTCATCGTGGTTTGGATTTGTCGATTTAGTCATTAGACCATTATCTGTATGTAAATTTGAAACATCTGTTTTCTTTTTGAGTTCATAAAATCTCCTCTTTATTATATATTCTCACTGCCAAAAAAAGAAGGAAAACGATATAATAAAACCAACTTAAATTTTAGCACTCATCCTATTTTTGTTATGTAACATAATACTTTGTGTATAATTAAATTAAAGAATATCATAAAGTGGTGTGTGGGGTGTCATATTTCATACAAAGTTCCTGGATGTAGGGCAGGCTATGGATGTGTGAAGTGGAGGCGTTAATAGAGACAAAGACTAAAGTGACAATAAAGTTGAGAGGTAGAGAGAGACTGGGTGGTCTGTCAATCTCGACTCGTGAACAGCAGGACCTTGTTGCTTTGTCATGCCAAAAACAAGCGCTCCTGGGGATCTGAACAAAATTTCTGGTTTACGTCTCATTGTTATTGTTTACCTTAAGTATTTCCTATGAAAGTAATAAATACAGTTAACTCCATGTATTTATTGTTATTTGATTCTAAAAGGAAGCTATAGACTAAAAACTTCTATTTTGTAACTAAATTAACTCTTTGCAAGTAACACACTCTGGCGTCAGTCCGACCATTGGGACTTTTTTTCTCGGAAACTAACGGAACAATTATAATAAAACTTTTCACATAAAATTGTATGACCAATGATAGGAATGAGGTTGAAAATTAAAACTATTCCTCAGTTAGTTTAAAAATGGTCACCAGGCCATGTTTTAACTCGATAATTTAGTTCGGCTATTTTGTTTCTTTCGCAGTTACAGTACCAATCGTTGTGAAATTTAGGATTATGGATCTTTACATGTGGGTGGATTGATGTTGCACAAGGTTGATTATTTTTTTTAATGGTGGCCACTCGAAACAGTTATACAGGGCGACACTATCGCTAGAGGCCCCTAACTTATGTTATCAAAATTGTTAGTTACTGAAATATTGACTTAAAATTGGGTATGTACATACCTTGAACAATGGATTACAGGATCTGGTAACTTTCCGTGTTGAAAATGTTTTCCTTCCACATCCAAGCACAGTTGTACATGCCTCTGCAAATTTTCGAACACCTTTTGCAAAGTGTCGTTCGTAATGGCTTCAATTTCTTGACGTATAAGGGTCTTTCAAGGCTGCATTTGTGCGTGGTTTATATCCGTACAGATTTCCCTTCAGTAACCCCCTGAGAAAGAAGTCGGGGAATATTAGGTCGGGAGATCTTGTTGCGTTCCCAACCAAAAACTTTTGATTTCTCTCATATGACTTGTCGCTCCATCTTGTTGGAAATATTCATCAGACAGTTCATCATTTGTTAGTTGATTGACAAATTGAATATGGTTTACAACTTGCTTACAACTCCGATTTTTTTTATTTTTAGAATGAAATGGCTCTTCATGCAATACACATGGATTTTCTTGTTCTCTTATACACGTGTTTTGAGATTTTACATACTCACTTAAGAGGCGGCAGGAGTCAGTTTGAAAATCGTCTTTTGGTGGGACCTAGGGGATGAACGCTGAACTACAGCGCCCTGCGTCCGCTGTCTACACGACTGCCAATTGTAACTGGATTTTAAAATTAGGAAATAAATAACTTCAAATAGGTTTTTTTGGAATAGCAATCGTTTGAACCGATGAAACAATTTCAAGGTTTAAGGAGATATATTTTTAAAGTATTTTTTACAATTGTGTATACAATGGGAATTGAATTCGTTTGGTTAAAAATTACGAAACTCTAATGGAGAAATAGATTTCGTATTTGCAAAAAATTAATTATAAAAAATACATTTTTCTTAACCTAATGTATATTGATTTGTGCGTACGGTGGTAGTAAATAATATGACCGAAACAGTTTAACATTCAGTTAATCAGTTCTAATTATTTTTCACATATATTGTTCCCACCCTATTGTAAAGCGCGGAGTAGACCAGTGAGCGACCGTCTTGACTCCTGCCGCCTCTTAACCATGTGATGTCCAAACTATTAGGATTATCTTGAATGAATTGATCAAACCATACACAAAATTGCACACGTTTTTCGCTGCCCATCGATTGCAATACTTGAACACATGACGCACGGTAAGCGTATAGGTGTGATTCTTTAGCAGTTCTTTGACACGTGGAATATGGTAGATTGGTTTTTGGGACAGTCTTCGCAATGATTTTGATGGTGACGCCAATAATCGATCCTTCACTTCACTCAGCCGGCCTCCGGATGCTGTGAGAGTAGGCTTTCTGTTGTATTAAATTTTTTCACCAGTTTTTGGATACAACCCTTCGACGTTACACGTCGCACGACAAATTCCACTTGAAATGGCCTTTTGACATGCTTTAAACAAACCCGTTTCCCAGTACAGTATTGACGAACAAGTATAGCTCCTTGATTATGTACATGTTATTGATGCCTCGACTTGCTAGCCAATATTGCCGACAGGGAGAAATGTTAATAGTATAATTTTAATCGAGGTCACTGGATGAGTTCAATCGCATCGGGGAGGGTCAGATTCTGTGTTGCATTGTTTAAGATAAGTACACATTCAATTTTAAATTAATCTTTTAGTAACTAGCAGTTGTATTAACTAAACGTTGGGACCTTTAGCGATAAAATCACCCTGTATGTACTGTTCCAAGTCAGGAATGCGGTTACTCCTAATAGGAATGAATTATTATTAAATATAATGGTGAGAACGGGAATGTTTGATTACGCCAAAAGTAAAAATCTGCCTTCGTCACGATCTACACATTGTTGAGTGCAAAAAATCGTGATGGTTGGTCAAATACTATTTAATTTAAATAGTTGAACGGACGAGCATATTAATATTTTGTATGTCAAGGAAAGCTTGAACTTCCTGTTGATCGTTTAGGATTTCATTCAGTAATATTATGGCTCTTTTAATAATTAATAATAGCCGCAAGGTCCTTACAACATTTTGATGAATTCTCCCCAGTATTGCTATTTTTTATTGCTAAGAACTGCTTAAAGTTCTACTATTATTTTCCTTGTTTTTTTCAATTATGTTATCAGATTAACAAGATAGGCTTTGAATTTTCACTGACACTTTCTGATTTTTAACGCTTCAAATAGAGTTGTTACGAGCATAGGGGATTCCGTTTTGCCTGAGGGCATTCATGCTATATTTCTTTTGTCTAGGTTTTGCGTTTTTAGCTTGTCTCTATTTTTGGCAATCTCTTGCTACCCGGATCCCCTATAATTGACTAGATGTGTGTGTGTGTGTGTGTGTGTGTGTTTGTATTGTTATTGCAATTAATATACATGGTTCACTGTCTAATGGCATTACAGTATATAATTTTTAGTCTCTTGACTTTACCCAACTGAGAGGGAATTTGACACATCTTGGCTTTATGTGACAAAAGCTTTACTAGTTTCAATATCTCTGGTAAATAATGGAACCGACTATCAGCATTACCCAGACATCTGCTCATTCGAAATGATGTAAACATAACCTCAAAATAAGATAATAAATTTATACATTTTATCAGCTCACCTTATGTTATAATCATTGTAAATTTACATCGGTTTGAATTTTTGTAAATCTGCAAAATTGATTGTAGCTACGAAGGACCAATTAACAACGCATCGTTTATGGAAGTATATTTTAAAATAAATTTATGAAAAACTTCCTACAATGTAAGTAAGACACCAACAAATATTTTTCACAATTTATGTTTATTCTTTTTGGCATAGATTTGTCAATGTAGTCATTAGGTCATGAACCACTTGTATCTATTCTATTAACATTATTCTATTTGAACATTGTAATATTCTATATTATAATTTGCTACGTTTTTTCGCAACGAGAAAAAGTAAACAAGAACATAGGCAAAGGGTGTATAACACTTTATATTTATTCATTTTAGTTTACTATATTTCTCTATAGAATTTAGATTCCAATGTGACATAGATTGGTCCCAAAACCACTTTTAAAACTAAATGAACTGTTGTTATATTTTGAAATTACTACCTAGTCATCATGTAATGACATATTTTAGAACGGAGCAATTTTCTTAGTTAATATATATATATATTGAAACCTTTATCGCCGTAATTAAGAATGCAGTGTGGCTCAATAATTATGTTTCTTTTTATAATGAATATGATTGTGGTATTTTATGTAAGTTTTTGAAATAGTTTTATCATGTTAAAGAGAAAACACAAACTAATTCGTCTATATGCGACGCAACAGAAAGTGATGGCAATCTTCCGTGAATCTTGTTGGTTAAGCGAACCTTTAAATTGATTTTACGTTTATTGTAATGAATCAGGTGTTGTTAAATTTGTATATTTGGTGTATGTTATGATAACGATTGTAGAAATGTTTCAAAAGACAACTGATTTGTTAATTCCTGTAATCGTAGTATATTTTTGGCCAATCATAACTTCTGATCTATGTTAAATGTTGACTTATGAGAAAAACTATACAGTATAACAAACACACAGAACACAATTCTCATAAAAAAAATACGCCTAAGTATCAGACGCATTTAAACGACAAGGTCGTCCTCTTCAGTGATACACCAGCTACACCAACCAAACCACAACTGTAGTATTTTTTTTTTTTATGAGAATTGTGTTCTGTGTGTTTGTTATACTGTTCTGATCTAGGCCCAAAGTTAAAAATCCGTCTATGTTAAGTCTGACACGTTGTCGGGTTCTAATTATTTACAAAACAATCATGATTCTCTCATAAATATTTTTCCTAGATTATTCGTTTACATTTTGATTTTAACCTTCTGCCGAAGTAACTCCTTTCTAATAATTTGAAAACAAAACTAATAATATTGTCAAATATATTATATGTGTATTACATCTCATACAAACCTATGCCAGGAGCCGAGGTTGCAAAAAGCAAAGCGAGCACCCACACCTCGCATTTTGAACGTCTAAAAGTACGATTTTCTAATAGGCCTATGATGTAAAAGTCCGCCGACCCTGGGTATTTGTAGAAGCGTTCATTTCGTGGGCGGTTGATTTAAAATGTATTTAATAGATTCTATACTATAATGTTAACCGTAGTTCCTTGTATAATGGCCAGTTAACCAATAGAGGAAATCACAATTCGTATTGAACACATCTCTAAATCCAGACTTTTATAGTTAGATTCGACTACTACATCTATTAACCTTGGTCGAATGTCACTATAATTCCTATGATATCACTATCTATGAATATATCTGTCCAAACTACAATCTATTGCCAATCCACCTAAGGCTCTATGGTTGGCAATTTATTTATTACAAATATTAATTTACACGTAGGCGAATCTCTCAAGGATACACACGCATTAACTATCTAACCCTTGGCAGGATACTTTATATCACAGGATATTATTTGCCTAATGGTACATTTACTTTACGAGCTGATATAAAGTTTAATAGACACCCTGTTGAAATTCATACTTATAATTGAAAAATTTCTTAACTACTATAGCAAGAAAAAAAATATTAAAAATTTAAAAAAGTTGATATTTATTATTTAATTTTATTCCGTTAAAACCTTTTATGTACGTTAAGATAACCTGTTTATCAATCATCGTCAGGGTTGGTTAAATCTGATTAAACTGAAACAGTTTGTAAGTAACAATGTTAGTAGTACTACGAACTTTTATATACATAGAGTAGTTAAGAATTTCATATCCCACCAAAAAACGGAAAAGGGAAGTTATACTGTATTTGGAAGATGGGTTCACAATATAACTTATATATCTAATTCATGAAATTTGGGGTGGGTTATAAATTCTCCCCAATGAAAACACATACCAAATTGTATCAGAATTATTATTCATGTTTTGGGTTGTAGAACATTACACGGTAAAAAAAATAAAGCATAAATCATAAAAAACATCTCAAGAGTACTTCAAAATGAATATATATATATATATATATATATATATATATATATATAAAGGGTACGCAAAACATCTCAAGGGTTCGCAAAAAATCAACATACAATTTTTGACCAACCACACTTCCTTTATATTAATTAAGTATATGTAACAAATTAAAAAATGTATCAAAGTAGTGCGCCTCATTTTCTATGTTTTCAACTTGAGATTCTTAAATTGAAAGTACGTTGTTTATTTACGGAGAAAGTAAATTTTATCCCTTGTTTATTTATCGAACTCGTCCTTTGACCTTGTATGTCAGTTAATACATAAGAACTGGGCAACCAAGTTATAATTTGATATCAACATTTTGTATGTATTTAATCAAATTTGTCAAAATTTCAAATTTTGTGTATTGTTGTTTTATAACTTAAAAACGGATTGGGCTACATATCAAATTGATTCTGATAAATATAATACCACCTAAATATTGGTACCGAATTTTACAAAACATAATTGAGTTCTGGTATTTGAATTAAATAGATTTTAAATTTGTTGAACTGTTCGAGTGTGACTATTGTTAAAGCAAATGTGATTCACACAGAATATAATATATTTCTTAAAAAAAAATTGTAAATGAAAAAAGTAAATTATGAAAAAAGTTTTTTAAAATATTCTTAAAATGAAAGCTACTTGTGTTTCTATGAGCAGTAGACCTGAATAATTTTACCGGAATTTATACCGACTATAGCCTCATTCAATCGGCGACAGGTCCATCCAGAGCAGCTGCAGCTTCTAAGGGATGTTAAAGCCCCTATCGCACAGATTCCAGATTTTGGACACCTTCAAGTTTCCTGCTTAATGTCGCTTTCTGAACTTCTTTCAAACACGCCAGTACAACTTGATCTTCGGAATGATAATAGCCATTAAGTAAGACAGAAATAATACAAACGAAGTGAGTAAACATGAAAACCGAAGTAACTTAGGCGCGGTTCAAGAAGAATGAGTTGTCCTAACGCACCCAACCTATTGTCTTCTGAGGACTTTTTGAATTTCGGTATTAATTCTACTTTTACTTTCTCATATATTTGTATTAGACATAAAGTTTTGTGATGGGTAAAACTGATCGAAGTCGAATTTTTCATGGCTATATTAGTTTTTAGGACGCCTAAGTTCGAAAAGATTTTTGGAATTATGTCTGCCAGTCAGTCTGCTTATCCGAGTGGACCAATTTTGATCAAATTTAGTATGTGGTATATTTTACATATGTGTTTCCTCCCCCCCCCCGGTAATTCAGTTGTTTTCTAACCATTTGATCCAACTTTGCTAATATGTAGACTATCGAGTTATTTCTAAAACAACAAAACTCGTTCTTAGGGCTGTCATAAAAAACATAATTTCTCAAAATTGACTGATTTCATTAAAACTTTAGTGAAATGTGAAATTTGATGACCCACACTAGTGTTCACCGCCTATCTCAAACAAGTAAAGTTTATGGCACAAACGAAGCAAGCCTAGACTCTATAAATATATATGCACACAAGACACCCTACTATACCAATTTATCTCTCATAAAAAATAAAAAATACAAGAGGAAAATATCACTAAATGACATTTCTCCCTCTCTTTTTTTAATATAGAGACAATCTTGTGGAGATCTTGACGAATATTATTTTTGGCATTGTGGATGTGTAACCGAGAAAGTTAATGCAATGTAAATAATAGAGTTCACGAATACATACTAAGCTATAGAGTAAATATAAAACAGTGTTAGAGTTATTGTAACTAAACACATTATATAGATAAATTCCAATCAAGCATAGGTTACCTCACAGTAGACCTGATATCGAATTAGAGCAGGCGACCCGTTACCAAAGCCTTTAGGCAGGCAATATCTTCTGTCTGCTGCCCACAGTCTCCGTAATGAGACACAATGATTGACTTAATCTCCTGTTTTATTGCTTAACATTCATCAATTTTCAAACAGTCAAGACCGGTGTAAATATCACGTAAAAATGTTAGTCACTTGAAAGATACATTTTTTTAAATAAACGGTGCAAAAAATTGGACGCTTTTTTCACACTCAACACTCACTTACAAAACAAAATAGACGTCACATTTCCTAAACATTTTACTATCTTACGTGAGAAAAAAAATGTAATTTTAATTGGTACCGAGTTTCCTTTAACATGCTAAGTGGTCGTAAAATCTTTCGTTTCTCCCTTTGAATTTGAAATTGATTTTGTAATGTTATCTTTGGAATCTATGCATAACTGTACTTCATATATTATTACAAAACCTATTCTAATGGGAATCCTGTCTTCACGTATAATAACTATAAAAATAACCGTTTGGTCCTATCGGTCCAACCAAACACAAGCCTACGAAACAAGTGGTTGATACAAAACAACAGTAATACTTTAATTTGAACCCATCTAAAGTAAATAAATATGTAGTAAGTATGTAATATAAATGTATTATATTATGAAAATATTTAGTAAGTAAATAATTCATATTTTATTATATTTCAATAATAATAACTGTTAGACCTTCATAATTTATTATTGTATTGAAAGTTATTTTGATGAAGTAAACGGGGGCCGGGGCTTAGAAACAAAGATTTTTTGGGCGGAGGTAGGGGATACCTCAGCCCAATCGAGTTGAGAAATAAAGTTACTTTTTCCAATTACTCCCTTATCATCATTTTCTTTTATTTACGATTTTCCTCTCGGATTTGTTTTATCAATTCTTATTTCACACAAATTGATGTTTGTGTTTTACTGATAATTATTGAACCATTTTTTTAGGGGGAAAGATTTCGACTATACATTTATAGAACTTCGCACCGGCTTTGTCTCACGCAGATAGAACTGTGGTGGGAGAGGGAGAGCCCGAGTTAGGCCAAATATACCCCCTCGCTGCTTCATTGCGTAGGGCTTAATATTTCTTTTTCAAACCTACTACAGCGCTAAAAAACTGTGAATGTGTATCGTTTATGTTCCTGACCACTACAATTAGTAAATTTAAATATTTTACAAAGCAAAAGACATAAAAATATAGGTTTAAAATTCCTTTATATTATGGCAAAAATGTTACAATTTATCCCCATCACCGCTACAATCCCCTCCCCGCCATTGTCTCTACATGCTTGCGCGAGTCACTCTCGAGATGACGGTTCTGCGCAAGTTTCTTTCTGTCAGGGAGGCTTATAGTAGGGAAATTAGATCAATATCATTAGAGAACATTTTAGAAAATTTATATATATATATATTTGCAGATACTCTAAAATTTTGAGTTAAAGCTTTTCTATTTTTCGTCGTAATAAGACCCAAAAATTACAACAAAAAGTATCAATCCAATTTTTGAGAAATCACGGAGACCCAACGTTATATATCCGCTTTCTAAAAAGCAATGACAATGTAAAAGGAGACCTCTTAAAGAGGTACAACAAAAGAAACGATATGGGGCTCTCAGGAAATACCCTAGTAAAAACTAATAATTTTCTATTTACTAAAATATCAAATTAAATTTGTGCATGTACAACCACAACAACATAAATATACAAATGGTGACCGTGGGATATTTTAGATTGTTGTAAAAAAATGAATCATCGTTAAATTAAAAGAATTATTTGACAGAAACGTTTACTTTGTATGCGGGAGTTTTAAAATACGAGAACAAATTGCATTAGGGATGATTACCCCCTGTTGAGAGAGGGGAAGGTGACCGCGACAAGAGATCGGATCTTTGAATCTTATTGTTATTATGATCCAAGTAGATAGTTTATGAACTGCAGTTTAATAAAGAATCGTAGATGCGTTTTAGCGTGTGTAACAGATACAAAAACAATCACGCATACAGTATAAACGTAATGACAAGTGAGCGAGTTTAAATTTAGATACATGTAACGAAATATATTGAGTACAGGTGTGGCAATCCCTAGGGATCCTAGCTAGATCTACACCTTTTTACATCCCTTTCTATCAGGTCTCTCTTGACTAACTCTTGTTATTCCGAGTCTGACGCTATTGAAGTATTCGAGAGGTACGGTTCTTTATTTCATGTTCTTTTCTACCTTTTTTATAAGGCGATGATGACCCAGAGATTTTTCGCCTTTAAAAAACAAAAACCCACGGTAAGTTTTAAAAACAATCCTGAGTACAGTTCGTAGAAAACAGATAATTTCGGGGGGGGGGGGGCTAATGACAAGATCCTTAGGTTCTTCAAAGTTTGAGATTAACCAAAAAATGATGGGGTTGTTGTACAAATATTAAAAAATCGCGTCGAAATACTAAATAGTTTTGGAAAACTTCATTTTAATTTTAGACAGTTTTATGAAACACAAAATTTTGAAGAAAACTCCAATATACAATTCGTAGTTTACAGAATTACATTCTTCCAAAGAACAGATATAAGAAACATGTTTTACAGTAAACAAAAATAGTTATTTTATAAATATTGTATTTCCCTGCGTAAAATAATATTACTATACTGTACCGTCATACAGACATTTGTCATTACTATAATTATTTTAAGTCTATACACAATTACAGCGATAAAACGGCAAAACAACGTGGATATCCATGGTAAAATGCCTAGAAAATACCATGCAAATATTTAAGATTTGTTTCTGGCAACCTTACTTTTAATTTAGACACTTTTCGGAACAGCAAATTTTGAATAAACCTCCAATGTACAGTTCTTAGAAAACATAATTACGTTCTTCCAAAGAACAGATATAAGAAACATGTTTTACACCAAACAAAAATAGTTATTTTAAAAGTTATATTAGGAGAATTAGTTCATTAATTAAAGGGTCAAGCATGTGCTATAACCACACTACTTAGGGTCCATAGGCATATAGGAATCGTTATTTTTATAAACTCTAAGTCTTTAAAACGCTCTATCGTTAACATGTTAATTTGTTCGTCAAATAAAGATACATATTCGTAATCGGACTAAACTTCTAGTTTTATTTGATACCTCCACACGTAATATTTCCAAAAATACGAATTTTTAACTTGATAGGTTTTTGTCCCTTATTTACTCCAAACTCATTTTTTTATACAGATACATTTTCCTACATGTGGAACAATACAAAGAATATAAATTCAAAGTTTGAAATATACAGGATATATAATCTTATCTGTGTAGACGGGTTGTGACTTACAGACACAGATGGACATACACGCGCGTGAAATTATAAGGGTCCTTAGTTTTACCCACGGACCATAAAAAAGGTTTTATGTTCGCTGAAGAGTTTTTTGTTCATATGGGATAATGTTTTTTAGTGAATTGTGTTCCTCATCATTAGTTTAACTGAATCTGATTTTTTAAAAGATCATTTAAAGCTTTTAATCATTTTAACTTCAGACTATGAAATTATTATTGATTATTACTAATGATGAAACAACCTTATTCCGTTACTTAAGTTTTCGTGGAGGAAGGTTGAAATCGAAATGTGACAAATGCTGTATTTCGAAAAAAGTATTTGACCGATTATCACGATGTTTTACAAATAATTGGAATTCTACAACTTATCGTCGTGATGAGGGCGGATTTTTATAATTTAACTTAAATCAAAACTTGTGATTGGCCAAATTTTCAAAGTAAGTTTATAGATAAATAAATATTGAGCTTGACTTGTGACATAATATTAGATAGAATAAAACTTGAACACAAGATCTCACAAAAATTTGGAGTTAGTTATAGTTTAGTTATTGTAGCTCATGTATCACTGAGGGTGGCGACTTTATCGTTGAAACGCGTTTGATTAAATAATGTAATTGTGAGATCTTGTGTTCAGGCTATATTCTATCTAAGCTTATAGAACTTAAAAATGAGCTGTCATTATTCATTATTTCAACATACATTTCCATAACAATTTTACAAATTATTAACTAATAACATTCGATTAATTCGAATATTATTAGTTTATTCTAGTATTTCTGTTATATTATTTTGTGTTTTGGTTTCTGCTCTTGTAATTATTCACATAGATAATAAAAGATTTCATTTAAATAAAAAGCTTTGTGATGAAGTGAGGGTGGATGTTTTAAGGTGGTTGAATAATGGTTTTCACCTTCTCACCCTTTCAGACACCTATAGATTAAAATAATTGAATACCTTATTGAGTGTCTGGCTTAGAGTCTATATATCAAGTTAACGGCCATCACTGTGACGGATAGACAAACAGACGGGGATTTGTCATCAACTCTTGATAAATATTTTCTTTTCTCTATTGTACGTAGAGTCATTAGTTGGTGATATACTCATACTAATGTGGAGAGACATGAACAGCGGGGCAAGTTAGACTATCTACCGCGAGATCTTAATTTATGAACTTGAGCATTATGCTGTTTTATCCTAATTTATTTATTGTAATGTGTACGCTTGATTTAATGTTGTGGGAAGGAGTGTTATAAATAAATTAAGAAAATTCTCAACATAAACTATTAAAGCGAAGACGAGTTCTATAGTCATGATCATATGATATTTCCTTACCTTCATGTAGGTACATACTTTCTTTTCCATTCTATTTATAATAGTTATTTATGTACTTTTTAGTATAATGTTACACATTTGAATGTCTTACTGTTATTTAGATTAAATCGTCGTCACGACAGCCTTAAAAAACATTTATCTGACTCCTCGGTTAGTTTATTGATCAGAGCTCTCTCTCTCTCTCTCTCTCTCTCTCTCTCTCTCTCTCTCTCTCTCTCTCTCTCTCTCTCTCTCTCTCTCTCTCTCTCTCTCTCTCTCTCTCTCTCTCTCTCTCTCTCTCTTCTCTCCCCCTCCTCTCTCTCTCTCTCTCTCTCTCTCTCTCTCTCTCTCTTCTCTCCCCCTCCTCTCTCTCTTCTCTCTCTCTCTCTTCTCTCCCTTCCCCTCTCTTCTCTCCCCCTCTCCCCCTCTCTCTCACTCTCCCCCTCTCCCCTCTCTCTCTCCTTATTCTTTTTATTCTCTCTCCCTCTCTCCTTATTCTTTTTCTTCTCTCTCCCTCTTTCTCTTCTTCTTTTTCTTCCCCCCTCTCTCTCTGCCTCGTACAAGTGGTTCCGGATTTGATCTCACTGGAAGCTTCAAAAAGTTTCGGTTGATTAAGCATCGTAAGGGAATCTGATTACTTGCAAGTGAACATGGTCTCAAGCGTTATATGGCTAGTACTTCTTCTTATTTTGGACATTACTCCATTACTCCGGGTATAAGGTTCTCATTTAGTCCACCATAGGTCCTCCTTGCCTACACACTAAGTATCACTTCTCACCATGTCTAGGATCTCGATGCCACAAATCCAAACACTTTACACTGAATCCGCTTATAGAAGGATGTAACTTGACGTTCCCTCTCCTCGCATCTCTAGCAATGTCTGTTCAGGGAACATTGCCCTTTTAACAGACCAATCATCATTTTAAGGTTGTTCCTGTTCAACCTGACGAGTGCCCTTTCTCTAGTCTCAACGGATTATCTCACCAATCTCCTCGATGTCTACAATATGTCTGTCCAATCCCTTTACCTTTGTGCTCTTCACGAGCCCTTGCTACACGTAGTCTCTTCCGTAGATGCACCCAGTGTGGTTTCTTCCCATAGTCAAAGTGCTGCACGTCTATCATTGTTAACTCGTTTCCTTTGTTGTTCTTGTTCAATCCAGAGTTGCCTGGAGCTTACACCAGACTCTAATTTTTTCAGTTTTCACTCATCTACAAGTATGGTGGTTACGCTAGCTAGACATGATTTTAAAATCTGTACACCTCTATTGTACAATAGTATTATTTGCTAAAAAGTTACAATACGTCAAGAGTACATAGTATCAGGAGTAAACAGACCTTAGTTGTCGGTTTATAAATAATTAATTTATAAACATTCTAACTATTATTGTAGAAATCACAACTTTTAAATTTTGAAATATTCTTACCTAATGGTACAAATTGGAGGGAAAACATTATTTAGAAAAGTAAAGTACTTGAAAATCGTTTTAATGAGTTTCTGATTTCTATGAATTATAAATTCGAGTTTTATTTAACATCGAAAGTGAAGTTACCAGAAGTAAGATCTTAAATGTTTACTTGTCATTTTGTAGGCACTGTAACATGGAGCACCACCCCATTTTAATGTTTTAAAGATGTGGTTCTGTGCTTCCTAAGTAAATTATAGTAGTAACTGGATGCGTATGGTGGTAAAATAATAAATTTTTTAATATTATTTCAATACAAATAAATGTAAAACATTGTGAAATACAATTTTTTTTTAAGAATAAGATAATTGTTTGCCAATTTTCTAATATCTGGAGTTTCGCCGAATCTATTTCTATAAAGTGTGTGTTAAATTTTCAGATCTTCCATTGTAATATTAGGACAAGAATTTTACAAAAGCTAAAGAGTCGACTATATATAGGCACATATAACTTTATATATAACATAAAGAGGCTTATTCACATTATCCTAAGATCTGGAGATCCTCTCAACGGATTGGAATGAAATTTGTGTTTAATAATGGGGTATAACGTGTATAGGAAAATTCTATATGACCTATATTATAGTCTAAGCAGGACTAAATTAACTTTTTTTGTATCCATGAGAACCAATTTTCATACAATTTGCGTTAAGTTATGGTAGGTTAATAAGAGGCAAACAATGCTAATATCACAGAGTTTGATGTTTAAGGTAATTTAACGATAGTATTTAGATTTTACATATTTAATGGGGAATATAGACTAATTTTTTACATGAAGCTTGTAAATGAGATTATTCAATAGAAAAATAAAAGAAAACAGGTGTGTCATTGTCACTTTCGTGAACTGTCAGTTATTTGATTAGCATGTAAAAAACAGGGGAATTGGTGGGTAATTTAGGATTATTAATATTGTATTTGTATAACTTATTGACAATAGGTTTGTTAAATCATGTTGTATTTTATAACCATTTCATACTAGAAGCTACTGGTAATTACTAAACAGGTTCTCTAAGTTAAAAATTAAATGTGCAATATTATTTCATCGTGTTGGTTTCCACATTCAGTAACAATAATAATAATTTAAAATATCCTTAAATTTAAGTTAATATTAGTCGTATATTTTTTGTTTTTAATTTAAATAAAATGGCGAGGGAATTTTATAATTGAAAATCTGTATCGAATAATTACTACATATGTCCAGACATATAGAAATGAAATAACTCTGTTAAGTTGCCTGATTTGGAAACTTAAAGCGTCGCAAATTGATCATTCAGACGGCAATATTGGGTAGCTAGTAGCAGCGACAATTGTCAAGAGCTTTATGATAGGATTCAAATGGAAGAGACGAGTGGGACAATTAAACACTTGTGCTTTTGTTACGAGACAAGACAGAGACAGGACTCGTGGTATTGATTACTCTCTGAGAGTTGGGGGGGAGGGGAGCAGACAGGAGGGAAACGGAAAAGTTGGGAAAAGAAGCTCGCATAATGAAGGATACGAATCAGGTCGTCAATCATAGACTGTAGACGGCCGAACGTTAGTTAAGTATTGTGGACAAACATGTTTTCCTATGTGTATAATACAAGGGGTTAAAGTTTATAAATACATAACACCCACAAGATTTTTAAAAGTGGGAAATAGTTTTCAATTATTATAGTTTTATAATTATAGTAAGTCGTAAAAAAATTAATTACGTTTTACGTGTAAGGATAGGATTTATAAAGAAAATGTTCTTGAGGAAAGCTATGCTATTTCATAAATAATTAGCATGTATATTATATGTTATCATTGATGTCCGCGGAACATTGTTTGAAATCAATAAAATTATATAAGGCGAAACACCCTAGTGTAAGAAATATTTTCCAACACTAGATTATATTTTACTCATAATTACTAGATTATATATACTCATAATGAAGACCATTTTTTTTTTAGAATTATTATTTATGTGATTCCTCCTTGCAGATGATAAGTAATTGCCGGATTTTAGGTATCATTGCATTATCATAGCACTGCATCTTATGATTTTTAAAAAAGCTATAGTTATTTGTCGTTCTTCACCATGACTTTTCTTTGTGACTTCATTTTCGGCCTTTGTTCATATTAAAATTAAGGACAGAAATAAAATGAATGTGGGGTAAGAGTTAAGGTTCAAATATTTTTTTTGGAACCACATATTCAAAATTGAATTTTAGAAATTCACCACGACTAAACTGATGTGAAACATTCCTAAAATCTCTAGACTTAAAAACACACATATACATGAGAGATATAGTCTATGAGTAATGTTTTAAGAAACAGACTCGCTGGAAACAATCTTTATTGATTAAGGTTGGTATCAACGGACTAGTGGCCAGTCGAAGGTTGGTATCAACATACTCGCGGCCAGTCGAAGGTTGGTATCAACGGGCTAGTGGCCAGCCAAATGTTCGTATCTACCAATGGACTAGAGACCAGTCAAAAGTTGGTATTAACGGTCAGAGGCTAGCGAAATATTGGTATTATCGAGCCAGGAGCGAGTTTCAACAGATAATATTATTATCCTACACGTGTTTTTCTTGCCACAGTCACAATATGATTGTTTGGGAACCGACAGCTAGGGCGAGAGGGTCATTATTTTTGTTTGTTCCATTTAATTCTTATTACGAATAGCTAGATTGAAACTAACAGTATTTACCTGAAACAAGTATGTCAAATATTTTTACATGTCTTTGTTCTGTAATCATCAATGCATAAATCTTTTATTATCCTGTATACAAAAATACACAAACTTTTACAAGAGATTGTGGGATTCAGAATCGGTAGAATCGGTACACTTTTAACGGTGTAAACTATTAATGGTACAGGTAAGGCTCCTAATTAGGAAATACCTAAATTCGTGACCAAACTAGAAAAATTCAAATTGTAACCTACTTTTGAAAGACCTTTTAAATATTATAATAATATTCAATAAACTGTACAATAATAATTTCCCCTGAAGACCCAATACAACTAATTAAAAAAAACAATCAAATTAAAATTTTTATTTTGCAATCTTATTTTTGACAATAGCTATTAGTTTGCTTGGTACATTGAATTGATCAAGGTAAAGAGCGCTATTAGTGAGTATGGGCGACTGCTTGAGGGCCGTGCATAAATCATAATCACACATTAGGCGGTAAAGCTTTTGATATCACCGTGCCAAATGCAGCCCAATCGAACGCTTTGCATAATCTCGAGATGGATTTATATTTTTATGAATGATTTAGACGCGTGATTTTATAACCGTGGCTTGAGTTTCGATTAAAGAACGTGACTGTCGATTCCTCTAGGTCTCACTGGTTACTAGAACATCTAACTGGTCTATGGTAGGTGGATGGTTTACTATACTGATTTTTTAACTTATTCTGAATTTTAAAAAGGAGGGGCATAATTCGACCTCCATTTTGACTTGATTTTAACGTTTATAATATAAAGCCGGAAAACGTCACTTTCCAAATGCTGTTTACAGAAATCCAATTTAACATTTTAAACTAATGTTTTTTTATTTTTTATTATTTTTTTTGTTTAGCTTAAAGTTGTCTTAATTAACTGGAGTCTCCATGAATGTTCTACATCGACATCTATCCTTCGACTGGACCTTTCTTATTCCCCGTGTCTTTCTCTGTTCCTCCTCCACTGTCCTTCGCAAGGTTAATTTTGGTCTTCTTCTTCTGATATCCTGGGCGTTCTACTCTAGAGCTTGGTTTGCAATATTGTCTTGTTACTGCTTTAAGGCGTGACCGATCCAGCACCTCCTTTTTATCTGATGTCCTATAGTTTTCTCGCCTCTTATCTCCCAGAGGACCCGTCATACTCTCATAATTTTACCTAGGCATTTAATAACAAAAGTTCGGAGTTTCTGGGTGATAGTGGTAGTCAATGTCTCATATCGTATAAATTAACATCGGAATTAAACATTCTCAGGATTGAAGGAGATGGACGTATAGAACGCGGCTGGGCAGAGGTTGTTTTATTTGTTAATTATACTTTGTACATCGTGTGATACTCTTCTGTCCAGTTTCTACCATGATGCCAAACCTCTCTTCTTATGTGGATAACGTTCCATGTTCGATCCGCGTGAGGTCGTAGGAAGACTCGACATCGCGAGAAAAGTGGGGAACTACAATTAGTAGGGAAACCTGGTCACGAAAGTTAGAATTACTGTGACTGGAACTCGATGGTTGACCACACATGACTCGATGAAAGCCTTGAGGTTGATTCTGTAGTTTTTGTGGTATTTATCATCAGTCCCACTTGCTTACATCAATGTTTATATTGTTGCTTGCTTTCCGGGTTAATATAGTGTACATCGTATTAAATGAGGACAAAAGTTGTAAATTTTAAATCAGCTCGTAATAGTACCAACTCCACTAATTACGATGAACAATAACTCATGACACACACACATACACACACACGCACGCGCGCGCACGCAAGCACGACACACACCTTCTTATACATTTTACAAAAACCAAAGCTTAAGCAAACCAAATTTAGTTTGGTGGTTGACCGTCAAAAATTGAAATTGAATTATGAGCACCGTCAATTTTATGTATTAAACTACTGTGTTAAGCCACAGGTAAAAAAGTTGTTTGTAACCAAACAATATTCGGGAGTCATTTTAATATTTTGTAATAATTGTCTTACAAACAAGAATTTCCTTTTTTTAAATGAGATTTGGTATGAGCTGCATCTGTAACGCATTTTTTTCCAAGAGTGTTAGGACTTAGTACCTTGGACCTACCCCTTTGATTATACCCCAACCCTTGGACGTAGTGATAATATATCAGTTCATTTTTCTGACTAAAGGTGTAAGTTGAGGGATGTAACCGTTTTAAGACCAACTCTATTCTTTTTATGGTTAAATGTAATGTGTTTTATAGAGATTCGAATATCTAGCTGCTTCTTAAGTTCCACTATATTAGAATTATACCTTTACAATGGTAATTATTTTATGACACGATGCTTCTTTTGAAAGATTTATTAATAACAAAACTTTTGGTAAAAATGCATTTTATATTTTACTATTTAATCGAAAGTGGCGGCAAACAGAAGATAAAGGTGTCAATATGTACACTGTTTTTTATTAAAAAAAAAAAAAAAAAAACACTTATATAACACATAATACTATACTTCCTTCTATACTAAATTGTCTTATTTAATTTCTTTTACAATGTATTAGTTAATTTGATTTTTTTTCTTTCATCCTTTACTTTTTAGTTCCTAAATTTGCTTTGTTATTCTAATTTTAGGGAGATCCTTTCGAGATTTTGTGGAGAAGAGATCTAGTCGTCACCTCTTGCATTGTTGATAATACTTCAAATTTTATTTTAAAAAATTTACGAAAGCATGTTTGGTTATTTTCATTTTTTATTTCATAACTTCAGAACCGATATTTTTGGAGAACACGTTTTGTGGGCCCATTTAAGGGGTACATTTTAGTCAGATATTTTATAGAAAGTCCCTAAAAAATATGTAGATATGACGAAAAGTTGTCCATATATTAAAATTCATCAGAATCGATCACAACGTTTATCTTATATCCTCGTATACATACATAATATTAATGACAATTTTTTTAAAGTTTCCAAGATGCGATTATATTAAAGTATTTTTGACTTCACAATACATTCTATTTGTGAGAAGGTGAAAACCATATATCACATGAAACGTGAGAAGTTGTAATATCAACATGACAAATTGTATTTGTTGCCAAATGATTGTGATGTGACTAAAGTGCAAGGTTACCGACGCAACCTTTAAGATTAATGGTACAAACTGACATGTAATAGTATTGCTAGACATCACATGTTGACCACATTATCCATACAATGTTTCTGATTTATTGAGCCTAATTTGTGTCATATAGTGTGAGGATGTTGGTAGAGCAATTGTATACTGAACTAATATGTGTTTACGCCTTGTATAGGTTTAAAACTATTTCAAATCATCCATTGTGCGGTATAACTAAGTATCTCTTGAAAACATTGAACTTTATGGATATTGTTAAAAAATGTGCCTATACTTCGCTTTTTTGAAGGAAATCCTTCAAAGTACACGAGTAAAAATAATTACAAGCTTATCTTCGTCTTGAATGGTGCTACAGCCTTTGTTTCCTCAATTTTTGGCCTCCATTACGGTTTCCGGTTTCTCCTTTTCTGTTCCTACTTTGAAGTTACTCAAATACTTTCTTGGCTAACCCTTCCTCTAGCTAGGTCTTAGCTTCTAACTGGTCTTTTACCACGTGTATATCTAGTTAATATATCCCTTGAGCCCTAGCCATCTCAGTTTTTATATGACCAAAGACTAGATTCTTCATATAATCGTCCCGACTACATATTATTCCGAATTTGCCAAATACCATGGTTTCAAACGGGTCTGTATATTATACGCAGCATTTCTCTCTCTTAGCAGTCCAAATTAAAGAGTCTACATACGCGACAACAGTACGAAATATAGTCTTGTATAATCTAATTTTGATGCATCAATGATTTTACTTGACCTAAAAATGAAATGAAATGAAAATTTATTTATTTGACCCTCTTTTATACATAATTTTAACAGGAAAAATTTGACAATCTTATATGCTTAATTAATTGATACCAAAGAAGAAGGAAAGTACCATTGCTGCTTTAATTATGCATGCAATATGAAACGTGATCATCTGTTTTAAGCTTAACTTTCTGGCCCCTTTGTTGTTATGGATGAAAAGGTGCGAATCCCGATTAGCTCCAGAAATCTAGGATTACAAAACTATCAATAAGTGAGATTAGAGAATATGTGCAAGCATAAACTGTAAAATTTTCGTGGCTTGTCATGGTTACTATCACATTACCATAATAACTAAACTTAAATACAATTTAAAGGTTAAGGAAAATGTTATGATTTAAATTAAAAAATGTTCATGATTTTAATTTTAACACGTGTAAAAATAAACTTTATACGTAAATAAATTTGGGAAGTGAGAGTTATTATATGAACTCAAACAAATAAACATAAATGTAATTTACATTAAAAAAGTTTAATCTCTAATATAATTTAAAATGTAACTTTTATTATTTGAATCACTAAAATTACAATCTTTCAGATTTGTTAAAAAAAAAAAAGGAAAACTAAATAAATAAAAACAGCTGAATACGAATTACTATATATGAGTGAGTTATGGAAGTAAAAGTTGAAGTGTAAGGTGGATGTTATTCATAAGTAAACCCATATATTCCGACCTTGTACTAAGAAGCAAAACTTGTACTCTTTATGCTCATCCTCACAGGATTTCCTCCAGTTTTATTCAAAAAATATGCCCTAAAACACTGTAGAAAGGAAATTCTACAGCGTTATGACAGTTTCCTTTCTGCTTTATTGTTCAACATGTTGGAAGTTTCAGAAATTTAATTTCTTCAATCGGTTAAACACAAGGAGAAATAGAATAACAATTGGAGGTAAAATCTGTTATGAAACAAATGGTAGTAAATAAAGGGAGATGGAGGGATCATGTGCTGAGTATGCCAGACGAACGGTTCCCAAGCAAGCGACGTGTAATAAGCCTTCTGGTAGAAGAAGGATGGTAAAGCTGAGGATAATATGGTGGAAGCCAGAACAGGCACCATATTTAATACTTGAAGTACAAATATGTTAAAACATGACATGTTAAAATTCTCATAATGCTAATACGTATTTCGCAGAAATTAATGTTAATTACTAAAGATATGTGTAAAAAATTACGAATTGTAAATCTACACAAACCCACGTTAACATAATCTAACTATTCTGGTTCGGAGAGAGGAGAAAGAGAAAAATTCCTCCTCTTTATTTTATGCTTTTGTTTTCCTTTTTTTTATAAGGCAATGATGACTGTGAGGACTTCAAACAAGAAGAAAATAATCATACAAAACTTAAGGTGTCCCAGACTTTTCTTATTATTTAAGTTACAGAATAAATAAATGTTTGAGCACCCAACTATACTATTATACCTCATACTAATATTTTACGAGACGTAGCCAATCCCTCTCATTTACATTAACTTCGAACTCTGTTTCATTTAATTTGACGTTATAGGACCAATAATTAGGTACAACAAAACTTTAGCAATAAATTAATATTCAATTTCATTTTCTTGAAAGTTCTTATCGATCGTAAGAATTTTTATTACATTTAAATCAATAAGTTCTGGTTCATTGTATTGTTCACACATCAAAATATTGTTCGTGTATGAAGGTTACCTTACTAACAGTTTGTTTAATGATAGTGAAAGTACACGAGAAAACTTTTATTATTTATTTACCATAATCATAGATTCGCCAAATTAAAACATCCGTTCTCTAATATGCAAGCTCAGATTGATTCAGTCAGTGTCCCAAAAATAAATAAAACATTTTCAATAAAACATAACAAAGTAGTTAAAACATTCATGATAAAACATTTATCATACTTCGCGTTAAAACGATACAGATGGAACATGTCTTCCCTCATTGATTTACCAGTTGGAAAATCTTGGCTTGGAAGTCACAAAACTGTTTAATCTCAAAGTATACATTCAATCACTCAGTTGTAATCAGAAGCGAGGTTTATGTGAAATGTTAAAACATGAACTCTTTGTTCGGTTTCAAATACTGAAGGAATTTTTTATTTATGTTGTAGAATATTTTATGAAGATGTTTATCTGTTACTTTTGTTTTAAACACATTCCCGTCATTGTAAGTGAAACAAAATCTATGCTAGTCTTTTTGGACAGATATGAGTAAACTTTTTTATAATTAAATATTTTTGGGTGTACTATAAGATCCAAATCGGTTTTTAATGATTTTAATTGATTTTTTTCTCAAATGCATCACCTAAGGACTGAAACCAAATTATTGATTCTCATCTTCCTAACAGTGCCGGACCAGAAGCTATCGGCCAAAAGAAAAATGAACCATAAATTTCGATTTAAAAGGTCGAACATTTTAAAATTAGACTGATCGATTTCGAACAATTTTACTTTCTTACATTTACGTCCAATCAGGTTATATATGTGTACTGTCAAGAATGCAATATTTAGTTTTTCTTGGAAATGTCCATTTTTAAGTATTATAATATTTTTACAATGATGTTTATCTATCGATTATGCAGTTATAAACAAATTAAACTAATGGATTGATTTTTATTAAATTTTGTTTATAGACATTTTTATCGAACCGCCAAATTTGTTTAGGCCAAAACATAAAATTCTTATTCTCAAAATAGCCTCTTATGATTTTGGTTAAATTTTGTGAAACGTAACCCAAATGAATAAACTGGTTGCTATTTTCCTAAAATGGTTGAATAGGCATATATCTCAAAATCGTCGAAAGTGATTTCGATAAAATATTGGTGACACGCGAAAATTTATAATTTAAAGAAATGTACCAAACGGAAAAATTTTTGGGTGCGTATGTAATTTGAAATATAACGAAATGAACTCTGATCAACGTCTCACATTTCAGCAAATTTTAACAAAGTTGTTTTTACGGCAGGTTCAATTTCCCTTTTACCTGTTAACATACAAACAGATTTGATAAAATAGTTAGAGTCAGTTCTGAGTTTTTTTATGGAGAACCAAGTGAAGTACCTAGGTATTGTGCTGGATAAAAGGCTCACCTGGAACCCGCAGATAGAACGGGTAGTAACCAGAGCCAAGTGTCTTATGTTTGCGTGTAAGAGGGCTGTTGGTAAACGATGGGGTCTGCATACCAATGTGGTGATGTGGATATACACCATGATTATCAGACCACTTATCACCTATGCAGCGGTGGTTTGGTGGACAAAGACGGTACAAGGTGGTGTTGGAAGTAGAATGGATGGTGTCCATAGGGTGGCTTGTTTGGCTATCACGGGTGCCATGGGGTCTACATCAACAGTTACCTTGAATGCTCTACTGGATCTCCCTTCCTTAGGGGTCTATATTAAGGGACAGGCCAGGATGAGTGCATATAGATTGCAGCAAACGGGTTGCTGGAGAATGAGATGACCAGCGATCGGTCACTGCAGGATAAATCAAGTGGTCAACAAGGAAGTGTTAGACATGCCTTCAGATCACATGATACCTAATGTTGCATTAGATAAGCCATTTAAGACGAAAATCTTCTCTAGGGAAGAATGGGAGTCTGGAAAGAGGTTATATAACGAGCAAGATATAATCTAGTTTACAGATGGCTCGAAAACGGAGATGGGTACGGGCGGTGGTATAAATGGGATTAACCCAAAAAGTTCCATCGTACTGTGCCTAGGCAAGCATGCTACTGTTTTCCAAGCAGAAGTAGGTGCAATCTCCGAATGTATCAAGGAGAATCTAAGAAATGAATACACAGGTAAGAACATTCTGATCTTCACTGACAGTCATGCTGCAATTAAGGCACTAAACACGACTAGAGTAAAGTCGAAGCCGGTATGGGACTGCATCTCATCATTGATAAAGCTTAGTCAGGTGGGCTGGGTTTCTGGCCATTCAGGTATCGATGGAAATGAGAGAGCAGATGAATTAGCCAAGGTAGGTTCAGAATCCCCTTTCGTGAGCCCGGAACCGGTGTTCGGGATCTCCTATGGACATACCAGAGCAGCGGTAGGTACATGTATACGGGAGGGGATGAATAGGGCCTGGACAAATTCAACTACAAGTAGACTTGCAAAGAGGCTACTTAGACCAAGCAAGAAACATGCGGAACAACTCATCTCTCTTAGAAGGGATAACATGAGGTGGGTGGTTGGGCTCTTAACGAGCCACTGTCACCTCAGAAAACACCTACACAGGATAGGGATTGCTCAGAAAATATTTGCAGGAAATGTGGTTTGGCTGAAGAGTCCGCAGAACACATTCTCTTAGAGTGTGAGGCGTTAGGACGAGCCAGGCTATACTCTCTAGGCCCTCCGGGGAAAGAAATGGAAACCATCCTAGACAACCCTATATGTATCATCTGTTCCTTCATAAGGATGTCAGGTATTACTAAGTGGGTGTAGGATGGAACTTGGGTCGGCAAAAGACCTTCAGGTCGACGTCGGTGAGGCCTCTGACGGAGGCTATCACAGCCCATAACATTAAAAAAAGGAAGAAAAAACAGTCAGTTCTGAGTTTTTTTCTACGCCAGCGTTCTTCTTAAATTTTGACTTTGATATGGGGTTTTTGGGGGGGGGGAGCTTTATGGGTGTGTAAGAATATAGACAGTTTATTTATATCAGATTCTTTTCTTTATATCAGTTGGGTGGATTCTTTGGCAAGTATGTCTTAACTTATATAATTTTATATTCAGTACAATATTTGGACATTCTTAGCTTCGTCACGCTATAATTCCTAATTGAAGCTATTCAAAGTAACTCAACCTTCATGTAGTCTTATCCTTTCATCTTATTATTTCTAGTCGTAGATAGGTACATCTTCAAAAACTACTTATGTACTCCGTACAAGTACATATGAATGAAGTTTTGAAGATGAAGGTACTTCAAAACTCTTCAATAACATGAAAGGCTAGGGGACGTAGATTGGGACGACCCACAATGTTATTTTCTCAATATAATCATATATCATCACAATATATCCTAATAAAATTATAGACTATTGTAAAAATTATAACTTTCAATCGTGGTTTTTCTTTTGTTACAGATTTAATGAAATCGTAGATGCGTTCTTAAGAACCAATGGAGATACTGGTAAGTAGATCGATTTCCTTGGTCGTTGTTACTTACGACTTCTACAAATAATTTTAGACATACGGACATACAACCTCCTTCATGGAAACATCAATATATAACTTTATTAAAAGTTTATCAATTCGTGCCATCGGCCTAATTTGTATGTCATGTAATTTAGTTACTGTATATGTAGTTACATATAGTTAAATATATATATATATATATATATATTATAATAACACACAATTATTATTATTATTATTATTTTAGTCAAGTTGGGTTTTGCTCTAGCACGTTTACTTTACTTTAAAATATAATGATTAACTATTAAATAACAACAACTCAATTCTTTAAATTACTCTTTATTCTCGGGTCTTAAGATTCGGGCCTTTTTTTAAATGTGCAACTAGGCTATCATACATTTTTAAACTTCTATCCTAAAATATACAAATCATCTTAATATTAACAATTTTTACAATTCAAACCTTTTTATAATAATTAAATCTTTATACCCACTAATGTCCAAATAAATAATTTTGAATTTGTTTAAATGTTCAAGTTCTTGGCGATATTAAAAATTTTTTGTATTACCTCAGCTTCTTTATAAATTACTTTTCTTCCAACAATCCGGGCTACAATACTGTCCCGCCATCACTGGTATATTTTCCGCTATCGGCTTTTCGTATGGCCGTGCATTCAAACATATCAAATATATATATTTTTTAATGTCCTTCCACAGTCATTTTAAATAGTATATTAATTTGTAGACATATCTGAAGTTAAAATTGTTTTAAAAAAAGGTTTTAATTAATCCACATTCACTTTTTATATATTTATGTTTTTTACCACCACTGCCTAGATTTCAACTTTCGCCGCCAGTTCGCACTGTTCCACTTTATTGTAATAATTATTTGTTGTAAACACTAAAACTAACCTAATTTATCCTATTCAACCAGTTTGTTATTTAAATTAACTAATTCACAATATACATTGAATTTGAATTAAAAATAATTATCTAAACATGAAATAAATTACCAAAGAATAATAAAACGTTCTTATTCAATCATTTTAGGTTATTAAGTAAAGTTACTGTTATTATTGTTTTTGAAATGGAAGTAAGTTTTATTTAAATTAGCTGTAGTTATTATAATATGTGCTTTATATTATTTATCTAAAATTTCCAAAATCTTTAAGTTAATTAAATTATTAGGCTAGAACGAATTTTGAGGTTATTACATTTAGGCTATACATACATCTAAAATCTCACTTTTCTTTTGACCACAAATCCCTCAACCCATCATCAATGCATATATGTATATGTCACATACAGACATTCTAGTTATTACAACCTCCTTCATGGAAACATCAATATATAACTTTATTAAAAGTTTATCAATTCGTGCCATGGGCGTAATTAGTTTGTCATGTAATTTAGTTACTGTATATATATTTATAAGTCAATATACGCTCAAAAAGGTAAATGTTTTAATGTACAAAAATGGGTTTGTGGGAATCAACAACATTCCACGGTACATTTAATGGATCTGTTTTCTGTCTAGTCTAGCTAATAAAGTTTAATTAAAGTAGAAAAGAAGAAAGTATCATCTTTTAAAATAAATTCAGATACTAGATAAGCAGATTCTGTGTCTTCAGTTCTTTTGTAATTTTACTTTCCATTCAGCAATAAATTCAAATTAATTAAATGCATAATAAACAAGTCGAAACGAGTATGATTTTTTTTTACCTTGTGATTTAATGGTAATCGCCTTAAAAAAAAGAAGAAGAACGAGAATAAAATATAGACTACTGTCCTTATACGACTAAGGCTCTCTATTGCCCTTTTGGTTTCGTAGCTCCGCTGTCTCCATTGCCAAGTCATTACATGTACTTGTTGTCCAAAAAGTCAAGTTTAATAACAACAACACGAACAGTTCTAAACCACATTAATAAAACTATTAAAAACAAATTGTTATTTTTGCAACAGTTAGTTGTGGGTTGGCCAACTGATATATCCTAACTGCGCGTGTTCTAACCTACTCCCACTTGTGTTGAGTAGTACATCCGAACTGTATTTTAATACATTGGGATGATTGTTTTTGATTTTCTCAAGAGTTGTCATGTTGGGAGATTTTACTTTTCATTAATTAAGTTCTCTGCTTTAGCTAATGGTTACAACAGTACAATAGTAGTCAAAATATTAAAGAGACAAACAAGTTTACCAAACTCCTCCATATTGTCAAAAGCAACACCAAAAACATAATTCACATCTGTAGAATATCTTACACCATGAAGAGTGGTTTGAAAAACTTTTAAATGATAACATCAATAATAAACGAATTTCCCAACAAACTTGCGTTCCCAGCAAAATTAAAATGTTCTAAATTTCCTAAATTTTACATTGGACAAACAATGAAACAGGATTGTCGGAACATATCCCGAAACCTACTGAAGATATAAAAAATCTAAATTTACAGAACATTTGGTCCAGAACAACCATTTGCGAAATAGCAGATATATAATGGCTCTAAGAACAATCATCCCAATGTATTAAATGAGAAATTAAAATACAGTTCCAATGTACTATTCAACAGATAGATTTGAAAACATAGAACTCTGATAAAGACTCACGAAACTAGACGAGTGGGGGGGGGGGGTTAGATTACATCGAGTCGTGATATATCAGTTGGCCAAAGCACAACTAACTGTTGCAACAATAATAACTTGTTTTTAATAGTTTTTTAAATGGGGTTTAGAACTGTTCGTGTTGTTGTTTTTAAACTTGACTTTTTGGACAACAAGTACATGTAGTGTTTGTATTCGACTTGGCAATGGAGACAGCGGAGCTACGAAACCGGTAGTCCAACAAAAAAAAAAGGCATTTAGATAGCCGCACCAAGGGAAAGAAATCATACTTCTTTAGGTTTGTCTATTAATTTGTTCTTCCAATTAATTTCACTTTATTGCTGTATGGGAAGCTAAATAAAAAAAAATAAAAAAAACTGCAGATATAGAATCTGCTTGCTTAATACTTGGATTTATTTCAAAAGACGATCCTTTCGTATATTCTTCTGTTACTCTAGATAGCTTTTAGATAGCTTTTTTGTCTGTCTGAGTTACTTTAATTGAATTTATTAGCATATTGTGGACAGAATACAGATGCATAAAATGTATAATTTAAGATAATGTGGAACGTTGAAGTTATTAGTGAAAAGTTATTTCGGTAAATCCTTTTCTTTTTTTCTTCTTTTTTAAAAATAATTTATATCGGCACAGTTCTGGAGCCATTATCCAAAAAGTAAATAAATAAAATATAGGACCTAGCCCTCGAATAGCGCCAGGGTCAGAAGAGAACAAGAGGTGGTCAAGAGAGACCTGATAGAAAAGACGAAAAAGAAGAATCTATCCCAAGATTTTATGAAGAGAAAATGTAGATCCAGCAAGGATACTTGGATTGCCACACCTTAAAAGTGGGCAAACCTGACAAAAGTGGGCACCTGGGGTACAAACAAGTATGTGGATGGAGATGACATCGTGCTAATAGAATGGAATAGGAATTTATTAAGCGAAAATATTGTTGAAAGAGAATGTTTAAAATTTGCTCTCTAAAACGAAGGACATAAACGTAATACATGTGGAAATCAGATGACAACTCATGATGTTATGGAGCATACTGTAAATCCATTTAAATATCCTGGAACCGAGCCACTAAGCTCAGATTATACAATCAGTTACGAGTCCAGAGCGGAGGTGTTGACACTTACTGACGGTACAAATTCACTCTGAAGATTCGAAAGGAAAATATTTAGAATATTAGGAGTAATTAAAGCTGGAGAGGTGTGGCAGATTAGGAGTAACAAAAATAAAAAAATATAGTGGAAGGTGAAGATATTGTGCGTTTTATCAAAACAGCAGAAATCGGTTGGATTCGACATGTTGAGTGGATGTCGTAGAATATGATGCCGATGGTGATTATGGACAGTCAAATGATGGGATGATAGCAAATCGCTGTGGAGGACAGAAGAGGTTGGAGGTTGATAGTGAAGGACATCTGAGTCCACCACCGACTGTAGCGCCAGAGGTTGGTGGTGTAGAGTGAATCCACACGGTTTCTCTATGATAAAAACAAAACTTATCAAATTGAAAATAAATTAACAGCGTAACTTCAAAATTTAAAAAAATAATAATAAAAAAGGCCAACATGAATGAAAAAGTTTTTATTTTATTTTTATAGCTGCTCGTTTTTTGGCTTTTGTCATCGTATTAATAAATTAATATATTTTTTACCTCTGTAGTTGTACATTTATAACATCAGTTTTAAACATAACTAACTGTTTTAAGTAACCTCCTTTTTGAAACGTTCCAAATTTTATAAAATCGTAAACAACGAATAATAAAATCTAGAATATATATACGAGACAATTGTTATATTATATTACATACAAATATTTTATTTGACAGAAATATAATGAAAATTCCGACAACTAGTCCTTTATTTATAATGTTTGTATAATTTTGATGGTTTGTTTTAACAATTTTGTAGTTTAGTAGCCTACAACTCTCATCCTTTCTATCATATTACAAGAAGTTTTTATCTCATAGGATGCAGATTTTAAAATAAACTAAGAACCTAATCGTACCTGGGTAAAAAGTAATATTCGAAAAAACTTTTTATAAATCCCTCGCCATTTCAAGAGTTAACGACTACTAGATAGGACCAAAGTTGGGAACTCTAGAGCGTCTTAAATATGAGTCAAAATTGGTGTTAAATTACATAGGTAAGATTGGCGGGCATATCATAGTCTCCTGTGTGAGCGTTTTTATGAGGGTGTTTCATGAAGCATGGGTTGGCTTGAAATTCGACAATAGGATAATTTTAAATAGATTTTTAATATTATTGTTACATTTTTTAAATTTGGTTTAAATAAATGCATATACGTAGAAGAGGTTCTACACTCAGAAGTCATAATCGACGACTGTGAACCCTGACTTCCACAAACATTCGACCGACCTATCTTATCGAACAATAGGTATTTACGACTTTACTTTGGTCGATATTGCAGCTGTAATGCATGCAACTCGAAATGCACTTCTTGTACAATCACTTTGAGTTACAAACGACACGATTCTTCGTCTCATATTTAATAGAGGTTCGATATTTACCTCACTATTTGGTATTTGCACTAAACTTCCTAATTGAATAATCTCCACTGCAATGCATGCTTTATTGAACTAAATAATTGATCGAGCTATACGAATTAAAAATATGAATTGACTTTATCTTTATATTTGTTAAACCGTTACGGCCAAACGCGTACACCAATAGGTGTCGTATTTTATATTAGGGTTCCTTACAATTAGGCTGTAGGATATATGTATAAAGTGTTTTCTTTTTCGGATATTTCGTGGTTCCGAGACTTGGACACAAGTGATACGACTAATAAAGCTTACTCTCCTAAGTATTAAATTATAATGTTAACGAGGCACAACGAACAGTAATAAAAAATTAAAATTTGTATTGTTTTTTTTAAATTTCCTTCGATTTTGTTTCTAGAGATTTTTAAATGTATGCATAGATCAAGATATACCTCATATTAATGGTGTTTTTCTCATCTCTCGTCGTTTTCAGTTGGCGGTGTCCTAAATTATTTGAAATGTTGAATTTTACATTCATCTTTTTTCCTGATTATCCTTCACTGGAGAAAAGATAACACACGGAAAAAAAACCCCCCAACGACATCAATCAGGATACAATTGGAGAAACCTTTATGATTCATAGTTTGTGAACTGAGTTATAGGGTTAGAAGCGAAAAACCTGTTGAACATCATCATAGTCTTATACAAAAAGGAAGAATAGGACAAAATAAAGACTCAATCCCACAGTGGAAGAGATCATTCTTAAATTATAGTTTGTAAAAAGAGATCTGATTGGAGAGATGAAAGAATGAAATCTAATCCAAAACAACGTGAAAAATGTGTATGTAGGTCCCTTGGAATTACAACGCCGATAGTGAGCCATTCTTTGTGTATGATAGTCTTCAAAATAATGTGCTTTAGTGGTATTTTTTATATATATATATATCTTATTATAACTCCATTTAATAAAAAGTTCATATATAAAAATGTTCAAATGACAAGATAGGTCGAGTTGTACATCAGTAAAAACTTTAAAAAATTTATTCGAGATTTATGATACTTTTGTGGTTTTAAATGGTGGTCAAAACCCTTGTTTTATTCGTGTTTTTAGTCTTCTTTATGGTATAAAGTAAATGAATTATTTACAAAAACGCGGGCAATTATTAAATTGCATAGGAAAATACTTATTTATTTTATAGCTAATAATTCTTTAATAAGAAGAGTAAGTTTTCCATCAAATTATATCCCCCATTGTTTATTATATCTTCTTCCAAGAAAAAATAAATACTATTTACACTGATGACCGACGGTACTTGATAGAATTCCATTTTAACAAATAAAACACAATTTTTCTTTTGTAAAATTCTATAATTTATTTGGTCTAGCCGACCATGGTTTCGCCAGTTACGGCATTGTAGAATTTTACAAAAGAAAAATTGCGTTTTATTTGTAAAAATAAATACGTTGGGCGGAAAAGGTAGAACGTTTTAAAAACACTATATATATATATATATATATATATATATATATATATATATATATATATATATATATATATAAGGTCGACGTCGGCAAACGGGCAAGTAAGCACATGGAATTCGCCTCCTATCCGTGTACAAGATGCATGACGGTAAATTATTTTAATGACGCTACTGCTTGTGTTTGTTTTATCAATTACGTCCTAATTCAGTCCAGTTGTGTATATAAAGGAAACGGAATTCGCCTCCTATCCGTGTACAAGATGCATGACGGTAAATTATTTTAATGACGCTACTGCTTGTGTTTGTTTTATCAATTACTTCCTAATTCAGTCCAGTTGTGTATATAAAGGAAACGGAATTCGCCTCCTATCCGTGTACAAGATGCACGACGGTGAATTATTTTAATGACACTACTGCTTGTGTTTGTTTTATCAATTACTTCCTAATTCAGTCCAGTTGTGTATATAAAGGAAACGGAATTCGCCTCCTATCCGTGTACAAGATGCATGACGGTAAATTATTTTAATGACGCTACTGCTTGTGTTTGTTTTATCAATTACTTCCTAATTCAGTCCAGTTGTGTATATAAAGGAAACGGAATTCGCCTCCTATCCGTGTACAAGATGCATGACAGTAAATTATTTTAATGACGCTACTGCTTGTGTTTGTTTTATCAATTACTTCCTAATTCAGTCCAGTTGTGTAAATAAAGGAAACGGAATTCGCCTCCTATCAGCGTACAAGATGCATGACGGTAAATTATTTTAATGACGCTACTGCTTGTGTTTGTTTTATCAATTACTTCCTAATTCAGTCCAGTTGTGTATATAAAGGAAATGGAATTCGCCTCCTATCCATGTACAAGATGCATGACGGTAAATTATTTTAATGACGCTACTGCTTGTGTTTGTTTTATCAATTACTTCCTAATTCAGTCCAGTTGTGTATATAAAGGAAACGGAATTCGCCTCCTATCCGTGTACAAGATGCATGCAGAGTAAATTATTTTAATGACGCTACTGCTTGTGTTTGTTTTATCAATTACGTCCTAATTCAGTCCAGTTGTGTATATAAAGGAAATGGAATTCGCCTCCTATCCGTGTACAAGATGCATGACGGTAAATTATTTTAATGACGCTACTGCTTGTGTTTGTTTTATCAATTACGTCCTAATTCAGTCCAGTTGTGTATATAAAGGAAATGGAATTCGCCTCCTATCGGCGTACAAGATGCATGCCGAGTAAATTATTTTAATGACGCTACTGCTTGTGTTTGTTTTATCAATTACGTCCTAATTCAGTCCAGTTGTGTATATAAAGGAAATGGAATTCGCCTCCTATCGGCGTACAAGATGCATGCCGAGTAAATTATTTTAATGACGCTACTGCTTGTGTTTGTTTTATCAATTACGTCCTAATTCAGTCCAGTTGTGTATATAAAGGAAATGGAATTCGCCTCCTATCCGTGTACAAGATGCATGACGGTAAATTATTTTAATGACGCTACTGCTTGTGTTTGTTTTATCAATTACGTCCTAATTCAGTCCAGTTGTGTATATAAAGGAAATGGAATTCGCCTCCTATCGGCGTACAAGATGCATGCCGAGTAAATTATTTTAATGACGCTACTGCTTGTGTTTGTTTTATCAATTACGTCCTAATTCAGTCCAGTTGTGTATATAAAGGAAACGGAATTCGCCTCCTATCGGCGTACAAGATGCATGCCGAGTAAATTATTTTAATGACGCTACTGCTTGTGTTTGTTTTATCAATTACGTCCTAATTCAGTGCAGTTGTGTATATAAAGGAAACGGAATTCGCCTCCTATCGGCGTACAAGATGCATGCAGAGTAAATTATTTTAATGACGCTACTGCTTGTGTTTGTTTTATCAATTACGTCCTAATTCAGTCCAGTTGTGTATATAAAGGAAACGGAATTCGCCTCCTATCGGCGTACAAGATGCATGCCGAGTAAATTATTTTAATGACGCTACTGCTTGTGTTTGTTTTATCAATTACGTCCTAATTCAGTCCAGTTGTGTATATAAAGGAAATGGAATTCGCCTCCTATCGGCGTACAAGATGCATGCCGAGTAAATTATTTTAATGACGCTACTGCTTGTGTTTGTTTTATCAATTACGTCCTAATTCAGTCCAGTTGTGTATATAAAGGAAACGGAATTCGCCTCCTATCCGTGTACAAGATGCATGCAGAGTAAATTATTTTAATGACGCTACTGCTTGTGTTTGTTTTATCAATTACGTCCTAATTCAGTCCAGTTGTGTATATAAAGGAAACGGAATTCGCCTCCTATCGGCGTACAAGATGCATGCCGAGTAAATTATTTTAATGACGCTACTGCTTGTGTTTGTTTTATCAATTACGTCCTAATTCAGTCCAGTTGTGTATATAAAGGAAACGGAATTCGCCTCCTATCCGTGTACAAGATGCATGCACAGTAAATTATTTTGATGACGCTACTGCTTGTGTTTGTTTTATCAATTACGTCCTAATTCAGTCCAGTTGTGTATATAAAGGAAACGGAATTCGCCTCCTATCCGTGTACAAGATGCATGCAGAGTAAATTATTTTAATGACGCTACTGCTTGTGTTTGTTTTATCAATTACGTCCTAATTCAGTCCAGTTGTGTATATAAAGGAAACGGAATTCGCCTCCTATCGGCGTACAAGATGCATGCCGAGTAAATTATTTTAATGACGCTACTGCTTGTGTTTGTTTTATCAATTACGTCCTAATTCAGTCCAGTTGTGTATATAAAGGAAACGGAATTCGCCTCCTATCCGTGTACAAGATGCATGCACAGTAAATTATTTTGATGACGCTACTGCTTGTGTTTGTTTTATCAATTACGTCCTAATTCAGTCCAGTTGTGTATATAAAGGAAACGGAATTCGCCTCCTATCCGTGTACAAGATGCATGACGGTAAATTATTTTAATGACGCTACTGCTTGTGTTTGTTTTATCAATTACTTCCTAATTCAGTCCAGTTGTGTATATAAAGGAAACGGAATTCGCCTCCTATCCGTGTACAAGATGCATGACGGTGAATTATTTTAATGACACTACTGCTTGTGTTTGTTTTATCAATTACTTCCTAATTCAGTCCAGTTGTGTATATAAAGGAAACGGAATTCGCCTCCTATCCGTGTACAAGATGCATGACGGTAAATTATTTTAATGACGCTACTGCTTGTGTTTGTTTTATCAATTACTTCCTAATTCAGTCCAGTTGTGTATATAAAGGAAACGGAATTCGCCTCCTATCCGTGTACAAGATGCATGACAGTAAATTATTTTAATGACGCTACTGCTTGTGTTTGTTTTATCAATTACGTCCTAATTCAGTCCAGTTGTGTAAATAAAGGAAACGGAATTCGCCTCCTATCAGCGTACAAGATGCATGACGGTAAATTATTTTAATGACGCTACTGCTTGTGTTTGTTTTATCAATTACTTCCTAATTCAGTCCAGTTGTGTATATAAAGGAAATGGAATTCGCCTCCTATCCATGTACAAGATGCATGACGGTAAATTATTTTAATGACGCTACTGCTTGTGTTTGTTTTATCAATTACTTCCTAATTCAGTCCAGTTGTGTATATAAAGGAAACGGAATTCGCCTCCTATCCGTGTACAAGATGCATGCAGAGTAAATTATTTTAATGACGCTACTGCTTGTGTTTGTTTTATCAATTACGTCCTAATTCAGTCCAGTTGTGTATATAAAGGAAATGGAATTCGCCTCCTATCCGTGTACAAGATGCATGACGGTAAATTATTTTAATGACGCTACTGCTTGTGTTTGTTTTATCAATTACGTCCTAATTCAGTCCAGTTGTGTATATAAAGGAAATGGAATTCGCCTCCTATCGGCGTACAAGATGCATGCCGAGTAAATTATTTTAATGACGCTACTGCTTGTGTTTGTTTTATCAATTACGTCCTAATTCAGTCCAGTTGTGTATATAAAGGAAATGGAATTCGCCTCCTATCGGCGTACAAGATGCATGCCGAGTAAATTATTTTAATGACGCTACTGCTTGTGTTTGTTTTATCAATTACGTCCTAATTCAGTCCAGTTGTGTATATAAAGGAAATGGAATTCGCCTCCTATCCGTGTACAAGATGCATGACGGTAAATTATTTTAATGACGCTACTGCTTGTGTTTGTTTTATCAATTACGTCCTAATTCAGTCCAGTTGTGTATATAAAGGAAATGGAATTCGCCTCCTATCGGCGTACAAGATGCATGCCGAGTAAATTATTTTAATGACGCTACTGCTTGTGTTTGTTTTATCAATTACGTCCTAATTCAGTCCAGTTGTGTATATAAAGGAAACGGAATTCGCCTCCTATCGGCGTACAAGATGCATGCCGAGTAAATTATTTTAATGACGCTACTGCTTGTGTTTGTTTTATCAATTACGTCCTAATTCAGTGCAGTTGTGTATATAAAGGAAACGGAATTCGCCTCCTATCGGCGTACAAGATGCATGCAGAGTAAATTATTTTAATGACGCTACTGCTTGTGTTTGTTTTATCAATTACGTCCTAATTCAGTCCAGTTGTGTATATAAAGGAAACGGAATTCGCCTCCTATCGGCGTACAAGATGCATGCCGAGTAAATTATTTTAATGACGCTACTGCTTGTGTTTGTTTTATCAATTACGTCCTAATTCAGTCCAGTTGTGTATATAAAGGAAATGGAATTCGCCTCCTATCGGCGTACAAGATGCATGCCGAGTAAATTATTTTAATGACGCTACTGCTTGTGTTTGTTTTATCAATTACGTCCTAATTCAGTCCAGTTGTGTATATAAAGGAAACGGAATTCGCCTCCTATCCGTGTACAAGATGCATGCAGAGTAAATTATTTTAATGACGCTACTGCTTGTGTTTGTTTTATCAATTACGTCCTAATTCAGTCCAGTTGTGTATATAAAGGAAACGGAATTCGCCTCCTATCGGCGTACAAGATGCATGCCGAGTAAATTATTTTAATGACGCTACTGCTTGTGTTTGTTTTATCAATTACGTCCTAATTCAGTCCAGTTGTGTATATAAAGGAAACGGAATTCGCCTCCTATCCGTGTACAAGATGCATGCACAGTAAATTATTTTGATGACGCTACTGCTTGTGTTTGTTTTATCAATTACGTCCTAATTCAGTCCAGTTGTGTATATAAAGGAAACGGAATTCGCCTCCTATCCGTGTACAAGATGCATGCAGAGTAAATTATTTTAATGACGCTACTGCTTGTGTTTGTTTTATCAATTACGTCCTAATTCAGTCCAGTTGTGTATATAAAGGAAACGGAATTCGCCTCCTATCGGCGTACAAGATGCATGCCGAGTAAATTATTTTAATGACGCTACTGCTTGTGTTTGTTTTATCAATTACGTCCTAATTCAGTCCAGTTGTGTATATAAAGGAAACGGAATTCGCCTCCTATCCGTGTACAAGATGCATGCACAGTAAATTATTTTGATGACGCTACTGCTTGTGTTTGTTTTATCAATTACGTCCTAATTCAGTCCAGTTGTGTATATAAAGGAAACGGAATTCGCCTCCTATCCGTGTACAAGATGCATGCAGAGTAAATTATTTTAATGACGCTACTGCTTGTGTTTGTTTTATCAATTACGTCCTAATTCAGTCCAGTTGTGTATATAAAGGAAATGGAATTCGCCTCCTATCCGTGTACAAGATGCATGACGGTAAATTATTTTAATGACGCTACTGCTTGTGTTTGTTTTATCAATTACGTCCTAATTCAGTCCAGTTGTGTATATAAAGGAAATGGAATTCGCCTCCTATCGGCGTACAAGATGCATGCCGAGTAAATTATTTTAATGACGCTACTGCTTGTGTTTGTTTTATCAATTACGTCCTAATTCAGTCCAATTGTGTATATAAAGGAAATGGAATTCGCCTCCTATCGGCGTACAAGATGCATGCCGAGTAAATTATTTTAATGACGCTACTGCTTGTGTTTGTTTTATCAATTACGTCCTAATTCAGTCCAGTTGTGTATATAAAGGAAATGGAATTCGCCTCCTATCCGTGTACAAGATGCATGACGGTAAATTATTTTAATGACGCTACTGCTTGTGTTTGTTTTATCAATTACGTCCTAATTCAGTCCAGTTGTGTATATAAAGGAAATGGAATTCGCCTCCTATCGGCGTACAAGATGCATGCCGAGTAAATTATTTTAATGACGCTACTGCTTGTGTTTGTTTTATCAATTACGTCCTAATTCAGTCCAGTTGTGTATATAAAGGAAACGGAATTCGCCTCCTATCGGCGTACAAGATGCATGCCGAGTAAATTATTTTAATGACGCTACTGCTTGTGTTTGTTTTATCAATTACGTCCTAATTCAGTGCAGTTGTGTATATAAAGGAAACGGAATTCGCCTCCTATCGGCGTACAAGATGCATGCAGAGTAAATTATTTTAATGACGCTACTGCTTGTGTTTGTTTTATCAATTACGTCCTAATTCAGTCCAGTTGTGTATATAAAGGAAACGGAATTCGCCTCCTATCGGCGTACAAGATGCATGCCGAGTAAATTATTTTAATGACGCTACTGCTTGTGTTTGTTTTATCAATTACGTCCTAATTCAGTCCAGTTGTGTATATAAAGGAAACGGAATTCGCCTCCTATCGGCGTACAAGATGCATGCAGAGTAAATTATTTTAATGACGCTACTGCTTGTGTTTGTTTTATCAATTACGTCCTCATTCAGTCCAGTTGTGTATATAAAGGAAATGGAATTCGCCTCCTATCGGCGTACAAGATGCATGCCGAGTAAATTATTTTAATGACGCTACTGCTTGTGTTTGTTTTATCAATTACGTCCTAATTCAGTCCAGTTGTGTATATAAAGGAAACGGAATTCGCCTCCTATCGGCGTACAAGATGCATGCCGAGTAAATTATTTTAATGACGCTACTGCTTGTGTTTGTTTTATCAATTACGTCCTAATTCAGTCCAGTTGTGTATATAAAGGAAACGGAATTCGCCTCCTATCGGCGTACAAGATGCATGCAGAGTAAATTATTTTAATGACGCTACTGCTTGTGTTTGTTTTATCAATTACGTCCTAATTCAGTCCAGTTGTGTATATAAAGGAAACGGAATTCGCCTCCTATCGGCGTACAAGATGCATGCCGAGTAAATTATTTTAATGACGCTACTGCTTGTGTTTGTTTTATCAATTACGTCCTAATTCAGTCCAGTTGTGTATATAAAGGAAACGGAATTCGCCTCCTATCGGCGTACAAGATGCATGCAGAGTAAATTATTTTAATGACGCTACTGCTTGTGTTTGTTTTATCAATTACGTCCTCATTCAGTCCAGTTGTGTATATAAAGGAAATGGAATTCGCCTCCTATCGGCGTACAAGATGCATGCCGAGTAAATTATTTTAATGACGCTACTGCTTGTGTTTGTTTTATCAATTACGTCCTAATTCAGTCCAGTTGTGTATATAAAGGTAACGGAATTCGCCTCCTATCGGCGTACAAGATGCATGCCGAGTAAATTATTTTAATGACGCTACTGCTTGTGTTTGTTTTATCAATTACGTCCTAATTCAGTCCAGTTGTGTATATAAAGGAAACGGAATTCGCCTCCTATCCGTGTACAAGATGCATGCCGAGTAAATTATTTTAATGACGCTACTGCTTGTGTTTGTTTTATCAATTACGTCCTAATTCAGTCCAGTTGTGTATATAAAGGAAACGGAATTCGCCTCCTATCCGTGTACAAGATGCATGCCGAGTAAATTATTTTAATGACGCTACTGCTTGTGTTTGTTTTATCAATTACGTCCTAATTCAGTCCAGTTGTGTATATAAAGGTAACGGAATTCAAGTAGCAGTAACGTGCGGCATATCCTGGATATTGACGGCTGTCGATTGCCCAATGGGGGTTATGTAGGTTTGAGAGGTCCCGCTGTTGTTTTCTGTGGGGCCGTCAGATCAAAACCAATTTAATTATCTTGTCTTTATTAAATTGGATTATATGTTTAAAATACAGCACCTACAATCTCATTTAATAGATTGAACTTGTACGATTTAGTTGTTTCGTACGTCAGTAGATTTTTTATTTTACTTTCATTACAGAACAAATTCATTACACAGTTGTCTGAAGGCGTTATTTACAGAACCAATTCTGCCAATAGCTATAATATTATGATGTTGTAATAATATTTCTATACACAGCCACATAGCGCTGGTATTAGTTAAGGAAATATTTCTTAATGGAGAAACAACCGGTTATGTGGTAGTTGGGCAAGCGCAGCGAGCAAATCAATGGTCGGTGATATTTGACTGTTTGAAATTTCGTATTTATGTTTGTGTGTTGTTACTCTGTTAGACAAAAAGTGTCTACCAGCCTGTATGTAGTTTAGGTAATTTAGTTACTTGTTTACAACAAGGCCGGACGATGTATTTTACTTTCCGTTTAAATTTGCGGCCACTGAAAACGGTTACCAGATACGGAAGCGGGTGCTTCGACTAGCAATAAAACATACGCTCCAAAGAATGATACATAATGTTCACTGCCACTACGATCTCAACAAATACTATAGATTCTTCACAATCATATTATAAGATGCAAGCTACCCATAAAACATTTAACTTTTATTGTTTCTTGCTATGATTGGTGTTTTGTTCAAGTATACAGTAGCTTTGGTATTATTTATTGTTATTTCTTATTGTCTTCGCGAGCTGGTCGATAGCCATATGAGGTTTACAAAAACGCCTTTATGAAAGTATTGAAATTTCTACGGAACGAAGGGTATTACTATTTAATTTGTATATTTTACTCGTGCAACTTTAAAACCCTCAACCAATTAACACGAAGTGATGGTAATCTTGAATGTTGATCAAAATCGTTTATTAGATAAGACAAATTGCCCCTAAATTTATGACATTTAAAAAAATGTATATATATATATAAACTGGTTTTTATGAAAATTGTTATAGTTATGTATTTTAAGAAGCTGAGTTTGAATATGATATTGGTCCTGGGTATTTCCAAAATTCAAAGTAAACACAGATTTAAAAAAAACATAGATTTTGTTGAAATAGTTCTACGATACGCATTTCATATTAACCTGAAATGGGTCTTACCGGAAGAGATGACGTAATCTCTGAATAGTCTTTACTAAATTAGTACTGAAGCATAGATAAGATGTAATTTTAAGTTAATTGGTAATTATTGAAGCTGAAATTTTGCATGGAGGCAATGTTTATGGGTTCTAATAATGAGATTGGTAATAGCAATCTTTGATAAACACGCATCTCGTAATGTTTTGTGAAGTTATATCACTGACAACGAAACAAGGTCCTTTTATATCTCGACCATTTGACATTTAGTCTGTATGTTTTACGTAGTTATGGGCAAACGTACTGTACGAGGTATTTAAAATTTTACTTTTCCTTTTAAAATGTTAGTCGCTCGAAACAGTACTCGGGTAATTCCGAAGTATTAAATATAATAGTGACAACGAAGCATTGATTTTGACAATGAAATTTGAACTTTCTAAAACTATTTACAGGAAACTTTTATCTAACTTAACCAAAACTTCTTCGCTTACTATTTTCTTACGTTTTAATTGCATATTACTACTTTTTCGAACTATGAGGAAAGAAATTATTATTTATGTTTAGGTCTTATTTAAAGTAGAGGTATTTATATTTTCAATTTTGAATAGAGTTTTTATTCATGGAAGACTTGATGGTCTTATTTGTACACTAGTAATAGTATATACAAGTTCTTCATTAACTCTTGATGGCTTCTGATTATGTTTATTATTTTGTTTCAGATGGCCTTATTGGTGTTCATTGCACACATGGTGTCAACAGAACTGGATATTTTATATGCAGGTGCGTTCATACTTGTAATATTATAAAAGTATATATATAGTATATCAGAGAAAACAAAATAATATTGTAATTGGTTGTATTTGGTTAATATAAAGTGTTATTATTTTCATTCACAGGTATATGATAGAGCGTATGGGCATGACACCGGAGTCTGCTGTTAAAGGTAATATAATTATTATATTTCATTCATTTTTTATTGTTGCCAAAATAAATACCATGTGTCTCAAAAGTCTCACCCACCCCTATTTTTTTTATATTAATGGAAATAGACAGATTTGCTTTGGAGAAAGTTTAGATAACCAAAAGAGGAGTTTTTTGAAGTATCAAAATTTTCAACCCTTACCCCCAAAATGGGATAGTTTGGGGGTAAGTCAAGAATTTTAAATAGCTACCCCTATTTAGTGATACCTCATTTTAAAGGTCTTTTAAAAGTAAGAATAATGGCGCAAACTAGAGGTCTCTAAGTTCATCCTACCCAACATAGCGACCAACCGAATTGTGAATTTTACGTTAATAATTACACCGGAAATGTTACGAAATGTACAACAAGCTTTTGAGTCCATAATCTATTTCTGTCAAGAAGTAAATGGTAGCCATTTCGAAAACTTAATCTGAGCTAATAAAACAAGGTAAGGCTCTTACCATCATTTCACCAACATAGAGCAAGCAATTTGTAATATAATAAAAACAACCGGAGTTTGTAGGTTAACATTCACAATTCAATTGGTCGCTATGTTGGGTAAGATGAACTTAGAGACCTCTAGTTTACGCGCCATTATTCTTATTTTTAAAATCACTTAATAAGGGTTGCTATTAAAAATTCTCGACTTACCCCCAAACTACCCCATTTTGGGGGTAAGGGTTGAAATTTTGATACTTCAAAAAACTCCTACTTTGGTTATCTAAACTTTCCCCAAAGCAAATCTGTCTATTTCCATTAATAAAAAAAATAATAGGGGGGTGGGACTCTTGGGACACATGGTATAATTAGTACATAAAGAGTTATATTTAACCTAACAATTACAATTCATTATAATAAATAAATAATATAATTTAATATAATAAATATATTAAAACATTTAGTCAACATATTATACATTTTATTAACAAAAACTTAAGACTAACACAAATTGTATGGGTATAGTCATTAAAACGAAAAAACATAAAACTAACAAAATAATAAATTAACATTAATACAAAAACAAGAGCAACATAATCGAGTTGCTCTCTGAGTGAAATAGGAACTTCAGATATTAGAACTTAATATTATTGCAATAACGAAATTAGTTCTCACAAAGTAGTAGGACTAGGACAACAAATCAATAGTTGTAGTTTGGTTTTAAATTTATTATGATTTCTATCCAATCTTATAAACTCAGCAAGTTTGCTAATAAGAGAAATTGTGGCATGGGAGGGAAGCTTTTAAAATTATTAAACATATGGCCCTGATACTGTAACAAATCAGATCTTCTGATGTTTACGTTATGTATATTTTTATTATATACTGGTTCAGATTCAATCTAATATTGCAAGATGATTTCATAAATATATAAATGTGGGTTATATTTGCAAGTCATTGAGTGCCTTCCTGTAGGATTCTATTCTTTTTAAACCAGCATTAATTTTAATACTGTAGTTCTTTTTTTCCAAGGGTAGCCTCTTTGTATCTCCCGATCGGAATACTTACCTCATATGATTACTCCATATTTCAGATGGGGGGGGGGGTAGATAAGTTCATAATAAGAGATGAGAAATGTAGCCTACTTCTAGTACAACATATCTTAAGATTGTCACAAAAATACCTGAGCAAATATTAATTATATACAGCATTCATATGAACATTTCATTTTAGCTAGCTTTCTACAACTAGTCCTAAAAAGGTGGTTCTTTTTTGTTTATTAATTACATAATATTTGACTGTTGTACACTCCGCTACAGCCCATAACTCAAAGCAACAGTTTTACGAACTAGTTGTTTCCTTTAAAAATGACTTGTTACATTCACATTTATTAATGTCTTTTGGTCCATGGATTCAGTTTGAAATGTAATAGTAGTGTAATTAGAATATTGAAATAAATAATCAACATTTTAATACGATGACAAACCCCTAATAGATAAAATGAAAAGAACAGACATTAAATCTTAAGTTTAGTTTTATAGTTTCTCGAAACAATATATACGATTACAATCAAACTTTATTATTGTGACCTTGTAATGTGACCATATGCTCACTTACCAAATTTGATCAATATCAATTTGCTAATTTTGTTGCTGTTGAGCACTGTGTAAGCAATAAACATGCAACCGACATACAGACTTATCAAAACCACTTTTTTTAGGTATCAGAGGCCCTAAAAAGGAATATTTCCTTGAAACACTCAACATTGTTTTTTGACCATAATATCATTTTATTACTACGTTTATGTGAGAAAGTAAAACGGCAAAGGAAATTGGCATCTTTCGTATTACAGTATTAGCTTCGTATTGTGTGTATAACGTATAGCTCATTTGTTATGTGGTGGCGCTTGGAGGGAGGGCGGTCTGGCTTGAAGTGGGGAGGTTGCTCGTAATACACTGTCTAGAAACGCACTGACGAAAGGATGTCGGAACACTAACTCACTCGCACCCCCACCACTAAAAAGTGACGGGAACCTGTTTTCCCGATGAAGGTCAAGCGCCACTATATACCAAATGACCTCTAATTGGATTTATTATTATATTCTTGGTAGAATGTTGTACAATCTTAACCAGACCATTAAAAATTGTGCAATGTGTATAATACTTTACTTCTCTAAAAATAAAAAGCGAATTCTAAATTAATTAGACTTATGGACATAGCAACCATAATTACTCTAATGGTTGTAATTTGGCATTATTTAATCTCTAGTATTATTTAGTTTTATACAGCGTGATACAAAAGTCTCTGTGTACCTGATGATTGTAGTTGAGAACACAAAAATAATTTAAACTACTTACAGTGATCATCGCGTAGTTGAAAATATTCCCAACCAGTCTTAAAACGTTGAACTGTATAAAGTATTGTACGATCTATATACTAACTTATTCATATCAATTATGTGGGGATTGTTTGAGTACAATGAGTACTTTCCATTGCATCTATGAGATCTTGGAAGCCATAGAAATGATTCGGTCATGTCAAGATTCATAAACAGATGATATGGCCAGCTTAATGAAGTAGGTCTTGACAATTTCATCTCGTCATTTTCAATCAAATAATTAAGAATATTTTCACAGTGCTGTTGTGAGTTGACTAAACACCAATAATCTCATAATACAGCAATAGCTCGCGGATTTCATAAAGATTGTGTGTACACTAAACACATGAATTTCGACTGTTGGAAATATGCTTAGTCTGTAAAACATTTCTCTCCTTCAAGGTTAAGAAATTTTATAAGCCATCTGCAATACGCTATCCATTTAGAACTGTCATCAGGTTTTCCTTCATACACGGCTATAGTTTTTTAAGGGTGCACGCTTAAGATTTTTTTAAAACTATATGGGTCCTGTCATATGAGACAACAGTGCTGAGGTTAATTTCCTCTTTCGGGCTTTGGTACTTATAGTCTGAGATATCCATCACTTTCTCTTCTGATAGTATTGATGGCCTTCCAGGCGTGACATGTAACCAATTTATCAGAATGTACCAACTACCATATTCCATTACGATGCAGTGCCTTGTTCTTGGAAACTGTCTGAAATCATTATTGAACATTTTATGTTTACTCTTCACCACACCTAAGCAAATATTCCACTAGTAAAGGACACTCATTATTATCAAAATACATCTTTCTTGTACGCTAAACACATCTGTTATCCCTAATTATAACTATGTAAAGGAAAATTTAATCGTTTAGTTAGCAGGTATTTGCTTAAAACTAGTATTTAAAATATGTGTGTGTGTTTTCTGTCCCGTAATCATCAGATACATAGAGACTATTTGATCATTCTCTTTATCTGACACATTAATTTTTAATTTTTTTTTATTTTACCGATAAATATTTGTATTTATATTTTATAATTTAATCAGTTATTAAGAAAAATATATAAAAGAGATTCTTAATAAACCTAATGTGTATGATTTTATCTTAAACTTTGAAATTCTAACTACTTTCTAAAAACATTAAAACAAATTAATTTTATTGCAGCATTTCAAGAAGCTAGAGGACATGTTATTGAGAGGGGAAATTATGTAGACGATTTGAAAAATGGTTGTAGAGGTGGTCCAGATCTACCAAATAATAGCAAAAAGTCATATAAGAAAAAAGCAGAAAGAAAACCTCACAATGGCGATGGTGTAAATAAAATAGAGACAAAGAAAAATTTACTAAATACACACAATAACAAAAGTAATGCCTGGCATAATTATAATAATAATTATAACGCGTACCAGAGAGATCCCTCTGTAAATAGTGGAATTGATTATGGATATGATACCCCAATGTCCTCGGGCTATGGACAATCAAATAGAGGCCGTTATGGTTTTGGACAAAGAAATTATCAACCCAGAGGAAATAATGCCAGGGGGAAATATAGAAATCAACATCGATGGGTTAATGATGAAGAAAAAAATAATTACACCAAAAACATGGATGAATTATACATTAAAACAAAACCTAATATAGAAAAGTATTCTACGAAAATGGACCACAATACTACTCAAAATAATTGGAGAATAGCAAAAAAATAGGAAAATGATATATAAGTTTATTTTAAATTTTGTGTGTATATAAGAAAAATATTGTTTTTGTTTTAAAATTATAATGTAAACCGTTTTTTGTAATATTTTTGACAATGTACATAATTAATATTGAAGTAGGATATTATCTATTTGTTTTAAAAGAAGATATAAACTTTATTCATGAAAAAGTGAAATTTTTTCAAGTAGAGAAATGGAATTACTCCCTCCAAGTAAGAGTGTATGTCGAAATAATCTGTGTCTAAATGGCAATTTAATAAAACATTCGGAGCAAACAACAAACCAGGGGGGGGTTCCTTGATATAGTTTAACCTAATCTAGTTGTACCTGTGCCGAACTAGTTTAATCTACAAAGTTTAGCTAAATTAGTTGAACTTGACTATTTATTTTGGACTAAACCAGTTTTGCTTTTGTAGGGTGAATTAGTTTATATTTGTTTAGACCCAACTAGCTTTATTACTCAATCAAAGGTTATGTTAGGTTAGGATACAATAGCTTAGCTGAGGTTTAATGTGAAGGTTAACTACCTAAAATGATGCTTAATTTAATGGTATGCAAAAATAGATACTCATAAGTTCAACTTTTTTGCCAAGCTGTAAGTAAATTTAGTTCGATCTAGGCCTATGTAGGATTTTATCAGTGTAACTAGAGGTTTCCTTTAAATGTTATTATGGAGGTAACCACCATGCAGGAACCCTCAATGAAACAACTAACAAAATAGAGTAAAAGTTATATATATACCGTATATATATATATATATATATATATATATATATATATATATTGTTTGGGAGATACAATTTGACCTCCATGTTTGTTATTTATGTGTGTTTAGGTCTATTTATCTTAAATCATTTTTAATTTTAAGTAATTAAAACAATTTCACAAAGTGAAATGAACTTGTGATATCAAATTACATAAAAGTAATTATTTCATGAAAGAATAAATTGTTCACAACTGTTATACAAGCCGAATTAGTTCAAATGGAACGTCATAGAATCAAATTGTTGTGTATATATTTTGTGCAAAACCATCATGCCATGTATTCATAAATCTAAAAATATTTTAAAATAATCAATCTCCAGTATTTCGATATCTATTTTATCGAAATGTTATATTTTGTAAAGCGACGGTATTTTTAGGGAATTTAATATTATATAATAAGTCAAGATACTCATTGAGTGGAAAAAAGACCACCTGTTTAATCCTAGCTGTAACACCATAAAGAGGGTAGGTTAGATGAGGTTTACATAATATTAATCTTGTAGATACCTATTTGAGTAATAAATCTTACTTAATCTAACTTAAGTATACTTACATAATATAACTACTTGAATACAAAAAAATCTAACCCAACCTGTCCATAGTGTTAAAGCTAGGTTTAATATTTACAGCACATTAGCATTTATAAAACTCACTCATCATGTTTTTCCTTTTTTGGTAATTATACACAAACAATAACACTTTTGTTTATTATGTTTTTTTCTGATTGGACCTAAGAAATATCTTATAAAGGTAGATCACACCATTTCTAAAATAATATTTTCAAACTATAAAATTTGTAAATCAAGTTTGAATTATATGGGATTATTAAAATAAAATCCAATATGGCCGATCATGGTGAAAATTTTAATTGATCTATCTAAAGAAAATGTTGACCTTTTCTGTGAAGTTTAAGTTTTTTAAATCCAAGCATCAGAAATATTTTTTAATATTCTATCTAGACTTTATATACACTGTGTTTTTAGAAGCTTAAAATTATTGTGATTTATTTAAGACAACTAATTTATTTTTATTTTACATAATTTGTTTAGTTTTAAGAAGTGATTTTATATATTATTTACTATACAATGCTATCTAACCCCTAACTAACACTTTTACAACCTAACTTTATAAACATTGTGTAAATTATTTTAATAAAAATAAATGATTCATCATGTTATCAGTATATTGAGGTTATACACTTTTTACCATAGGTTTAAGGGGATATAACTGTAAATAATGGTAAGAATATATCAGTGTCAATTTTTAAAGTTTTTTATTTTAGTTAAGTACTTTAAACATAGGATAATATTTTAAGAGAAGCCCAATTACCTACCTATGCTACATTTTTTGCAACTATAACTTTATTTTATTTTTGATACTTTTAAAAACTCACTGTAAAAATACAATTTACACAGGATGTTCCAATTTTCAAAACAAATCAATTAACGTAGTTTTTTAAAAATATTTTACAGGATCGTTCTTCTTTACATATGATTATTTTTTAAGTAGCTGGAACTGATAGTTGATATTGTGTAACAAAATCGGTGATTGTAGGTTTTGTAGGAGCAGAGAAAATTTCAGGAAAATTAAAAATCTTCTTGGTTTTTAAACCACTACGTTTACATTATTGGGCTACAACATATGATCAGGAGATTTTTCAAAATCTTCTATTTAACAAAATTATATTTTTAAACTAACCAACATCGTACTCTTATAATGTATAAAAGAACACTTGATTTTTTAATAATATATTCATGAATCACAAAAATCTATTATTTTTATCACTATTTCAACTCAGTTTTCAAAATTTTCGTGCACACTATTTTGCCATCCAAACAAACAAGTGACGTATACTCATTAAAAAATATTTGTAATTTTATTTTACTAACACATTCTAAAAGTCGGTAGGTACCAATACTATTATTTTAAATAGACTTTTAAGAATAATTACTTCGATAAAATATAATAGATCATCATGACATATGTTGTGAAATATTTTGTTTAACCAACTTATTACTGTAAAATAAATAGATATCGTTTAAAAGAGAACATTTTTGATAATAATATTTCCTTAAAATTTAAAAGACCATTGTTTTATCACATTTTCAAATCATCCCTTACATATTATGTGTAGACTATTTCAACATACAAACAAATAAAAATAATTTTATTTAATCGAACTTCTAAAGTTTGTTAGTTTTAAGAGTAGGTTTTTATGAATACTAAATATGATAAAACAAAAAATACGTTTAGAAGGATACATGCTCTTCGTTTATTTATTTTTTATTTTTGTATAAATAAACTTATTTTCCTAAAGTGATATATCTAACCTCTTAATTATTTATTTGTATAATATGAGGTAAATAATGTTCATTATTATATGTATATTTCTATATTATGTTTTATATAAACATTTCTATGTTTTAAGCGCTTTTGTTATAAATTAAAATTTATTAACATAATATTTGTACTATTTTTTTTAAAATATGGAACTTGTAAGATTACATTGTAGATTTTATCAACTTCAAGTTTCTCTTATCATAAAATCACAGGCAGTGTTTTTATCTGATATTGTTTAGTCAATGGAGATCAGAATGAAAACTATAAAATCATATACATTGTGATATCTGTACTATTCATGTATTATTTCTTTAAGTAAACAGTGCAAAAAATTGCTTTAACTTTCTTACATGCCCATCTCATCTGTAAAACCAAAAATAATATTCATTGCTGTTTAAAAAAAAATCCCTTATACTACATGAACTTTAGAAAATGTTTTACTAATGTATTTCTTATGAGAGATAAGTTGGTATGGAAGGGTTTAGGAATTCTTATTAATATATTGATCAATTCGTCATATCAATATTGTTAATATGTAACTAGCCATGCAATAGTCTCTATCTGTCTCGTGATTTCCCGACGACCGTTTCAGCTATTTATCCAAGTGGCCATTCATTAATAATTGTAAAAACACTTACACACTAACTTTTTGTACACGAGGACACAGGGAAAGTCCCGTCCTAGACAGTGGGTCTACTATACATTTAAATTCAATGTGCGAGTGTTTCCGTGTGTTCTCATGTATAATAAGTATGTTTTAAAATAAAGTGTAAATGTTTTTTCAATTAATGACAAAGGATAATGATCCTGAATGACCACGAAACGCCCGTCATGATATCACTCAACGTATAGACTATTGGACGGTAAGTTACATAATAAATTTAAATGTCCTAATTTCGCTTCGTATGTATCATAAAATAAGTGTTATTCGTATTTCATTAAAATCCAGTTTTTTACCAATTAATTCCAGAGCATAATTTTAATTTATTTGCGTATTGGCAATCGATTTTCAATAACTAATTTTGACATTTCAACCAAATTAGAAAATCGGAAACAAAATTGTGGAATTTTTGTATTTCTACTGATAAAACCTGAATCGTCATTTTCTTTGGAGATGGCGACCAATACATTTTGGTCCTTACAGGCTAAATTTGTAGCACATTTTGATCAAAATAGATAAAGCCGATTTTTAATTAATGAAATACTTTAAAAAACTACTTCAAGATGTGGTCAAAATATGCTAACATATCTAATTTGATTAGTCCGTGTAGAGCATTTTACAAACGACAAACATCATTTCAAAAAAACCTTTTTGGTCTAGGAGACCCCGAAACGGATATTTAATTTTCATGAAAAAATAATCGTCATCGATTTTTTGATTCATTGTGTAACTTTCTGTATGCTTTGTATATTATACAAAGTGGGAAACTAAAACCTATCGGATACAATGTAGATTGAATTGAATTCTGCCAAATTTAAAATGAAAGGTACAATTGTTTATTTTCAGCATAAAAACTACAAATTACATAAGAATTAAAGCTTTAATTTATTCTTACGAACTAATCTCCAATCTTTGCAATCAGTGTTATGCGTGTGTTCATTTAAAATAAAATAATATGTTTTTATAAAGTTGTTTGAAGTACTTGTTTTTTATTTTCCTTTAAATAGTGTCAAATACAGTAGCAATTAAATGGACGAAATGTTTCCTCTTGCATGTTATGAAACTTACGTGATGAAATATGACTACAGTGGAAGGTTGGCACTACTGTAGGATTTAATAATTATTAACGTTTAATTTGTACATAAAATTATTTTAGTTTCTTAGTCGTAACCGGCATATTTATAGTCATAGATGATACCTGGAGTTGGTGTCAGTGGATTTGTTTTTATTTGTTGTTTGAAGGCAAAAATCTCTCTGACATCATCTCCTTATACTTTATCGCCTTATATATATCGCCATAGGAATATATATGTCCAATTCCAATAAAATTGGTCCTGTAGTTCCTGAGAAAAAGAACCAGAAGAGATGAGTTTCCTTCAGAATTGCAAACTTCCGCTTACATTAAAATTGAAGAAATGATGATCAGAAAATTAACTGCAGAAGCAAATATTAAATTTAAAAGAGAAATAAATAAAAATTAACAAAAATAGAGAACACATAAAAAGAGAAATTAAGAAAATTAATTTAAGGAAAGTACTTAAATTTAACGATTGAAACAACTGTTTTACTTAGGTTTCGTTTCGCAACTTACCATTGTGTTGTACACTCAAAACAAAAAGTAATTAGTAGAACGTCTTTATTAGGTTTAGGTAACCAAAGGAATAAGTATTTAATTGTCATTACGTTTTACTTTTTATGGAGTTATGATGGGTCAAGTTATATATTTATGAATTGATAACCAAAGAACAAACACGGTTTAATCAAAACAAAACTTAAAGATTATGTAAAGCAGTCTGATTTTACTAACAAACACAATATAGTGTATTCACGTATGAATTAGAGAAAAGGTACACTTAACTACCTGGACATTCCAATAGCTAGAAAAAATAAAAATTTAGAATTTCATATCCAAAAAACTAGTTACTCTTGATACAATAAATTTTTCAGCCTATAGAGATTTTCTGCAATTCTTTAAAACTTCCCTTAAAAGAACGAAATCGCAAAAAAAAGAAATTAATTATATAAAGCACGTGGTAATTTCCAATGGATATGATAAAGAAAGTTTGTTTACAAAAATACAAGTGGGAAATAAAAACTCAAATACGATATAAAAATATTTTATTAATAAATAATCGTTCGGAGAAGAAAAAAAATCTTATTCTATTATATAGGTCCTAACTTACACAATTGTTCACAATTATTTTTTACAATTATATAAAATGATGTGAAAATTATGCAATATGATTATATAACTTTAAAAAACTATGTAAGGAGTATATATTACTATAAGATTAAAAGGTCACGTTCATAAATAAGCAAATCGTTTTGCATACGAATGTATAACATATCACAGAGGACAGACTGTAAAAGTGATGAGACAAATTAAAGTAATTTCATTTCAAGTTCAAATTCTGCCACAACTTGATGCCAAATTTATTTTAAGTCACCTGGTGTGTATGTGGGTGTGTGTGTGTCTCTCTCTCTCTCTCTCTCTCTCTCTCTCTCTCTCTCTCTCTCTCTCTCTCTCTCTCTCTCTCTCTCTCTCTCTCTCTCTCTCTCTCTCTCTCTCTTTGGGGTTAGGTGGTAGAGAGGACTATACAGTCCTAACCTCGCCCCTAAATAAAGGCAAATCAAATCAAATCAAATCTCCCTCTCCCTCCCTCTCTCTCTCTCTCTCTCTCTCTCTCTCTCTCTCTCTCTCTCTCTCTCTCTCTCTCTCTCTCTCTCTCTCTCTCTCTCTCTCTCTCTCTCTCTCTCTCTCTCTCTCTCTCTCTCTCTCTCTCTCTCTTTCTCTCTCTCTCATTGTGTTGAGAGAACTGTTTGTCATAAACCAACTTTATAACACAAATTATCACAATGCTTAACGTGAATGAGATTTCTTAGTAAACAGAGTTATAAATATAATATTCTTTGGGTCAGTTTAGTTAAATTATGCGTAATGGAGCGACTAAATAATGTATATTAATGAGCCATAACTATGAAGTGGGGTGATCTGATAAAATCAGATAATATTTTAAAAGAGGCGAGAAGAAAACGTCAAGCCTATCTTTGTTCCCAGATTCTAGGGAACAACATATCAGGAGCTTTCTAGCTCCTGCCTAAAATTAAACATATTAACCAAGAACAAAAAAGAACAATGTTCTTGTAAACTAATCAATATGTATACTAATGCTGCAACTAGGATTTGGCAATTGTTTAATATTTAGCCTATGTAATAGCAAATGTAACTAAATAAGGCTTTAGTAACACCTGATTAAATAAAGGGAAGTAGAACAAAACTAATTCGAGATATTTGTAAGACAATATTAACCTATGTATAAAGTACGGCCGTATATATTTGTTTTAAATTGGTACTAGTGTCTAAAAATATAGACTACTATTATAATTACAGTAAGCAGTAAAACTTCTTTTTTTAGTCTAGTCAAATTACCTTAAACAATTTTTTTTTTTAATCTGAAATATTTCTTAGCAGAAAAGCAATTCCTCTTCAAAGTATTTATGAAGATTCAAGAACGTTAGACAGGGTTGTGATGGTTAATTTGGGTGTTGAAGGCAGTAAGTTTAAATGTACCAAAATATCTAATAAAAGTATCAATTTTAGCCAAAAATCAGTAGAGAACTTTTTAAGGATAATTTCATACCATTTAATTTTCTGTTTTTTATTAAAAATAGCCAAATTAGCAATTTTTAAAGATCTTTTTTCCATAAATTTACTTTATTAACTTTGTTTTTCCCCAAAGATAAAAATTGACCAAATTAGTATTTTCAAAATTATAAACTCATTTTTACTATTTATCTTATATTTAATTATATTTCTTTACTTTAGGGCTGATTTTAATGATTGAAGTTGTAAACTAAACAATATTATCTGCAGATTTTCCCAAAATTATTAATTTTTCTTGGAAACACTATGTTATAATTTTTTCTCTTTATTTAAATGATTTGCCTGTTATGAGAAAATAACTTGTTTCACAACAAACATAATTTTAATGTCTCAAATACGTTTGATTTCGTTGTTTTGTTTGAGAATTTATAACAATTGTTTTAAATTATTTTTAGGTTAGCTTAAATTTTTCATTTTAGTAACATTACTGCTATGGGTAAATAAATATGTATTACAACAAAAATAATTTGAAACAGCTGTTATAAATTCTCAAATACGTTTTATTTTGGTGTTTAGTTTGAGAATTTATAACAATTGTTTTAAATTATTTTTAGGTTAGCTTAAATTTTTCATTTTAGTAACATGACTGCTATGGGTAAATAAATATGTACTACAACAAAAATAATTTGAAACAGCTGTTATAAATTCTCAAATACGTTTTATTTTGGTGTTTAGTTTGAGAATTTATAACAGCTGTTTTAAATTATTTTTAGGTTAACTTATACAGTACGTATTTTTTGTGTTGGGTCACTTTGTATTTTGATTGATAGTTTACATTTCACAAAACCAAACAGTTTATTGTTAATGTGTGACAATTAAATTAGAAATTTTGTATGTGGCTAACGTTAACGATTTAACTGTTACTGTTACTGTATAGCGCTTACTTTATTTCTGATTTATTGCTTATATCTCACAAAAGTTATCGGTTTATGTGGCTTATTGTTAATATGTGACAAATGTGTGGGAGTTTAGATATTATAAAATGCCGACTGCAGGAAAACCCGGTGTAAATGGTTGAACAGTTACGAGAAATTGCCAATGTCAGACTCAAATTTAGTTATTATAAAGTGTTAAAATTCTTAACTGAAAATGAATAATTCTTATTATTAAAGTACTACTTGCATTAATGTATTTGTAATATTTTAAACATATTTTTAGTTTTTATTAATATTTTATTAAAACCTGAATCAATTTCATAATAAAACCATTCTGAAAGATCATTGTTACAAATTTCAAAGTACAGTCCTAATTGAAAATTAAACTATGTATTATAAACTTAAATTCGGTATATTTGTGTACTTATTAATGAATGAATGATTAATTATTATATTATTGTTATTATTATTTATTATCATTCTTTATCTCTGAATGTTCAATTAAATTATAACTTTAATAAGTAATTAAACATCTTAGTGAACTGAATAGCGGATCGGGAGATCTAAGCAACGTTGCCACATTTACTGTGTATGAAACACTTTATAAGTAATGTGTTAAAATACAGTTTATTATCTGAACTTGTTAGCTTACTCTACCAGCTACGCAAGACAAGTAAAACAAGTTCGTCATCTTAGAACCTGATGCGACGTTTCGATTTGCCCCTTCCTGTCTTAACCGTTGTATTTCAATTCACTACTTGAGATTTTTATCTTGGCAAATGGGGATGAACAGTTTCTAAAATCCGTTTAATTGCTTCTTCGAGATAGTTATGAATGGGAATAGATAAAACGGAACGAGCAATAAGTTTGCAGAGCATCTGTTGACATCGAGACCAATGATGACATTTCTTTTAGACAATGCTAGTGATTAGGATCGGCGCCACTTGAAAGTGCTGACGGCAAGGTGACTTCTTCCAATTAATTAGGAGAACACCCGCGGTGTTTCAGTCTGATTTATGCTGGAAGATTGACATCTCCAAGACGAGCTCAATAGGCCCGACACCAGTAGCAATGGGTCATCCTAAACGTCTATTTCGGAGCCAACGTTACGATTGTTTTTCTTATTGATGGAAATTCCTTTCGTAAACATTAAACTATTACCCGCTATTGACTGGACTATATTATAACCCCCAAGTTGTGGGGTTCTTCTGTCATTTTTAACTAAATCTTTTCTGTCTTTTACAACTCTTCCTGCTTTAACTCGACCATTTTGTATTTATTGTGTATGTTTGTGACACAATTACGTAAACACGTGTACCAATCGCTAAAGAATAAAGTGCTTTGCAAGTTGATAGAACAATGTATGTAGAGGAACATCCCATTTCAAAATGGCGGACATTCAAAACTATTACTGGTTGTTCCCGAGTGACCAACAAGAGGTAAAGAGCGATCAAGACAAAACGAGTGTTACAAAAATAATTTCAAATAAAAAAAAAGAAATTTGAACTGTTTTATATAACTATCTTGTTGTAAGCTTTCACCCGATTAAATTAAAACTTTCTACTTTGTTGATATTTTAACTTATAACCATTAAAACCCTTTACAATGTAAAAGTGATTCAAACAAATGAAATAAAATAATTATTTACATAACTACGATTTTCTCTTAATCTTGATACAACTTTAGTGTAACTTATATGTATGCAAGAATGGATTACAGTAAATTATAAGCAATAGTCTGATTGTCTACATTTCCAACGAATTGAAACCACTGGCCACCGAACCCCAACGTTGGTGAGACTAAATATTCCTTTTTTTTAGATAAGGGAGTCAAGTGTTTCCAGTGTTATATACATCGTTAATTAGATCATACGATTTACTAAATAGTAAATGATAATAAATATCATTATCCATTATTCAGTTATTTATGACTTCGTATGTCTTATAACTGTCCCTTCTTCCTATTCGTATATTCTCACTTATTAAATAGCCCTTGTTTGATCAGTTAACATATCTGTGCGGGCAGGAACCTAATATTTGTTTATAATGTCCTTCAGTTTACAATTGTATAGAATATGAATGTTTGATAGTTTATATTATGTCTTGCTGTTTAAAATTGTACAGAATGTGAATTTGTAAGTATGAATTGTTTTTATTATGTTATTACATATGTTGGTTTAGTTTAAATAAAAATAATCTATGAACAAATGTATTGTTGTATCCAGTTTGGACTGTTACATTTTATTTATTTAGAACATTTTCTAAACTAGGTTTCAGGGATTGGCTAGACCTATCTTTTTCTCTCTTAATTTTCGTTTTTCCTTTAAATGATGGTAATCATCAGCAGCCTTCAATGGTACCTAATTTATTTCACATTAAATTATCCTTAGCCAATTTCATTTAAGCATTTGTTAAATCGTATTTTTAGATATCTTTCGTATAACATCCTTTCCTTTTTCATTTCGTTGATCCAAGTAATTGTTAATTAATAATATTATTGTCAAATAAATATAATAAAAATAGTGAAATGGAATTTCTATTATTTCATTGTAAATTTTTAGTATGAATTAACGATTACATATTGGTAATGTTTCACAAGTTTACGGGTGTAACAGAGGACAGTTAATTAAATCACAATTAATCACTCTTTAAAATAGCTGTGATTGGTCGGTAGGAATCACCACTGTTCCCATGATTGTAAAATCACCATTACTTCCATCTTTGACTCTTACTAGGCTATCGGGAGATCTTCAACTCTCTGAGGTTATTATCTTAGAGAAGTTATTACTTGAGGTCAGACTTCAAGGATTACAACTTCTGTGATTTCTATTGTGATAGTGGTTGCTGGTTAACCTAATTTATTTTCAACTTATCAAAATAAACTATGCACAAACTATCTCTTATACTCCCACAAAACCTTAAACTCAAACTCAAAATGTATTAGCAAAGCTACCATAAGACAAAAACCCAAAAATATGTTTTCAAAATATCTTCAAATTTATTGGTAAAAAATTGACACTGAAAAAAACACAAATAAAAAATAATAAAATAAAAGAACTGAGTAACTTCCGCCTTCTTTCACATTATAGAAAATTACACTTTCACTTCTAGCACACCAGCAGATTAGGGATTTTAGCTACTATGTAAAATATTCCAGTTAACAATTAGCCACGGGTTGGTCTGTAGTGTGCAAGCTCTCGCCTTGGCGTGCAAGAGGTTCCAGCTTTGATTCCCGTAGGAGTTTAACAAATTGTAATGTTGACCAAACATCTCGAGGAACTGTGGTTAATAGCAAATCTTGAACAGGATAGCAAAATTACGGCGACAGGAACTCAAAGTGCTGATCTAACCACTCAATGAAATGCTGTCTAGCTGGGCACACAATCGCAATGACCGATTGCGTAAAGAATTTATTTTTATTTTAATAAGAGGTGATTAAATAACATAATACTAGTTTGTCCATGTAACATTTTGTTAAGTGTCTAACGATTTGTTTAATATTTTCTTGTTTACCAACTTCCGTTAGCGTTAACGAATAGTTAATTCCGACGTTAACCTAATTGACGAATATTTTCAATCTTTATCAATTTAACTATTTGTTAGTGATCTAAAACGTCAGAGCATGTAATGGTGCAGTTTATAAATGTAGGAACAAAATACTGTCCTATTTATAAAAATATGATTGCGATTATGTTAGGTGATTAAGAAGGAATGATTCTAGGCGGCATTGCGTACATTGACTGACATTGTCTAGTTGTAAATTACAGTTTAATTATATTTGTTATTGTCTTCATTAAATAACTGTCTAATCCTTATTGGATCATTACTTTAAGTGCTTGGTTTTATGGCAGAACAAAGGGTTGTTACCAGTAGAAATTAATTAAATTGTTTATCAAATTAAACACGACAAATTGTGTCTTAATACCTTAGAAAAAAGTATTTGGTAGTTAGAATCATCTTTAAGTAAAGGCCTACAGTTTGTACGTTTTTCAACCAAATAGCTGTACTTTTTCAGATGGACCGACTTCTAGCTCATCAATAACAATTATTTATTCCCTCACGTATGAATAATTTAACTAAACTGATTACAAATATTCATTGAAAATTATATTTCTTTATAACTTCCTTTACTAATAAATTACCTACGGTATATCCTATCGTTATAAGTATAGTAGAATAGGCACATTTCAAATAAAAACTAACAAGTAAAACTGCTAATGATTTGACAATTGTTATTATATAACTATGTTTATGGCCTATTTCTTTTATTTTCTGTGTAACTGTTACACTGTAAAACTTTGTGATAATGTACGTTATAGCCTCGATAAAAGTGGCTTGCTTTTGACAATTCTACCAATCACAGAGCGAGAAAATGAGTGGACTGTACGTAACGAATTGTTAGTAATGTTATGTTAAAATGTAAACAGTTCTAAATAAATATTGAGCTTAAATCGTGAAATATTTTAAACGCAATCTCTCACAAATTATACGCTTACGTTTACTAACTCAAGCGCGTTTCACCAACAATGTTGCCATCTTCGTGATACATGAGCTATCATAATCAAACTGAAGATGATGAAATTTTCGTTGAAACGCGTTTGAACTAATAAAGTATTAGTGTTTGTGAAATATTTTGTTCAAGTTTAATTTTAGTTTTGCAAACAGTTCTTTTAATAACGTAGCATTAAGCCAATTTTACAAACCGTGGATAAATAGGCTCTTGTTGTTTTTATTTTGTGCTGTTCAGAAGTTAATAGAAATGATTTAACTCGTTGTATATGTATAAATATATTCAATGTATGATACTTGTTGTGGTATGTAAATGTATAAAAAAATATTATTTTAAATTATATATACAATATTCCCCTACTTCATAAATTTGTCCACTCTCAAAATTTCGTTATCTGGATTATATCCAATTTTCAATACGCTCCTAAATTTGTTAAATGTTTTATTAAAGTTATAATTATTTATAATGAATTTGTCGCCAATAGCTGTAGTCAAGTTATAAACTAAACGCATTTCAACTAATTTGATTATACCAACTACGAGTTAGTTCGTTTAAAGATATAGACTTGAAATAAGATGCTCTCCCCTATGGCGTTATTGGACCATAAATAAGGGCTCAGAGGACGTCGCAAAATGGACGTTCCGCCCTCGCAGAATCACTTTTTTCACGCTTCACAGCAAGAAGTTGATTTGTAACCCGAGTATAGCTGTAAGTTACTATCATTTGCTCGCAGACTTTTCTTTAATTAACACATGTCTGATTTCAATGCCAAGTTTATGTAATGCTTTAAGCATAACTAATGCTTCTCGTATTTATTGAATTTATGAAGCAATGATACGACTGTTTGTGGACCTTTCCGAACTCATTATGCAAATGACAACAGAGGTTCTGTGACGGCAAAGTTAATATTGTGTGTGTGTTCGCCACTCATCCTCACTTCTGAACCGATGGGAATGGAATCGGCGTGCATCTGACATGTTTTGACTTGAATTTATTTTGTATATGGGTTCATAGCCGATCTCGGCATTAGCATATACTGTATACAATATACAGAATGAGACATTGTAAGCTAGATAAGAAGAAACTAAAAGGACCCTATTTAAAAATGTTGCAACCAATTTAAAAAGTAAATTCGTCGACTAGTAAAGTAATGTTTGCAAGCTAAATTTTAACTAAAATTGAACTTATATATCCTTACAATCTTGTTGAGCACTGTGGTGAAATTCACAATAATGATTCGAATTTGCCCCTAACCACAATCACTAGAAACTTAAAAAAAAAAAAAATAAAAAAAATGATCATGATTAATTGTTCTTTTTTTAATTATTTCCACTAAATGCCCTGATGTACATTTCGATAACATGGTTATCATCATCATCGGATGGTCTTGCTTATAAACTAAATCTAAACTTATATATCTACTAATGATATGTAATTAGTAGATATGTAAGTTTAGATTTAGTTTATAAGCAAGACCTTCCGATGATGATAACCATGTTATCGAAATGTACATCAGGGCATTTAGTGCAAATAATTAAAAAAGAACAATTTATCAGATAATTGTGTTTTATTTTAAAGTTTCTTGTGATTGTGGTTAGGGGCAAATTCGAATCATTATTATATTTCCTTATTGGAGTTTATTTTTAGTAATTTCGAATTTTATTATTTTTTTTAATGTTTTTACTTTCTTACATAGAAACTTTCCTTCTAGGATGTTATGTGATGAGTCAAAAGTCGATGTCTTTTACAGAAATATTTCGTTTAGCACAAAAATGTGTCGTCCATCGTGTGCAGAGGTTTACAGATCAAACGAGAAGAGCGGTTTTGGTGAAATTTGGTATTTGGGTGTATCTTGACCGATATTTTCCGAGCCATTGTTTATTTGTCAGATAATTCAAAATTTAATTGTATATTATGTCCTAAACCAAAACATAACATTTTGATTATGTAAAAAAAAACTCAATGATTTTGATCAAACTTAGACCAAATGTGTCAAAAAATAAAAATCAGACAAAACGTATTGGTCATCTCCCCAAAATTATTGATCGATAAAAATAACCAAGTTCTAAATATGTTATAAAAAAGTTATTTTATCGAAATAGGCTATGACGATTCTTGTGAAACATTTTGAAGAAGCCCGAACGAGTTTTCCTAATTACAAGTAAAAGAAGATTATTGTAAAACTTTAATTAGAAAAAGAAATAAAAAATAGGTTTTATGTCAACCTTTAACAGCTTTTATTAAAAAAACTAGTTTACAATCAAATACGCATGGAATGAGCTAACCAGAGTTATAAAACACGGCTATATTTAAATTTATAAATATTTTTTATAAACAATTTCTCAATTATAGAATAATTTATATTATATACAGGGTGTTAAAAAATCTTTCAGGACTTTGGGATATGATTCCTCATTCAAAAAAGAAGAAAAACGTTTATAATGAAGGTATGTTCTAAAACGTTTAGTTTTCCGTCTTTCTGTCTGTCTGTGTTTTTTACTTAATACGTTATATCTTTGAACCTATGAAGATATCAACTTCAAACTTGGTACTTGTATTACATCTAGTAAGACTTTTTTGGTATGGAATATCGAGCATATACTTTGTACCATTTCAAAATGACGGCCATTTTAAATTTCTAAATATCAATATTTTAAAATCCGTAAATTTTACAAAATATTTACGAGACAAAAAAGTTGCTAAATTTTATCTCCTAAATAAAGGTGCATAAATTATTAAGATTCCAAGATTATTAATTGAGTTTTTGGAATTTTTCGAACTAGAAACATGAAAATTTACTATTATTACCACAAAATTCTCATGAAGTCGTTTCCATAAAATGTTTCTTATTAGATGTAATACAAGTACCAATTTTGAAGTTGATATCATCAGAGGATCCTAAGATATAACGTATTAAGTAAAAAAACACAGACAGACAGATAGACGGAAAACTATACGTTTTAGGACATACCTTAATATGAACTTTTTTCTTCTTTTTTGTATGAGGAATCATATCCCAAAGTCCTGAAAGGTTTTTTTAACACCCTGCATATATATAATTGTTAATGTTTTTATTAAATCGATTAAAATTAATAAAATCTATTTGTATAACTTTCTATACCAACCTCGGGCTTAGATACAATTTCATAATGTGGAGATCTCCAGTTTTACAAAATGAGTGTTTTTGTATAGGCTCATTTAAGTCGTAGTTATAAGAAGGTCGTATGAAAAATATGCCGCTACTTTGAAATTTTGCCAATGAATTTTCAGTTAACTAAAGTGCTAATTTCAACTAAAATTTCGAATGCATAAATAGCTCATTTATTGTGTAATTTCAAGCTTGTGTTTTCTACAATTTTCTTTTTTAGTAATAACTTTTGATTATTCTTTTATTACCATATTTGGACATTATTCAATACAGATTTTAAGGCCGCATAAACTGGGACGTTGTACGATGTAAGGATGAAAAATTATTATCAAAACAGTTTATTAATATTTGAAGGTTGATAACCTTTGAATCTGGTGACCTAGATCACTTCTTTAAAGAGAAAAAAAAACATGTAAAACATACAAAAATTTAGCATAATCCGACAAAAACTGCGACCTAATACTAAAAAAGATAGCACACGCACACACACACACACACATATGTCTCTATAATTACTAAATTATTAGCCTATGTATTTAACTTACTTTTATTTTTGAAATCTTTGTCAAAAGTACAAAACGAAAACTGACAAAAATATTTTTGGAAAAAATACAGACGTTAGTTACTTAAATAATTATGAAAACTACAACAATCTTAAAGAATTTAAGTTTTTTTCTCTTTACGTCATTATTCTTATTCTTTTATAACAATATTCTCTCTTTCTGACCACACCACCATAATTCTATATGACTTTGGACAGAGTTTTAAAACTTCAGCTGGCACACATTAATAGTAAGACAACATCAATATCTTAATCATTTCTGTCTTTTTTATCTTAGCGTCATTATTTGCATTATTTTTATAAACGTTCTTATGGCACCCATGTCTATGTTTAATATAATTATATCAGATTTGTTTTAGAACAAAATTGTAAACAATAACCTCAAAGTTACGTAAATGTGAAAACAGCTGTTAAGTCAAATCATATGATTGTTAGCTAAACATCAATCTCATAGGCTATTTTATTATGGATTTTTCTTTACATTTTTTTATTTTGTAGAAAACGGTAAATCTTCAAATAACTGTGGAAATCCAGTACCCCAATAATAGTGTGAGATTCTTACACTACTATAAATGTAAACATAACATAAAAGCTAAGTAAATATGAAAACAGCTGTTAAGTAAAATTATATAATCGTTTAGTTATTAGTTATCAATCTCATAGGCTGTCATGGATTTTTCAATACAAACTAGAAGTGTAAATACTTAGCAATGAAACCGTGAAAAATCCCATCATATCAGTTAAAAGCCTAAATTAGCGTGTGATATTTTGAAAGACTATTAATCTCTCACAGAAGGGATAATACATAGAAGCACCGTGTCACCAGGCGGCGTCTGTTAACTTTGATCTCGTAATATACAAGCGTAAAACGACTTCAGATAATTATAAACTATAAAAATGTGGTCCGGTTACTTAGACGTGATTGTACGAAGATTGATTGTTGAAAGACCGCAGACAGTGGCTCCTCCTGGCAGTACGACCACAACTATGTGACCACAATGCCACGTGTTGTTGCATCTGCAATCATCATTTAATGACGGTTTGTAGTCTATCGCGTGTTCATTTGGTTTAATGAAGTGTTGTCCCTCTGGTCTCCGTGTGTAGTTGGTCGTGACGTTATTAGTTTTGATTTATTGTGCGCAAGACTCATAAAATATTCATTTCATTTCAAGAACATATTTAGGTGCAGCTATTAAAATAAATGTAATAAGCACATTATCTAAAGGATGTGGTCCAGATTAAAATTTTATGTGAAAAAGCTAACTTTTTTTATTGATGCATTGAAACGTTTGTTACGAAATCTGTTATGCAGTTCGATTTCAAAGCATCATGCATTTTAGGTGCGTCATTTCCTTATTGCCAACATATTGCTTGTAGTTAGTCAACGTTTTTGATGTTACTTCGAAGAAAAAGTTAATCGCTTTTAGTTTACCACCCTCAGGGGCTCACTTCTTGTGAGTTCGGGTTTGGCGAACCCGGGGTTCCCGAGCTGGATCTCATCTCCCTTCAACTTGTCTTGAGTGAGATCCCTTTTCTTTCTTCTTTCGTATTGGGTACTAGGCCTTTTTCCCGACCCCGACGCTGTTAGGTTTCCGAAGGCTAGGGGTCTCTAATCTACTCTTGTTTCTTCTTTCGGAGCTCTATTCCGCCTTCTCATCAATTTAACGATGGATAAAACACACGGAAGTATTACCCCAGGTGGCAGACCAGATAGGTACTTTGGAAAATCCACCCTCTAACATGGAGGTCGGTCCTATGGATTCTGAGGAGGACCAACTATTGTTAAATCAAAACCCATTCAAGAAAGGAACAGCACTGGAAAGAACACCACCAAGAGTGCCTAGTACTGAGAAAAAAGATAGAAAAAAGGAATGAAATAGTTGTTGTAAAGGATGATACAAAAATCAATGGGAAAGAAAACCCAGACCTGCTAAAAAAAGCTTAATGAAATGGAGGGAATGTTGCTTCAGCTCCAAACACAGGTTTTGAGACTAATCCAAGAGACTGTTGAGTTGAAAACAGCTCTTGGTAAAAGTCAGCAGTCCACTGAAACAAAGGAGGGGGTGGAGAGCACTAGTGGGGCTATAACTGCCTATGAAACTGATGAAGAAGAACTCGAACGAGAAACAGACTGGATTTTAAAAAGAAACAAAAGAATAGCTAAACAACGGAAAGCAGAATTTTCTCCGGAGGCTTTAACAGGGACCGCTCTTGTAGTAAATCAGTCCACAAGTAATAAGAAGGACATGGTGCAAGATCATGTAACAAATTAAGAACTGGGGGGAAGGATAAAGGAAGTACCTCCTCTACCAAATAATGTTGTAGGTGTGCATACCTTTGCAGACATTCAACATCTGATGTCATCAGTTGCAAGTAATAAATACAGAGTTGTGGCATTAAGCAACAGTGCATGGAGGTTACTGATGCTGGATTCGGACTCCTACAGAACTATGGTAAATAAACTGTCCAAAGAGAAAGTTCTGTACCATCAATTGGATACCTATGGAAACAAAAACCTCCAAATGAAGTAAAATCATACCGATCGATTTCTTTGTTATTTGTGATTGTTATTTGGTCCATAAATGTCTCCACTACTGTTCATATTTTACTCTGATTCATATAGATGCATAGATACAAGTTACATCGGATATTAGAGGAAATGTTTTTTTTCAAACAAAAACTTCCTGTTTACATCTTGTAGTAGTTGTGTTGACTTTAGTTTTCTAGCAGTGTTCTCAGTGAAAAATAATGAAACCTGCACTTCAATAATAATTTATAACTGCTAAGAGTACGAGTGTTTTTAGATTCACATGAAGCCTATATTAGAAACTTTAGGCAAAACTCATTTTGAATAATGAAGTTTTATTGAATCGCTCAATTCATTATGGTCTTAATTTGTGAATCCTGTGAGCCATAACAATGAATGAAATTATCGCTAGCATTACGCGATAAAGCTAAAGTGGCTGTTGAGACGTCGTAGGATTATATCGAGTCCAATACAAATCGACCATTCTAAACACCAACGCGAGAGCTTAGTCCTGTATAAATTGTATTTCTAACATAAATAAGAAGCAACAAAAACATCTGCTGCCATTAATGCACTGCATTAAACTAAGTACGTAATCCTAGTAGAAAGTCATATTAAAAATGATTCAAATAATTCTTTTTTTTTCTTCTTGAAGCTCACTTTCTTCAAATAATAAATAATTGTTGCCCAACAAAAATATCATTTGTTTCAGAAAAATAATCAGATTTTGGTGAAGTTTTCGAGAAATTAGATTTTTATTGTTTTTATTTACATATAATTTTTAGATATGTTCTGACCATCCTGCAACTTAGTTTAACCCTGGAAAAAATTTCGATAACTTGGAATCCATCTCATTTTGATTATTTTTTTTTTCATTTCAATAAAATGAAAAATGTCCTAAGAGTAAAGTTGTTCGTTATTCACTTTCTATAAAAAAATGCTAAATTTTCTGGATTATCAATTTTGAGCCCATTTTCCAAATAAAATAAGAGAGTAAAATTGTTTGATATAAAACGTGTGACAATACTGTATTAACATCATGTGCTTGTAAATGTTATTTTTTCTACTTTTAAGTATAACTTTTGATTACTGTAATCAAACAAAAAAAAAAAAAAAAACCACATTTGAATACATATGGTTGCCAATATTTATATTTAAACAATTGAACTGCATATTACGTGGTCTTTTTTTTTAAATGGTAAAAAAGCAAGGCAAATTTTTGTTCAGTTGTAACACAGTTTGTTTTTAAATAACAACGTTACTCTTTCAATGATTTCTATTTTATTGCAATGGAAAAGAGTTAAAAAACTAGAATACTCGTTTTGGTTATTTTTAAAAGTGTTGCTAAACAAACTAGATTGTCCGATTGCCAGCATATGTTTCCGACATTTTACAAAGAACCTGTTAATTTTCGATAACATTACCAAAACACGATTTCTCTTCTTAATTACTCCTGAACTATCGTTTATCACGATGACTTGACTCATACCAAGTGTATATGTTGTAATTTTCAGTGAGTTACGTACAAAGTGTAGACACAGATGTGTAGGGAATTTTTAATTTTAGTCAAGAGACCTTTACAATTTCTGAATTTCAATTTGAATTCTTCAGAAGTTTGTAAATACCTAAGATATAATTTAATAATTCAAACATTAATGAGTTATAACAGCCCTATTATGAGACTTTTGTATTGATATACTTTGTTTTATATGTAAGTAATATTAACTCCTATGATTTATTGTAGTAACACATTTTTATAACGAAAAAGAAAAAAGTCTTAGATATCTTACCATATATTTTACCTTCCTTTGCTACTTGATGGCAAGCCTTATCCAACGTATGGAAATATTTTTTATTATAAAATGCACAATAAAGACGTAATTACAATTTCTTTAAGTTTTTATCCTTAAATATGACAACTCTAAATACGAGGGGGAAAGTCGAATGTGAACGTTTACAAAATTAAACAACTATTGTACCTTAAAATCAATTTATTCATCTGGGCTTTAGGTCCCTAATCATTCCTCGAAATAAATAAATAAATAAAATAAAAACTAGAATAACAGACGTTGACCGATGATTATCTTACGGTGACTGATAAAAGGTTTTACAAACAGTACTCGTTTTCTGAGCATTATAGCTCTGTGTAGGCACCATACACCTCTAAACGGCGGGAGTGGGACTCTGCTCCGTTTCTAGATATTAATCTTTTATTTCTTTATAATCTAGATATTCAGGTAAATCTGGATCTGGAATATAAAGTAATGTAGACCTACTTTTGTACTGTTATGCTGGATGATTTTAGTAAAACCCTACTAAAATCAGAGAGGTTAAAAATATTGACAAGGGACATTTCATTGACTTCGATATTAGTTAATGGAATTTTTTGTTGTTACAGGCTACAAACTATCACTATCATCATCACCTTAATTTTAATGGAGATATTACCTGGAGATCAATGTTTTTTTATTACATACCATGGGTCTAAATTGATTTTACTGAAAACCACAGTGCTTAGCGATGGTCGATGATTCACTGATCTGTGATTCTCTCACAGTGATTATAAAATCGCTATAAATGATTGATTATCGTTATAAAAAGTGATCAGTACTTAAACTGATCATTTTTATTTATTAGTTATTTCATCGCGTACTTAAACTGGAACGCGATTCTTGCCATTTTCGCTCTTGACTATTGTCAGTTACGATAGCTAAAACTTCTCTAACAGCGATTAAAGTGATTACAGATTCAGTCAGTGATGGTTTGAAGTTTGGTATTATGGTATCGTTAATTGTACAAATATAGGTATTTTCAACTAGTTCTCTTTACTTTACTTTTTTGTTATTGTTTCAGATTATGTTAAGCCTTCTAGCATTTATTGTAGATTTTATTTTTTTAATACTAGAAAACAGTAAAAGAGAAAATGTCATCTGGTAATAAAAGGTCAAATTATGTCATTCCTGGTAAACACATATCAGTGACGTATCTATTTGGAATCGGTAAGGATATTCTATAAAAACTTCAACGTCTAACTTGAAGAGACATAATATGGTTATTTACCTGAGTGGCTTTTAACACGGATTTACTTGTTGACAATATTAGGGTATCACAGTGGTCAGTTATGCAAATCACTCGTAATCACGCTTTAAATAGCTATGATTAGTAGGTAGCGATTACTACTTTCATCATTACCGTAATTCACTACTAGTTCAATCACTCATATTGTGTTCCAAACAGATCAATCGAAGAGGAAAAGATGCTCCTGAATTTATTTAAGAATTATCTTAATTTTGATTAGGTTCATGTAATAAAAGTTAGGGGTAGTAAAAGATGAAGAGAGATAGAGATATGATTTCTGATATGTTTGTTTTTACGAGTGAATGACCCTGTTAGCAACGGTACTTATCAGGATAGAATAGAATGAAAAGAAAACAAGATGGTTCATAGGTTAGACAATAGGTTGAAGCTGAGGTAGCCGATAGAGTAATTAAGAGCACTTGACCGCAGCTTCGCTTCCAATTATTGCTCCCTTAGACCCTCCACGTCGCCCTTTCCCTACATCATTAGGGCCGCTAACTATGTACTTCTCCTTTATTAATCGGAACTAATAAATACTTGGACAGTGTTTTCCCAGGCTCGTCCTTCGTCCTTGCAGTGCTCGATGCTGTCAAACACCTTCGAGGACACTCAATAACAAATGCTGCAAGTAATGTTCAACAGTAGTGGGAATGTACCCTCCAATACTTCCCTCTCCATTCCCCTTCTATCTTGGGGGGAACTTTAACTCTGAGTTTTCTTTGTGAACCATCACACGGAAGAATAAAACCAACGTTTACAATATTCAATTTACTGTTCCCATCAAATCGAAACGTGTATTAATTTACACAAAATAGTCTGATTTCAGTTTTTAGTCAGTGTGATTTGATATTTTTTTAAATATGGGAATAATAAACTGGTAAAAACAATGCAATTACTTTCTTAGAAATTGTTCATCTACAAATCCCACCCTTAATATTCGTCATTAAAAATGTCTCCAAAAAATGTTTTTTATGAACGTTCAGGTAAAAAAAAAACCTATTTATGTTAAAATATATTTAAATAAGCTTGCTTTGCATGTAACATAAACTCAGAGTGTAAATCATATATAAGTTTTTATCTCAACGATGAAAGTTCATTTTCGTTTTTATACCATTTATTCCTAAACTGTAATTTTCTAACTTGTAATTTGTAATTTGTAACAGGTTTTGATCATTAGGTTTTTATATTGTACCAAAAATTTGAACGACACCGGTAGTGCCGATTATAAATTAGATTTTTATAACAAATCCATGAGGATTTTTTGGTATATTTAGCTATAACTCCCAAACTGGTGTTTTTGGGAAGGCGATTAATACGTTTTGTATGTTCCTTACGGTTTAAATATGATTTGAGAAAAATTGGAATTTTGAGTTTTATTCTTAATTAAAGTTCCCCCCTCAAACTTAGAATTATCAAACACATTTTTGAGATGGCAATACCTTGCCCACATACGACATTTTATTAAAATCGATTCACACGTTTGAATTATAGAACTCTGCCTAGATTACAGACATAAAAAAAAAAACTTTTGGGCTGAATGAATTTCTTAACCGATAAAACCTCGAAATATGTAATAAAAAATAACAAACTAAAATAGGGCTACTCTACACAAACTTTCACAGGGGTTCAACGTTTAAATGTATTTTTGTGCGTACAAAATGTATCTAATGATTAACAAACAGATGTTTTCATTTCTCTGTTAAGTCCAAAATTATTTTCTTTACCTAAAAGTCTCATTTATCCACATGATTAACCTACAGTTCTTACTCTTTGGATTTGTTTTGATCCATTCCATAACCTTCCCTTTACTACGTATATATAAGAAAGTAAAATATGATTTCGAAATGTCTTCAAATATATCAGTTTTCAATGTCCTTCAGTCTTTGTTTATTACTATTTCTGAATCACATGTATACTTGGTTAACTTTAGTGTTTGATTTTAATGGCTTGATAGAGTCACAACTGGTACATACATTGATACGTCTTCGTAATTGGTATTCTACATTGTATGTATCAGCTTTGTTTTAATTTCAAAGTTCACTATAGTAAGTTCACCTTTTTAGCATATGCCTAACTGGGAAGAGATTCATGGGGTTTGATTGAAGTTTAAAAATCGGCCCTATTGAACTCCAGACATAGGCATTAATAGGGTGTCCCCAAAAACATTTCAAAACTCCGTAAAAGTGTCCTTATAATAGTCGGTTAGGCCACAATATCACGTTCTATATATAGGCTACTATTGATCTTCAGACCCTAAGCTTTCCAATTAGACCATGCCCGTCTTAGTAGGTTGAGTTCTGGAAGCGGAAGAGTTGTTTTGGGCACAAAGTGAAACAATGTTGACCATTATGAAACAATTTTGAATGTGTTGTAGAACAAAAACTCGAACACAAGATCTCACAAAAACTAAGTTTATTCAATCAAACGCTTTTCAATTATAGTTTTGTGATTGTAGCTCATGTACCCTATCACTGAGGATGGCGACTTTGTCGTTGAAACGCGTTTGATAGAATAAACGTAGTTTTTGTGAAATCTTGTGTTCGAGTTTTTGTTCTACATAATATTATCTCAAAAGTCAAGCTCAATATTTATTTATAATTTGGAATGTGTTTTAATCTTGATTTTCTAATTTTTCCATTCAAATCTAGTTATCATACTTAAAACAGCTAATTCGGTCCATTACTTTTATAATTCAGAAGGAAAAAAAAGAAGAAAAATGGTAAGGCATGATAGACCAATGTGAAACAATTTGGAAAGTCTTTTAAAATTGATGTTCTAATTTTACAATTTAAAATAACATACCAACCAACATAACAATGCATACTTATAACAGCTGATTAGGACCAATACATCAAATGTATTAGTAGTGACTATGGTGTGATTTGTGACTGACACCAAGAATAGGGCTGTTAATGTGTGCTTAAAAAAAATGTTTTTTTAAATATTGAAAAAAAGTTCTTTCATTTAAAACAAACTGCATCAAATTTGCCCAAGTAGAACTTTAGAAATATGGAAAATTATGGTAGACTCGAGAATTACGGCAATAATATGTCCCATTTCAAATTTTGTCAAAATCTATTCTTTGGTTTATAACAGACATTATAACAAAAAACACTCTTCTCGAAAATAACGTCAACTGTTTTGTTTACCAATTACATACTTTTTCTACGTAAAAGTAAAATAAAAAGAGTTTATAACAGTTCTCTTCGCGTCACGTATTTCAAAATATACGGACAAAAAGTAAAAAAACATACAAAAGGTTTTACTAATATATTATTAATTTACAGTCAATATTAACCTTCCTCGTTATTTTGAGTTGACAGACAAACAACAAGATTGAACACTCTTAACTACCCAATCTTCCCCGCTAATTTCTATTGATAATTTCACCCAGTTGACGACAGAGCTATTGGGTGCATGTCTGGGGAACGCATTACTACAGCAGCCAGCACATCAATAGCAAAGTCGATAAATCTATTACAGATACTGGGTTAAGCCTTTTAACTTGCCGACCAAATAATTCACAACGTTATCGAGATTTATCGAGTAATTAAGCCGGTATGCTTTATGGAACTATGCTAGAGTAACATAACTTACACTATATGGATTATGGGGTTACTTTTCCAGGTTGAAAGTTTGTTTCTCTGTGAGGTGCCTCGTTCTGTGTTTTAGGCATCATTTAACATTCCTAGAAATGTTGTAATAAGTTACCATACGGAGTTTCATAAACTGTTAAAAAACTTTACTATCTTTTCCCCACACCCATGCAAAATTAAATACTAACCAAAAATATTCCGATTTTCCCAAAAAAAATATAATTGTCTTTTTACTGAGTGTTTTCTATGTATTTCTTGTGGGAGATGATATGGTTAGGAAAAAAGCCTCATAATCTTTTTATGAAATTAGCTTAATTAAATATTCTGCAACATATTTATATACTTAACGCACTTAAGAAAAACAATTTCTTATATAGGATAAGTTGATATAGGACTTATCACATTTTATGAATTATATTTAAATGGACCTAAATTATTCCCTTGTGCCTAAAGTCGTCTTAAGACTAAAAATATTTGATTTAATGATTACGATGAAGGTTCATTTTAGTTTTCACCAATTGTCTCCTTAACTGCATTTCTTAACGACTTGAGTAATTAATCTTTACATTCCACTAAAATTTGAACGAAATCGGTAGAGTAGATAGTAAGAAATTACATTTGTTTTACATAAGCCCCATGGGCGACTTTTGATTTTTATCGATAACATACTAAAAAGGTATTTTTGTTTTAGTCTTTATGGACTACATTCCTCAGGGGCTTGGCAATCCCGAGGAACCTAACTGGATATATTCCTTCTTTCACGTAGTCTTGGGTCTCGGATCTTTCCTATCAGCTATATTTTGACCAACTCTTGTTCTTTTCCGACTCTGATGCTATTAGAGTAATCATGTGCTAGAGGTCTTTATTTTGTTATTTTTTTAAGGCGATGAGGTCCGAGAGGTTATATTCCTTTAAACAAGGAAAAAAATCGATCACAATTTTATAAAACAGCCGATTTGCGAAAAACGACTTTTTTATTTATTTAACTTTTTTCAAAACTTATGAGCCTTAAATTTTAAATTTTGAAATACAATAAAAAATTAATGTTGAATATCGGGTGTTATATTTTTTAGAACATTGAAGAACGAAAACATTTGATTTTAAAGACACATTATTTAATTCTTTAAGGCCATTGTTGAGATTTTATCAAAACTTTAAGTGTCCGTGTATTTTTTCATGTTAAAAATAAAGCTTTAAAATACTAAATTAAAGAAGAGGGAAGTTAAGTTCGCCTTTTTGTGGAAGTTACCCCAATACAATTGAAATCAAGGATCGAGTTCTCACTTTAAAGAGGTGACAGGATTGTAAAGTTTTGGAAGACTTGATCTTAATTTCGTTCATCATAGAGTCGCTAATAAAAACAATACACTAGTTTGGGGTGGAACAGACTGGCTTCAGTCCTCCCTGTGAAATCTCAGACTGAATTTGGGAAAAGTTGAAATTTCTGCTAACAATGTTTTAAATCAACAATAACTGTTGATTAAAAACACTAGTATTGGTAAAATTAAATTATAGTGCGCAGTTCCATACATTTTGTTTGACTAAAATAACAATTGTGAAAACTGCTTTTTTAAATATAACTCATTCGATTTTATAGTAAATACAATTAAGATTTTACGAGTAGAATAGTGTGGAATGTTCCTTCAATGATGAATTAAAATTTTGTTGAAAGTTCACTCGTCGGTCCTCGAAGAGAAGTGCATTTTATTATATACATCATAACTCACTCATTGATGATTGTCTTAATATGTCTATCGCTTTCATAAGTGATTTGTCATCTGTGCAGAGGAAAATATTAAAATATTTGGATTTATGTCAATCAGCATAGGTCTATTAAATGACTTTCAACGCCTCTCTTGCAGAAAAACACAACTGCAAAAGGAGAGTTGAATGCTAACAATCGACATAAACGTATTTATATTAACATCATCAGCCGGTTCTCCAACCACAGCTCTCCACCATCTTTAGTCTCTTACAGTGCTTCTCCAGGCACGTATTCCCATCCTCACTTGTCCGCTTCGAGTCCATCTATTTCATGGTCTTCCCTTTTCCTGCCCTCTTTCAATTCTACCCTTATACAATAATCTTGACATGCTTCCATTAACCATTCATTTGACATTTTCCAGCCAGCGATATATTTTTTAAAGATTTAATATAGCGGACGATATCTTCTTGTTTCAGTATCTCTTCAATCTCTCTGTTTCTGAGTACCAATATTTCTCCTGAGAATAGTGCCGTACATTCTTCTGAGAATATTTCTGTCAAAAATTCTCAGTATTTTTGCATCATTCTCTACCAATATTTAATTACTGAACCTATGAAAATGTATAAATCTTTCTTGTACGCGATATTAGCTGGATTTGGAATTTGCGAATTATAAGTGTTTTAGGATTAAGAAACATGCTTCCTTCCCTATTATTTTTCATCTTTAAATTTCTTCGATGCTTCAAATGATATAAAAGTAAGGTATTTGTATATCAGAAATAAATTTTCATTTCTTTTTAGATGGGATATTTCATATTTAAATGATAATATTTTTGTGTTCCCCCTTCTAAAGTTTCTAGAATATTTAAACAATTTTTTAAATAAACTTAACTTATCTAAGACCAAAGATAGTCCGTTATTTGGACGGTCAAGAATATTCAACTTTGTGTGGCACTCAGTCCAAACGGCTGAACCGATTTCAATTATATTTTTATTAATCTCTTCCTTCATTAGTATAGTGGCGCATATAAAGTCCATTTTTTTATTATTTGGTTTTAAATCGTTGAAAATTCTAAAACAATTTGGCAATATATTGGTGTTTAAAAATGATTTTTACCTACTTTTTTTGTTTTTATTGTCTGTTTTCATAAAACTCGTTATTTCCATCATTACGTAAACCTTGGATAAATAATTGGGAATAATTTGTTTTAGATTCACACCGTAAAATACAGACGCATTGGTTACACTTTAGATACGTGATCGTGTTTTGTTAATTAGCTACACAGATCCTATACTATGTTATGTGTTAAGCGGCCATCCATGTTTGAGTGTGATTAGTAAATGTTTTTTTTAGGTTAGGATGAATATTACTGCCGAGGAGTGTAAATTCTGTATCTCCATGTTTTTTGTAATGCACTAAAGAGTAATATCTGACTCTTAAAGAAACAATTATGTCATTGCAATTCGTTTTTCTAAAGTACTGCACGTCGCTGGAACAGTTTCGTATGATAGAGAGATTTGTGTTATAAACATATAGTTAACCTATGGAGACAATAGTAGATTATTCAAAACGAGAAATAAATCGCTAAAACCGCTATTGGTACCATATTAACATCTTACAAAATTTATTTTTTCGAATATCTACATACTCTAGAAAATATTAGTTGTTTTCTCACTAAAAAACTCAAAGAACTTTTTTGAGCTTGCTTAGTGTTGCAGCAAATCTAAAGATTAAGTCCTCAGTAGTAAAAGTCACCGTTTGTATACAGAATTACACTTAAACATTGTTTAAAGGAAAGTCTTAATTATTGTTCAAAGCGAGAACAGAATTAATTAATCCAAATAAAAATTCATTTTCATCAATAATAAAACATTGGTTTCTTTGTAATATAAAAGGGGAAGAAGATGTTTACCATTTTATAGTGGTCTATCCATTTCTGGTTGATTGTAGACTACAATTGTTTGATATGGCAACTTTCAGTTAAACAATTTTCTATATGTATTGCCTATTATATTTAAACGAAGGGCAACATACTAAAAAACGTTCGGAAAAAATATATACATTCAAACCCATTCTTGTTGAAATTAAAAATAATTCAATATAACATACGTATTGCATTCTAAAAATAAACTATTCTCCGTGTCGCAACAGCCCTTAAAGTGTCTTTACCCTTGTCGGATCATGTGTGGTTAGCACATTGAAATTCCCGTCGCCGTTGTTCTAGCGTCTTCAACCAGATTTCGCTACCTATTGCAACTTCCCACATGGTGGGTCAACTCCCACATGGAACCTCACTCGTGAAGTCACAGCGCTAACCAACCGAGGGCTGTATGTTAGATTCACACGTTAAAATAAGCGGTCCCTCATTGTAGGAGGATCAGAATCTATACAGGTTCAATGATCTTGGTTTTGGATTTCTCAGATAAAACATCTTTAAAAATGGGAAATTATCTAAAATAGTTTGAAGCCCGTATGGATTTAGAGTTTTTTTTTGTTTTTTTTTAACAAATGAATCTCTTTAAGGCAAAAATTACAAAGTAAAATATAGTAAGTCAGTATATTATTATAAAAAGAAGTTCTTGTAGTCCATTTTATAATTGTGGACATAATATTATTGAACATGTTATTCTTTAAACATTTTTTATTTTTCTATCTGATTTTACTACTGAGCGAAGCGAGGTCCTGTTTTAGTTCTACAATTTGACGTTTCTTCTTTATATTATTTGTTTATATTTATTATGCGTATGGTAAAAAGTCGTGATAAAAAAAATTTAGAAATAACGTTCTTTACACATAGGCAGATCGATGTAAAGCATGTGTAAGATCCCTTTTATTTTACTTTCTGTTTTAAAATGGCGGCTTCTCAAAACAGTTAATGTGCTTCCAAAGCATATACCCGGGTGTTCTGATTAGGACTACAAAGCATGCTCCCCGAAATATTCAATATAATGGAGTGAGCTAGGTATAAAGAACATTTAACTTTGTTATTTTATCTCTCTGGAGATAACTGTTCATGTTTGCAGTAGCTGTGGTACTATTTACTATTGCTGGTCTATGAATGGCCACACAATAGACCAGTAGCCACAAGAACAATTTATTAAATATGTTAAGATATCAAACGAAGTTCTTAGAATCACTTGTTATTATTTTACTCATAAAATACATCTTTTAAGTTATTTAGTAACTTTATTTAGGTAATAACATTAGAAACGTATTCGTCATTGAAAATTAGAACCAAATAACCTAACTTCAGCATGAACGGAGAGGTGCGATTCACGGAATCGGTGAATTTCAAGTAGCCGGACAATTTAGACAAAACGGTAGGTTTGTAGTGAGATTGGAGGGAAGTAACGTCATGCAAGTATGGAGGGAAAACTCTGCCTTGTAACGGAATATATAACTCTATATACACTATACACTTAGGTTATTAAAATAATGAAAAATGTTCCATGACTTACTAAGAAAAGTCATTTTTGCTTTCATAAAAGAAAAAACCCCATGTGATTAAAGAAAATATTGTATAGTAAATAAAGCATGTTTATTAAAGAATACAAAAATTAAATTAAATACTTAAAATTTGTATTCTATTATATACGTAATTACGTAATAATAGATTTATTCATTAAAAATAATTATTATTATTTTAATTTAATTCATTAAAGTCACAAACAGACGAGCCTGGAAAAATTAAAAATTTCTAATCTATATAACCAAACAATTTAGTTTCTCTTAAAATCCTATATAATACAATTACAAAAGAGTAAATAAACCACAGCACTCATAATCCTACTAAAAGTAATAAAGGTACAACAGAGTGTTCCCTACAACAGCTATAATAACGTATTTCGTAACCGCCGCTTGTTATACGGAACTAATTCGTCTTCTCCTCGTATCGCTGGTGTAAACTGGACACAACTCGCAGAAATTTGCCATTCACTAACACATGTCGAGCAAAACATTGGCAAGATAACACGTGGTCTTACACTAGGAATGTGAGATTCTTCCATATTGGGTTCCCAATTAACGTTGGAACCATGTTCCGCCTACGTGAAGGCGCTACGGTCATGATGGATGTACATACCGTATACGTTAATTATACAAAGCCGCCGTATCGATAGATGGGGACACACACAAATTTAAACCTTATTCTAATGAACTCGACACGTGCCGGTACTCATAACTAAAACACTTTATGTTAATCATTGTACACGATATTATTTATATTTAGAAATCGACAAGGTAACATTCGAACAGAAGTTGAACCGGGAAATACTAATGGCCCGGAGCTTCAATAGTCTTTGTGTATTTTAGTTGGGTTCAATACTCTAAAACATGAGAGTAAAATCAATCATTTATGAACTATTATTCGTAAGTTCACAGCTTAATAATTTCTCTCTCACTCTCTCGTTTTTTGTAATGTTATAAATCAGTACAGTTAATTTCTTATTTATTTAATTTTGGAACAGACCTATTAGAGTATGTGAAAAGTTATTCTTGTTGCAACAGTATTTTGGTTTTTGTTATACCAAATAAAAACCAATAACAAAATAGGCTGAAAAACTTCCTATTTTTATGACTAACGAACATTAAATTCACAGTTAAAATTTAATCATAAAATAAATTACTTAGTTCACTTTTATTAAAAAAAATTAAATTAAATTAACTAAAATATATGTTTACAGGAAATTAACTCAAGTTAACGCAATAATATGAAATCATTCAAACCTCCGAATGAAATATTTGGTTATATGTAATTCTGATAACAGAAATTCAATACGCTAACATTTACCGAATAGCTGTAATAATTATATCAACAGAAAGACAATGAAAAAGTCAAAACGAAAATAATTAAGATGATAAAAATAGACAATTTCCAAAAACACTGATTGCGAAATTAAATAAAAGCACTATGAAAGACAAATGTCAAAATTGACGAAATCCTTCTTAAACTAAATAAATATTACAAACGATCATAATCCAACGTGCATCACTTCAACTTAAATTAAAAAATAATAACTACAACAAATGGTACATTTACTACATATAAAAGACGACCACGGAAAGATACAATAAACTTTATTATTTATAATCTAACTTAGTAAAACACACTTCCCAGATGTCACACTTCCCAGATGTCAACAGTATTCCAATAATAAACACATAAGGAATAAAATTGATAATTTTGTAAAATGTAAGATTTTACAAACTTACAAAAATAATTAACGTATAAAAACAAACCCAAATAAATAACAGTACGACACTATATTTAAAATTATCTACTCTGTAAATAAACTTGAACCCAACACAAATTCCGTAAACAAAGAATGCAGTAGAAAATTATTGAAAACTTACCTAAAACCGACATAATTACATTCTTCGCAATAGACAAGAGGCCAAGTAGGACACCGTAATCAATCGAAATTATTGCTGCAAACTCAGTATCAAGACGACGCTTCATGACTAAGTAAGTCACTGTAGTAAAAACTTAGTCATTGAAACGTCGTTTTCTTAGTGTGTTCGCTTGTTATGAAATTTGAGTGTTTCATGAAAAAATAGAATTTCAGTAATTAGTTCATTTTTTGAATACTTTTCGATTTTTTAACACAATTTTCACTTCAAGTTTCTGAATGACATTTATAGGTACAACTCCAAACAATTATTCCCCTTAGCAGCAGAGACTGACAGCGTGCAAAGTATTTCCCCACTTTAAAAAGATTTTATTATCTCATTGACACTTCTTAAAAACGAATAATTATTTTCTAACCTTATGTTAATAGTACATTTAAATTTTTTATCAAGAAATTGTACATTAAGCCTAAACAATTATTTGAATCTATGCTTTCAATTTAATCACTAGAACATAGGTTATTTAAATAATTTCCAAACGAATGTATATTTAAAAAAGTACAAATGAAGAACTAACGGATATAAATTAATATCAAAACGCTTAAATTCATTACACATTTGTAAAATAATTACCAGTAGCCATAAACTTTAATGTTACTGCAAGTTTGTCAGCTGGCATTTCATAATCTAGTATCATTTTTCTATATTAATGGGGCGATCTTAATCAGTGCTCAAAATCTCCAATGCTTATTCTACAATAATTTTTTAATCCTGAGTTCATTACCTAACATTAAAAAAAAAATCTTTTTAAGATTCAAGTGCTATTTCTATTAACACTTGTCAATAAGTATAAAAACTCTTCAGTATTAAACAGTTTTATTGAAAAAGGTAAAAGATACACAAAGAAATTATATTTACATTCTTAAATCGCTCTTGATTTGTGATTAAGACAAAATATTTACTGAAACAAAATAGCGCTGCGAAACTAAATTCCTCTATTTTTCTTTTCTTAATTCTAGAAAATTGTAATACACAGACGTAATATTTGTCTTTAAAAATAAGGAAAATTATTCTCTCTTTTTTTACCTTTGACCTAAAAGGAAATAATATTTACTTACTTTAAATAGTAAGAAATATAAGTTTTCACCTTTAGACAATAAGGAAAAATAATTTACTTACTTTTTTTATTTTTAATAAAGAAAGAAAAAAACATATTTACTTACTTTTTTCGCCTCTAAACAACAAAGACAAACATAATATATACTTACTTTTCGCTTTTAAAGAATAAGGAAAAATATTTGTATACTCTCTTTTCCTTTAAACAAACAAACAAAAAAACAAAAAAAATTCTACTTCTTTTGTTTTTAAACAACGAAAAACAAAATTAATTACTTTTTATAATATATTATGTTATATGTGCTTATAAAAATATTGTCTGATTATAAGTAAATCACATCAGCTTTAGGGAGTATGTTATTACTAATAAACTTATATCAACAAAGAGACTAATTTATTATCAAACGTTTAAATGAGATAAGAGTAACATCGATGTATCACACATTTTTAGAATATTAAGGAATGATTGTACTCCTTTTAAATCGTAAGAATATCGCGTTTTAAAATAAATTACGAAAGGAATGTGTCCAGAGTCCAAGCGTTACTTGGCAGCTTCCACTGAATACCACCTCATCACAAGCTATTAATCGTTAATATCCGCGTAGCGCCAGGCTACAAATAATTCTCATTTGTCATTTCTCTCAGTTTAGAGTACAATATTGTTGGAACGCATCAGTGTTTAAAAGAAATGATACAATTACTTTAAATGGACCTATTTTAATTAGTTTTTGAAGAATTAGCGGCATATTTGTTGGTTAGCTACCATTTTATGTCTCATAAATTGATAAAAAAATACAATTAATAAAGAAATCCTCAACTCGTTGTTTGCAAAAGTATATAGTTTTACTCTACATTAAAAAGAAATATTGGATTTTAAAGTCAGAAATCATTATTTACAAACAAAAAACTGTCGTGATCTCATATATTGTGTTAAAAAAGGGTGAAGAGAAGAAAATTGTAGGAAGGGGAAGGAATAGCACGTAGAAATAACTTGATTTAACGTAGAGGGTGAATTTGTGAAAAAAATTATAAAATGATTTCCCATTGTATGATGTATCGTTTCAAATATTAAGTATTATATAAATATAAATACAGTATAATCTGGTGACTAAAAATGGTTAGGCCCTACTATACTTTTCCCACGTTTTTCGTAATTGATTGCAATCCAAATGAACTTTATACTAGATATGGGGCATCTCAACATCAGTGCCTTGAACACTTTAATAGCCTGTCCCGTTACTTTACACCGGGTTCTGCGACGCAAGGGTGTAGAGAGCCTTGAACAGTAATTAAGGTAGGATCTACACCTAATCTTATGGGACCTGTGCCGGCTGTTATAATGTTAATGTGCTAATCTGGGGCAGCCATCAACCGGTGGATTAAACTAAAATACTAAGGGCAGTTTTGCAGGGCGTGCTCACTGCAAATTAGTAATGAAAGCTGTCCTGTTTGTATCCTATCAGGTGACAACTTAGCAAGACCACTGGTCTTCAACAGGACACTCGTCTCAAGATGCATGTATGACGAGAATTCCGAATTATACTTTTAGCCATCAGGTAATTATATTTTTTAAACAACCCTAAACGTGTTCTAGGGGTCAGGGACAGAACACATTTTACACTACCAGGTCCGGGTATAATAAATCAACTTTATTATGAACGTGAAGTCTGTTGCTCTCTTTCGTTTAATCATACAACAGTTTTTTTTAACAAGATTACAAAAATAAATTACTTGATTAATTAATTACAATACAACAATATTAAAACACAAATAAAAATATATTAAATAATATAAACAATATACACATAATATATAAATACCGATACGGACTTATACTTCTATAAATAAAATAATAATGATCAATAGAATAATTATTAGTATTAAATCATAAAAAAAACTTATAAAAGAAAAGGTCCTAATCTTCGCAACCTCAAAACCGCCCGAACGGCAGAAGGTACTCAATATGATCGCAGAACCAACACCCTAATGCCTCTTTGAACTGAGGACTATTTTTTATACTTTTAATATTTCCCGGAAACGATTTCCAAAGGTTACACGTTATCACAGTAAACGATTTTTTAAATAACTCGATTTTATATTTTGGTATAAGTAATAACAACTCTCCTTATCAGCGGAATTAGCATATGAACTAAAAACTAACATTTACCGTGTGCATACAAGACAACATGAGCAATAATATTATGAAAGACCTAACGACTTATATACGTTTACGATTTTAATATTGTCAACTATTTTATTAGCGATTCAACAAAAAATGTGACAATGGGGATTAATTTAATATCCTTGACGTGTGTAAAACAAAACCAGAACGATCAGCTGGGCAGAGTCGATGCATCTCCCCCGCAACCTGGCGCCGAATAACCTTCTCCGAACTTTCTAAAGTGTTTCTTTATAACTTATCTACGTCTCGGGCCGCTGTCGATATTTCATAATCCTCACAGTTACATCTCACTGAACAGTCTCCTCTTAATGTAATTTATCTCATTTTTGTTATTTCAAAAGATGCGATTAAAATTTATTTTACATTAAGAACGGTTTCAATAATAGTTTAAAAACTATGTGATAGTTTGAAAGTGCGTTAGAGGGGGTAAAATTGAAATCACAATCTTGTAATATCAAATTACTTTTGATTCGGATCATAACAAATTTACTTCAAATTCAGCCTAGCCTACTAAAAATATGACATAACTAGGTGTTTTTAAAGTAGGTTTAAGTCTTTGATCCACTTCCGTCATATTGGATTTTAGCCTATAAAAATAATCTTAAACTTAAAATGTTGTACTTATGTGTTTTTCATCTCAGAATTATCATTTTAATCGACAATCATTTTATTATTTATTTTCATAAACTTTTGTTTACAAGAAACATGGAACACGTTAATTAACATAAGTAAATGAACCATAAACGTAACTTATTTTACACAGTTTATAAATTAATACATCACCGAAACATATAATAGCAATAAAAAACAAATTAGCCTGTCCTGACACCAACAACGTATATTAAGATATTCCTGGAAGCGCCAAATTACTCTTCCTCAGAGTAAAAATCACTTTCTATGAGGTATCATCAGAGTGATCTCCGGAACTCTCAGAAGAATTTATGTTTTTAACATTTTCCGGAAGCGAGTTACAAAACTTTATTTCAGAGTTGTAAGCCACTCCGTTATAAAATTGTCAGTTTTGCACAGGATATTGAAATAATTTTTTACGCATGATATTCATGTTATTCTTGATTTTTCAAACTAACATTGATTACATTAAGAAAAAATTAGAATTTCATAAACGTAAAAACGCGTAAAAGTCAAAATGTAATGTTTGGATGACTGATTATAATTTATATGAAAAACTAGTTGTAACATTATTTTATGTAGTCAAAATATTCAACAGAATTTCCCCAGAATGCTACCTGAAAACAGATATAGGCAAAGTAAATTGCTTTTGAACGTTCCAAGCTTGTCACTGATGAAATCATATGCAGTGCAAAGCAAGCTGCTCAGCAAATTGTGAAAATGCGACTTTTCCAGTTTTGATGATCTCCCCCCTCTTTTTTTAGAAATTACCATGTATATATTAGTTTTTGTAAAAAAAATGACATGACATAGGCTATATTATAAATTAAATGTAAAATTATTTGTTTGACATAGTATAATCGTAGAGATTTTTTTAAAACGTAACATTTTATGTTGTCTTATTTATTAAAACTATTAATGTTTAACTGCTTAACAAGGGAAATAGGACAGATTTAACGTTTACAATTATTAACCAAATTCGCGTTTAGAATTAAGCCGTAAAACATAGGGACCTATTGATGTCAAATAACAATTATTCCTCACTCTGGAAGTGTCTTGAAATACATCTTCAACATCATCATACTTGTTTAAGACTAAATTTTTTTAAATCGTTCTTACAAAATTTCCCGACAATATGGTGTGTAAAAAATCAGTTATTGAGTAAAGTGATCAAATTGGACATTTTCTAGAGATAGATTTTGAATGGCGATCTATCACAAGTGATTTTTAAAATTACTATGCTACAAGCCAAGATTAACCAAAGTTAACATAAATGATATTCTAATGGAGTCCTACAAATAAATGATCGCATAAAAGAATGATCAGACAAGCAGAAGGTAACATAAATTGTTACTTATAGAATCCAATTATGAAGGAGATGAAGAGATTATGACCCTGAATTATGTCTCTATACGTCACGATTCGATTAGATACGATTACAAAACACTGTGTATTTAAGTATATTTTATAACTTACTTTAGATTGTAAGTTTAAGAGTTCACTTGCTCGTAGAATTATTGACAATGCTTGTAATTAATACCTGTGGATATTCGAGTACGTCAATACAGATTGATGATTTTTTAATATATTTTTTGAAATTGGAGTAAATTTTATGAACAAATTTCACAAGGAGTTTAAAGAGGTTATAGAAGTCGGACTGATTAAAAACAAATTAAAGCTCCTGTTGCTAGATAACGGTGTTGCTACACAATTGAAGAGTTTCTTTAGGCCATAATTTAATATTTATTATTTCAATTAAGAGTAATATCTGTATATTGGTTATATTTTTATTATTCCTATTGTAATAAATGAACTTATTTTGATGTATAACTTTGTTTTTTGGTGGTATTTTTTATGTGATTAGATAGTTTTATTTAAATTAGTATGGGACGCTTGCTATACAAATTTGTATTTTTCAGGGGCAGAGAAAAAATAAATAAATGTCCAGATTAGCTTAGGGTCAAGTGAAAGGATTCTTATAGAGTTCTATCATATGGAACACAACCGAGGTCATATCGTGGATCTTAGACTTTCCCGTAATGAGGAAGACGTTGCCGAGATCAGCCGAAGGTTAAATAAAGAAGTTCTCATTTAGTCCATAGTGAAGAAGAGACCGGCAAGAGTTATATTTATGTGATCTTATAGAGTTTCACGGTGAGAAAAACTCTACACACGTCAGTCGGAAGCCCCGTCATGGTAGCAGAACATAATATCAATAATTAAAAACATAAACAAACAAGCAACATTAATTTCCAGAACATATCCTCAATTGTAATAAGCATACAATATCCTAGAAAACATAATACTAAGCTACGCTAGGCAAATCGCAAGTAGAGAACGGTGGTAAATTGAAGGGGCAAGTACAATAATATAAAATTAGTGATAATATAGATAAACAAATAAATTACAGATGCATGAAGCTTATAACAAAATATTAACGGAATATTCCAAAGTAAAGGGAACTATATAAAGTATAAAATACACAAAGAATAAATAAAAATAAATAAATAAAGTTTTAAAATGGGTCACAATTAATTAAGACCTGAGGCTGTCAACTTAGTCATTGAAACTTTATCTTGTTGGCATATTTTCTTGCTGTATTTTAATATATTGATTACTAATTTTCCACAAGTTTCGCTCGATATATTTAAGTGATAAAGTAATATATTTTACCAGTACTAATTGTGTTTTTAATTAGCAACAAAGATTGAAACCTCTCAGCAAAATTATTCCTCGAACAGAGACTTCCAAATTGATTTCCAAGTAGATAATGCTTACTTTACAACACACAGAATTTAATATTTACTATTCAATGAAGGAATGTTCACCCACTGTTACGTTCCATTATTAATCACGTTATGACTGTTGTCATTTATAAAATCTATTTCTGTAATTCTTGACTCATAAAATTTTTGTAATTTGAACCTTACATAGTTTGGAAAACACAGTGAGCAATGTTCGTTTTTATACAAGCCTGGTTAAGTGAAGATATAAAACAACCGCGAGTTAATTATAGAAGCTGTATTAATTTGAACATTTTCAAACAATAAAATAAACATGAGTCAATGAAATTCCAACGCCGACCTCAGTACTTCTATTCAATTTTTGTAATTGAACTATGTTTAGATTTAAAAAATATTAAAAAACATCAAAATTAGTTACGTCTATGTGCATTAGTTCATTATATAAACATATGGTCGTCATATGTTTTCAACGGCAAGAGTATTTATGCCCTAAAATGTTACAGGATATACCTTTTGCATCTGTCTCACTACCTCATTTATTTGAACTGATCGAAAATAAATTGGCTATGGTGAACAATAAATCACAAGATAATAATAACGTACAAGATATGATCTAATTCGGGACCATTAATATTGTTATTATATTAAATTATTGGGATGTAGTTTTAGTTATTTAACTTTTTAGAGGGAGATCAGATCTCAGCAACCCATAGGGCATGAAATGTGCATAGATAGAGACGAACATGAGTGCAGTTTAAGATTTCAAGGTCCGTTCATATCCACATTGTGTGTGTGTGTGTGTGTGTGTGTGTGTGAACTTGTATTGCTATTGTTATGAGGCTGTAAACAAGTCACATTCTATTCTTGTGAGGATATGCCCCCTTGTGAGGATATCCTCATAAGGTAGTCACTTCAGACTTCAATAGAAATGGCTTTAGATTGCTAGTCCGAACCTATACATATATTTTTTATCGATATTAAAAAAAGCTTTATAAGAATAGTATAGGACAACCCGAAGTTCACGTGTGTAAGGTCTAGGTAGCGCTAGTAGTCATTTGCTTTACACACTTGCCTAGTTTTGATTGGCAGTTGGCACAGTGGAAGAGTTTAAGTAATAGGAAATAAGATGTTTAGCAGTAGAAAATTTATGGTGAACTTATGTTCTATGTACATTAAATAAAAAAGTTAAGTCAAGTGTCTTTTCATGTTAGGGTTATGTTTAGGAACTAGACATAATGCAATAGTTTCTATGCACCTTCCTACATTCGCCATGAAGCTTTGGATAAGTTTATTTCATTTCCATAAAATGTTTTTATTGAACTACTAACAACCTAAAGATTCACAACTTGTGGAAATTAATTTTATACAACTTAGAACATTAAAAAAAAAATTATATAGGACTACATCTCAAGCCTAATGTGCTACTTTTGTACAAGCCTAGAATATTCTGGGTTAAGTCCTACATAATTATAACTTTTTCATTACCCAGAACAATTGAAACAACTGTTCCCATAGGCCACCTATATTTAAGGATTGTAATAGGCTATGCACTGCATGCCTCTATTGAGGCTCATGAGAAAAATATTTAATTAGGCTTCACCTCTATATAATTTCTTGGGCTGTTTTTATATAAACAAGGTTAAGTTATGGCTTAGGCCTAATTTTCCTTTTACAAGATTCAATTAGCCAATTTTTCCTAATTGAAAAATGTAGAGTAGGGACCTATAGGTTCTAAAAGTTAATTAGGCTAGATTTTTTGTTTACACATTTTAAAATAGCATATTGCCTAGACAACATAATAAATCTCTAATTCCAAAAGCACACATTAAAAAAAAATCTTGTTGAAATAATTTTTTTATTGAAATCTATGACATCTAAAGGTAATATGACCAATAATAAAGTCAATAAAGATGGAAACAGTTCTAAATATCTTAAAGATATTATAAAATTAACATTTTACTATGTATTTGGTTATATGTTAGCCACCATTCAGTATGCCTACATTCCGTAATTCTTGAGATGTGATTGTCATTCTTAACTGTATGCAGTATTAGGCCTACAGTATTTTGTCCTGTTCTGAAAGATCGACTTGTTTCATAGCTATGATATTGGTTTCATTATGTATAATGAGAATGGAGATTTAGGACAGGCACGTTATAATTAATCACAGTTGTTGCCTTAAAGGAAAGAAATAGTTTATCGTGTTGAGGATTAAATTAGAATCAAGATATACCAAACTAATTACGAATGGGTATATTTTTTAGTGCACCAACTAATTATAAAATTACCGCAACAAATTGGATTAGAACTAAGATTTACCAAATTAACTAGAAATGCGTTTATCCTAATTCATCAGTTGATTCGAAAAGAAAACAAAAGAGAATTAAATTACAGCCAATATTTACTAAAGTAATTGTAAATGTGTTTGTTTCTGCATCAGTGGACTAAAAATCTAGGTTGAAATAAAATTAGAATCAACATTTAACATTTTAACTTACGTTTTTAAACCCGTATTAGTTTTAAACTAAATAACTTCATAAGTATTTGAACGTACATTATAACATAACCTGGAAGAACCAAGCCTATTTGTGGAGTTTTTGGTAAACAAAAACATAACTTAGATTAGATTAATGGTAGAAGCCAGAATCACTCCAAATAGGTTAGGTAATAAACAAAAGGAATAGAAATAAAGCCACGCTCATGGGTAATACGATGTTTATTTATTGTTTCTCTTTATTTTGTGGAAATAATTGTTACGATGAATAACAGGTCATACATCACGCAGAGGGATTAATGTTCTCATTTTAGAAAGTTTAACTTGAAGCAAAATTGCCTTGAAGAGTAGGCATATGTATGTTTATAAACATTATAAATTACTGTTTATAGGAACCAATGTAACTTTATTTGCTAATCTGCAGACAGTCGTAATTAAGGTTAGGCCTAACCCTCAATTATTGTGATATTGAAACTTATAATTAGACAACAAGCATGTAAAACCTTAAAGCATGCACAGTCCTAATTTGTTTGAACTTGACAAATATTTTTAACAGATCAGAATGAGGTGGCATTAATATCCCTTACAATTCAGTTTAGAAGTTAATAATTTTTTCTCTCAAATGGTTAGAACTGTTTCTGCCAATTATGTCTGTTGAATGTATAACATTTAGTCATTGTAGATTTTTAAAAAAAATTCATCAAGATACTATAGAAATGTGTTTTTTTTCAGATTTACCTAAATCTAAGTTTTAAGACTAACACCTTAATGTTATGAATAATCTATACATAAATTATGCCTTACCTAGGTATTAAATTTAAAAAAAAAATAATTAGATATTCTAGCTCAATTTCTTGGCCACAATATACGAGTCCATAGGCAATATTACCGCATGCCAGAAGAAATGGTCCAAAAAACACAAATTAGCAAAATACTAATGACTTTAGAACAAGGACGATTAAGAGAAATGAAGGGAAAATCTTTGTCTGAAATAGACATTAAAATGAAAGACACTACTAGTAAACAAAATTCAATAGCTATTGTAGATGATACATGATACAAAGATTCTGATGAATCTGACGACTCAAACTCGGAGCTTTTTATGTTAGAAAACCTTCCAGTTAATACTGTCAATGAAAACAGTAAAAAAAAATAGGCCTATGACCAGGAACAATCATAATTCTATCTTAGAATTTGAAAGTTCTTACATTGAAAAGACAGAAAATAACAATTGTAACAAAAGAAAAAACACAGGTAGCAAATCAGAATCTGAATTCTCTGATTTTGAAGCACCAGGAAAACAGTTGAAAAAACAGAAAGGGAGAGGCATACGAAGAAAAACTAGTGTTAAATTGAGCTGGACCGATAGTGACTTGGAAGTTGTGTATAAATTCTTTTTAAAAAGTATTTTATGTAAAAAAGTTATGGGAAAAAAAGATTATGACAGTTTTATCAAAATATATCAGCAATTTGAAGAGAGAGGTTGGAGTAAAATAAATAGTGTGTATACAATTTGATTTTTAAAAAAAGTAACAATTGTGGGATAACTGAGAAGTAAATTAAAACAACTGAGAATTTTCTTGACTTTTTAAAGACTGTACCAATTTAATTTATTAAATAATCAAATTAGAACTGTATAAGTATTATAGTAAAGTGGTAGTTGTTTGTTTATTACTACAAAAACAAGTGTTCTCTAAGAAGTTCTCAAAATTATTAATTTATTTCTTTCTTGAAGACAGTTAACTTATTTGATTTTGTTATTTAGGTCTATGAACTTATATAGAAATCATGTTTGCCAGTAAGTTAAAAAAATGTTCATGTACCAATGATAAAGTTACATTTTTATTAATATACTAGGAATCTTGTTTGAAAAAAAAATTTAAAACTGTTCATGTACAAAACGATTAACTTTTATTTGTATTACTATACTAGGAATAATGTTTGCAAACAAGTTATAAATTGTTCATGTACCAATTATAAAGTTTCATTTTTTTAATATACTAAGAATCATGTTTGCAAAAGAATAATAAAATTGTTCATGTACCAAATGATAAAAATTTGTTATTGCCTTAGCTCGAATAAATACTTATTGGATTCATAATTTGTAGGATTCATTGACAACCTGTTTTAGTTGTAGACTGTAGAAATTAAAAGTATTGAACGTTTGTCTAAAAAATGAATTAATTGTTGGTCAATCGTGACTAAAAACCTATTCTCAGAGTTATTACACTAACAGGGATAAATAAAGTTTGTTATAATGTATAGACTTATGTAGTGAAATAATAAATATGACATATGTATTATTTTCGCATTAAAACTATTAAAAACCAAACTATTAGGTAAACCAATTTTAACGTATTCTTACAATACTATTATTAATTTTTTCATTAATGCAGACTTTATGTATTTCTATTTTATATCAAGTTTTTTTTCTGCAACTCAATATATAATTTTACTTTTTGACTATATTTTTCTCAATTTCGATATTTTTTATTTTATGTACTCTAATTTACACCAATAAGTTTACTCTGTTAATGATTTTAATTAATTTCTTTGATATATATTTTATATAAATTAATTTACCTCAATTCACACTCAGTAATATTGTGTATATGTGAATTATCCCCCCCCCCCCATAAACGTCTTTTTATCTTTTTTACTTGGATTGTAGATTTTTTTATTTTATTGGATGATAGGAATTAAAATTATCTAACTGTGGAGATAGTTAATTATATGTTTGTAATCCAATTATATTCTGAATATGTAGGTTAGGGCAGAATAAAACCCCTGCTTTTTGGTTCTGTTAATTTTGTTTTATATGGTAATAAATTCTTGCTTTTCAAAAATCATTAATGATTTATTTTTCAAACATGCTAATTTATGGTCTAAGACATTATATTTTCTCGTAGGTCATTGCATACTTCTGACATTTCAATATATGGAGATAATATTTTTATAAGGTCATACACGAAAACTTTTTTTACATACATTATTATTTATTAGGTGTATTCAGTTGCAATAAATTATATAGATATATTCAGATGTTCGGTATTTATCTAAATATGCCCGATTTGTTTTATGACGGACGAGCTAACGGTCAAACCGTTGGCGAACTCAAAAAATAAATACAATATTTATGTTTAGATAAAAAAAAAATACATGAATTGTAAGAAATTAAAATTTTGAACAAATATAAGTTCAGCAACAGAAAATACACAAGAATTTTAATTTAATTGGTTAAATTCGATCATTCTAAAGTTGTTGAGCTTGGACAGATGGAATAACGGACCGACCGTTGATCAAACCGAAATATAAATGCAATATTTGAGTTTAGTGACAAAAAATACACGACAATATAACGTTTAATTTGTTCAATTCGGCCATTATAAAATTGTTGGCGTCGGACAGGCGGACTAACGGACCGACCGTTGATCAAACCGAAATATGAATGCAATATTTTAGTTCAGTGACAAAAATACATAAGAATATAGTCTGTTAAATTCTGTCATTCTAAAATTGTTGGCGCCGGACAGACGGACTAACAGACGAACCGTAAGTCAAATCGAAAATAAATGCAACCTTTGAGTTCAACGACAAAAAAATACATAAGAATATAGTCTGTTAAATTCTGTCATTCTAAAATTGTTGGCGCCGGACAGACGGACTAACAGACGAACCGTAAGTCAAATCGAAAATAAATGCAACCTTTGAGTTCAACGACAAAAAATACACAAGAATATACATGTTAATTTTTAATTTCGAACATTGCACAAATGTTGATGGTTGTGATTATTCTGAATGCTTTAGATATGTGAGAAATGGTTCTGTTACAGCTAAGGGGCTACACATTAGTGAGACATTTAAAATCCTCACAAAGGTTTACACAAAAGGCTCACAAAGTCTCACACATATCCTCGCAAAACAGTTAACACAAAAACCGTTATAGCCCTCTAAAAATAGTCTAGGACACGTTAAAAAAAAACAACATTTCAACGAATAAACTTTGGCACTCCTAACAACTCTAAAATAACATGAAATTTGTTAATTGCCACATATAGCTGGAATCACTTTAAACCGATTTATAACACCTTTCTCACAAGGGTCGTAGGGGACACACATCCTCACAACGGTACCAATACACGTATGTGTGTGTGTGTGTGTGTGTGTGTGTGTGTGTGTGTGTGTGATCATCAGCACGATATAGAGAGTTGTTGGATTGACTATTTTATCAATATCTGGGTCGACTTTGTTAACTAACGAGATCGTTGTTCCTATTTCTATATGTTGTCTCTTTTTAGTTGATTTTTCACTTTACAAGTTTAATTTTTTAGTCCAATCTCTACCAAAGTTGGTATCAACTTTTGTTTTTGGTGTGCAATGTGTTTGAAAAAAAAAAAAGAAGAATGAAAATGGAAAATGGGAAAAGGGAAAATGCGTAGTGAAATTTTTTAAATGCTATTTTCACGCAGACATTATCCATTTTAGAAGATTAGATTTGATTTGAAATATTATTACAAAAATTTGTACAAATTTATTATACAAAATGAGAGTAGAAAGAAAATCATGTGACCACTGACAAAACCATTTCAAGCGTATGCCATTTTGAAATTTTTGAATAATTTTTCTGATCATATTGATAAAATAATAAAAGCTTTTTAGCATGCTAAATTTGGATAAAAATAAACTAAAATTTAAATCACCACAATTATTTTTTTGATTGTTTTCAATTTTGAGGCTATTTTTTTATAATATATATTTTTTTAGTAATAACTCCTTATTTTTATCGCAGATTACGCTTCGGAATTATTAAATGCATATTATAAGAACTGAATAAAGTCAGTTATAGTGGGAGATCAAATGACGTCTGCTAAAAAAATATCATTCAAAAACAATTTATACTTTTTTTCCACCGAATCATGTGTGACGGTTCCAAAATGAAAGTCGTAATAGAATTTTAATATTAGAAAAACTAAAACTAAACTCCTTAACCCAACAGCCCGTGAAGAGACTAGGATTGCTAGACAGCTTTTCAGTCGGCTAATGTGTGGTTAGCACATCCTACCCTTCTCAACTAGAGTTCGTTACTGTAGCATCCCAATTTCGCTCACGTAGCTGGGTTAACACCGTAATTGTTTGAGCACCACGGTGATTGCAACCGGAACCTCTTAGTCGTGAAGCCAGAGTGCTAACCACTAGACCAGTTGAGGGATATTAGAATATTGGTAATAAATGTTCAAGAGAATAAAACAATATTGTAAAATGTTCTCGGTAACATTTACTGAACAAATAAAGCTATAAATACAATATTTGTTTTGACATATATCTCACCAGACCTTGCTAAGAACAGTTGACATTTAATTCTACAATTAAAGTTTAACTTTGATATAGACATACAATTCAGAAGGCACATAGTAAACAAATATATAAATAGTGGTTGTTCTCTCAAGTGAACTGTGATCATAATTTAACTGGTGGTGAACATCAACATGAAAAGTAATCTCACTCGGTGTCGTGCACATTCCAAGCTTATTTAAGGTTCCTATTCCTACTCTACCAGAATTGAAACATTTGTGGCGAAATCGTCTTGAATTTATTCATAACATTCCAAGACGCGGTTCTTCGTTACGAAGATTTACAAGTGTTACATTCTTCAAGCCTATCAGATTTGGGCAGTTATCAAAACTAAATTAGCTTACTCTCAAGTTAATATATAGTATATTGATTAAACAAACAAAAATAACTTTCTTTCTCGAACTTGCATTCTTCTAGTAGTCTAAGTTTTTATTTTAAAATAATATAAATTAACGTACTGGACATATATTTACTCGTGGAATGTGTAACACTTGTGAAAACTTCAATCAATAAGAAGAGAGAAAATGTAGAATTATCTACAACAAAAACTTTTATTTTAATAAGGTGACATTTTATTGAACCTTTTCATTGATTCATTTTCTTTGGTTCAGTGACACATGTTTGTAAGACACAATATCGACTAGTGGACTTTAAAACGATTTTTACTTTTGAAAGAAAATCTATAGTCAAAACTAAAAATTCATTAAATTTTATAGTAATAATAATACATCTAAATATTATTGAATTAGCAATAAGATTAACAATAAATATACCAAATAAAAATTGCTTTCCCAATATCTGTATTTTAACAAATAAAACTAATATTCTATGTATGTATTTATTCTACCGGGTGTTCAAAAAGTCTGTAAACCCCTTAATATTAATTTTATTAATAAACGCAGAACAATGAAACTCTAGGATTATGTCCTCACTGTGGTTACCGACTTTTTGCTCATTTTAACTGTCTTTTTTCGATTTGGGGGGACGTCCTGTGGAGGAAGTCTAAATAATCTTAAATGTAAGCATAGGTCGAATTATACCTCATTTTAAAGGTCTTTGTTAGAGGAACACATTGCCGCAATCCCGACTGAAAAAGGACCATTCGTTTGGAAATGGCAGCCTCTTAAAGTTTGTTTGATTTTAATGCTAATTCAATGGCAAATTTTTAGTAAGCTTTAGTTTAGATTACAATGTCACTTAGTGAGACAGAGCAAATAACCATTCTGATGATGAGGGGTTATGGGGATAGAACTCGTTCATATGAGGAGGTAAGCCACATGTTCAATGAAACTTGCCCCAATTGACCACCTATTCAAAAATCAAGTGTTGAAGACCGTACAGCGCGGTTCTGTAACAGATCGGTCAAGATCCGGACGGCCAAAATAAGCAACCAATGCGACCAATCAGCTACACAAGGACAACACATCGAGCACCTTCTGTAATACCTTCCAAGGTTTGTTTATTTTTTTATAATTATTGTCTTGCAAAGTAAGTAATTTAAACATAAACAACTGACATACTGTCTGTTCAATTTTATTAATAATGATAATTATCCCCAATTACATATGTGCACTCCTAACGTTTTAAAACCATTAAATCGACCATTACTGATATTTCCTATCCCTCCACATTCCAGCTGTGAAATTCTCATAGCTAAAACACTAACATAACCAACACGGTTGAGTATTCACTTCTGCCTCTTAATCTTAGCAACGTAAAGTTAACAAATTGTAAAAGGCTGCCATTGCCAAACGAATGGTCCTTTTCCAGTCGATATTGCGGCAATGTGTTCCTCTAACAAAGACCTTTAAAATGAGATATAATTCGACCTATGATTACATTTAAGATTTTTTAGACTTCCTCCACAGGACGTCCCCACAAAGTGAAAAAAGACAGTTAAAATGAGCAAAAAGTCGGTAACTACAGTGAGGACGTAATCCTAGAGTTTCATTGCTCTGCGTTTAGGCCTATTAAGAAAATAAATATTAAGGGGTTTCCAGACTTTTTGAACACCCGGTATATTAGTAAATCCAATTACAAATACTAAAAGACGCGATAATCTATGACTGAGATACCAAATTAATTGCCGTCGTGTTTGTCACTTTGTATTGTTCTTGTTGTTTTAAAGGCGAGAAACTATTCCGTCTTATACCGCTCTTAAGGCGACAAAGGTAAAAATTTTGTTCAACTCTTTTTCTTTATTATTAAAATAAGCTCTAACTTTTCCATCTATATACAAATTTTGAGTTTTTACTAGGACTCGGTACGTGAAGTTGGACCACTCAAATTTTTAAACCAATATTAGGTGGAAACTTAAATTACGGTAGTTGTTGTGTCGAATGTATTTTATTTTGAGGTTAAAGTTGGCCCTCCATCTTCACAGAGATGAAACTCTTCCAGTGCTTCGTTGCATTGTTGATATCGAGCCACCCCTTCCTCATCTACTGCCGCAACTTGTAACAAACTAGACAGTAACAGATGACAAAACTGTCCAAGTTGTCAACATGTTTTGAAAAGACTAGGAATGTGTCAAGGAAACTTGACAGACTGTTTCATGGATATTAAAGTAATATCAATAACAGTCGTGTCATGAATAGTTGCAACAATTTTTAAATAAATATAAATATGTTTGAAATCAACAATACGATTCACAGTATTACAGACTTTATTCTCAACAATCATTGTATGGTTACAGTGACATATGTATTAACACAGTTTGAGTCTGAGCATAATCTTTTATAGTTAATTACCTTAGAGGTTGTCCTCAGTCCGTATAATAGTTATTGCTACAGCGCTGTTTCGCCGAACACTGTCGGCTTCGTCAGGCCCGCACTAACACATAAATACGTAACACAACACAACACTAACACATATAAAATCGGAGTATGACTCGTCGTACATAATTAATAAAATTGTTTGTGGCCACATTATAGGACTTACTTGTCCAGCTGCAGGTATGGTACCTGTTAGAGTACCATACCTGCAGCTGGACAAGTAAGTCCTATAATGTGGCCACAAACAATTTTATTAATTATGTACGACGAGTCATACTCCGATTTTATATGTGTTAGTGTTGTGTTGTGTTACGTATTTATGTGTTAGTGCGGGCCTGACGAAGCCGACAGTGTTCGGCGAAACAGCGCTGTAGCAATAACTATTATACGGACTGAGGACAACCTCTAAGGTAATTAACTATATTATATATTAAACAGTCCAAGGCAACACATTATACTTTATAAAATACATAATCTTTTAATGGAGATATGAACGACATATGTAAGTATGATTAATCCTTGCAAAACAATAACAATTTTTATATGTACCAAATGTTTTCCCCTATTTGTGGGGGTAGAAAAAAAATCACTCACAGATTTGTTAGTGATAATCTTTAAACGGCTCACTAATCGTAATGGTTATTCATCACGTTCATTAATTATAGTGGATATTAATCTGTGTCATTAATCATAATGGTTATTAAACAGGATCATTAACCATAATGGTTATTCAACAAGGTCATGAAACGTAGTAATGGTTTTTATCAAGATAATTTATCGTAATGGATAAGAGTGATATTAATCAATATCATTAATCATAGTGGTTAATAATGAAGATTATAATTCATATAAGTTATTAACCAAGACCATTAATCATTATGGTTATTAATCAGGATCATTAATCAATATCATTAATCATGATAGTTATCCATCAATATAATTATCGGATTGATTATTAATCAAGATCCTTATCATAATGGTTATTCATTAAACATAATGAATATGAATTATGCTCATTAATCATATTGGTTATCCAGCAAGATAATTAACCATAAGGAAGGTCCTTAATCAAAACAGTTATTGATCATGATCATTAATCCTAATGATTAATAATAAAGATTATATAATAGTTATTAATTAAGACCATGATTTATAATGGTTAATAATCAAGATTACTAATCATTAAAAAAATAATCAATATGTTTATTAATCAAGATAATTAATCGCAATGTTCTAAAGCAAGATCATTAATTATAACAGTGATTAATCAAGGCCATTAAACAAAATGGTTATTAATCAAGATAATTTACAATAATCGTTTCAAGCAACACCAATAATCATATTAATTATCAATCAAAATGAATAATAATAATACTTATTAATCAAGGCCATTAAACAACATTATTTATCACAGTGGTTATTAATCAAGATAATTTATAATAATGGTTTTAAGCAAGATTATAAATCATAATGGTTTTAAGCAAGATCATTAATCATTATAGTTATTAATCAATATCATTAACCACAATGATTATTAATGAAGATAATTTTTAATAATGGATATCATTCAAGTTCATAAGTAATAGAATAATATTATTTACTACTTAAAATTAATATTATACATGCTCAATGGTTATCTATTTAATCATAAGGAACCTCAACGGATCTCACTAATCTTGCTGGTATATTATTTTTGTGATATATTATTCATATTTATAAAAATATTCAGAAATTGCAGTAATTTTCTACAGTTGTGGTTGTACATAGAACAATTTTACATAGATCATTTATGGGAAGAGATGGTATCTAGAAATTAGCGATTTTTTGATACATAACTTTAGAGGTACTATTTTGCGCATAATCTATGATTTACAAACTTTAAGATGCAAAGCCACAAATCAGTCAGTAATTTCAAATACACTTGAAAGAATTAGTTTGATTCCATTAAATTCAATTGGTCAATGTATTATAAGATAAATAAGTAAATACACTTTGACCATTTGTTATTTTTGATTTGAATATGTCTCTGTTGAACGACTGCTCCTCGCGCTCTGGCCTTGCGCTAACCGAAGTGTTGCGTGTAGATGATGTCATATGATTATACGAAACAGCAATACACGTCAAAAATAAATATTCAAACAATAAATCAATTGTAAAAGCAATAAAATCAAAACAAGAAAATGAATAAAAAGAACAACACATAACAACGATCATAAAACTTGAAAACTATGAACTTTATCGAAACTCACAGTAAAGACTCCTTCATTGTATTGAGTAGATTTTCTGCAACACATGGTGAAATGAACCATTCTTTAAATAATGGCATTATACAGAGTGTATCGTAAACACCAGGAGAAATTTTGGGAAAGGATTAGCTACTCACAAATTTGTAAATATACAACCATATGTCCGAAAATATTTCCGTTTCCGTTTGTCGGTACATTTGTGTTTCTTGTAAACAAATCTCCGGAGAGTGATGACGTTTTGGTATAAGTATTTTTTAAATAATACTTTTTAGCAGTTACAGAAAACCATGGGTATATTTTTTACATTTTCAAAAGGGCGTAATTTTAATATTTAAAATGCTCAATATATCAAAAAAATTATATATAAAACAATTATTGAAATGTAAAATATATTTATTGAATAATCAAGATATTGAATTACGGGCGGTTTTACAATAAATTATATTTGTATTTTGTTTATCGAAAACTGTGTTATAGTTCGACTTACAATACAAATAAATATCGGCATTTTTGTTATTGAATTAGCAAAATACTTTGTCTTTTGTAAATCTATATGAAGGTTATAGTTTTCAAGATAAAATAAAGATAAATCCATAGCGCAACAGCTCGTTATATGCCTATAGACCTGCTGACGGCTTTTCACAGTATAATGTGGGATCAACATCTACTTCTAACATTTACTGGACTTTCTCACGATACTCGGCTAACGGCTTCATTTTTTTAGACTCCCAAGGAGGTCGAATCTGGAATCTCTAGCACAATGCGAGCACTCTTGCAACTTGACTTTGGAAATCCGTTTTCAAGATATTCGAAATTAAAAACGAAAATAGCCGCTATTTTGAAAATAACAAAACCTTATGATATTCGGTATACTACTTGTTTCTTGGTTGTTGGTTATATAAAAAATGCGTATAACAAATCTAAACTTTATCCATTTGAGTTGAAATTACTTTAGAAAAAACATAAACAATACATGGTGCAAAAAACTGAGATCACGCCATTTATAAAAAGACTGTCATAAAGTAGAATTAACGGTGATGACGGATTAAAAAAAAGACCGATATATACAGAGCAATAAACTGTATCAGTCCATACACAAACAGTGATCACGTATTACAAAACGAACCGACATACAGATCAATAAACGGTGATCACGTATTACACAAACAAAAAGACATATAGTGCAATAAACAGTGATCACGCATTACACAAACAAACCGACATATAGTGCAATAAACAGTGATCACGCATTACACAAACAAACCGACATATAGTGCAATAAACAGTTATCACGCATTACACAAACAAACCGACATATAGTGCAATAAACAGTTATCACGCATTACACAAACAAACCGACATATAGTGCAATAAACAGTGATCATGTATTACAAAACGAACCGACATACAGATCAATAAATAGTGATAATGTATTACAAAACGAACCGACATACAGATCAATAAACGGTGATCACGCATTAAAAAACGAACCGACATACAGATCAATAAACGGTGATCACGCATTACACAAACAAACCGACATATAGTGCAATAAACAGTGATCACGCATTACACAAACAAACCGACATATAGTGCAATAAATAGTGATCATGTATTACAAAACGAACCGACATACAGATCAATAAACGGTGATCACGCATTACACAAACAAACCGACATATAGTGCAATAAACAGTGATCACGCATTACACAAACAAACCGACATATAGTGCAATAAATAGTGATCATGTATTACAAAACGAACCGATATACAGATCAATGAACGGTGATCACGCATTACACAAACAAACCGACATATAGTGCAATAAACAGTGATCACGCATTACACAAACAAACCGACATATAGTGCAATAAAACAGTGATCACGCATTACACAAACAAACCGACATATAGTGCAATAAACAGTGATCACGTATTACACAAACAAACCGACATATAGTGCAATAAATAGTGATCATGTATTACAAAACGAACCGACATACAGATCAATAAACGGTGATCACGCATTACACAAACAAACCGACATATAGTGCAATAAACAGTGATCACGCATTACACAAACAAACCGACATATAGTGCAATAAATAGTGCTAAAACATATAGTAACTGTAATATTTTTTATATATTCTTTTTGTGACTAGACCTCATAAGTTTTAAGTTAATGAATGCACAAGTTTAAAAAGTCAGAAGTAGATGTAGTATTATTTATTATTTTTTCATGGACTGGGGTTTTGTTAAAACTTGCTGTCGTAATATTTATATTTTTTATGTGACTGCTGGAATTTTATTAAAAATTGTAGTAGTTGTACTATTGTGAATATTTTTGGTGTGTCAGGTCGCACACAAGATATTAGCCACATTGTGTTTACAAGAACCATTTATTGAATGTATTGAAATATTCAAGGAATGAAGTCTAGTGTTCATACCAGTCTTTATTAATTATGTATGAACGACATAAAAACGTAAATCTCTAATTTAAACATAAATTTAAAAATATTAATTTGTATAAAATAAATGTAAATTGGTCTTCGTAAGTCAGCTACGCTACTTAAAGAATGTAATATAGAACAGAGCAAGAAAACCCAGTAATTGTTCAAATCCGGTTTAAACATAAATCATACTTTAAAAACAAAATTAATTTTGGGATAGAAATTCAAAAATTGGAGTACATAAGATAATTTCAATATCACATAAAACTCCCCTTTGCCCTTAAACTGTGAACACGACCACGTGTTATTTTTAAAAAATAAATACCACACCTGTAAAAAAAAAATCATTTTTTAGTCTCAACATTTGAAAATCATTCTTTGTAGGGTGTAAAAAACCACCAATGTAAGAAATTAGTAAAATCGATTCAGATGATTGGGTTGTAGAATCAATTCCCGTTTTGTAACATTCATACCACTGGTTTTGTAGATAGTGACTGTTTAGACAATTATAAAAAGAAAAAACATAGTTTAAAAATTTTAATTGTGAACCACATCTCTATGAAAAGGAGTACATGGAATACAATAAATATTATTAGCCATAAAAAGACAAAAAACAAAATACAGAAAACCGATTGTGAGAAAACTTTATTTTCAAAAGGCTGGGACAAAAAGTTATCAAAAATCCTTGGACATAAATAAATAATGAGTTCTGAAATAAAATTAAGATAAAATATATTGCAAATGAGCAGATGTATCAGATTTAAAGCAAAGTCATCATCATAAGTTAATTTAACACAAAAATATTATTTACTACACATATAGAGTGTTGATTACATGTTATCCTCTAAATGATATACGCTTAAAATCCCGCAGGTAATGGTGTATAATAGAAATGACAGCAATAAATTAATAAGTTAGTGCTAGAGGCAGAGTGGGGGGTGGGGGTCTCGAATCCGCGGATTTAGCCAGTCGTGTTTTGTGCACGGCGCAGGGTGGCTGTGATAGACGCTTTGAGCGCCTAAATTTCATTTATTTTTATCCGAACTCGAGTCACGTGTTTCGTGTGGATAAAGTGCGGCATATCTGATAGTGTTAATTGGCACTATGGAGCCATTGTTGTTTTTAAAATTATACGAAAATAATGTTAAAACTTTTCAACACTATCCCTGTGACGAAAATTTAAAGAACGATGACACAATTAGTGTGACTCCCTAATTTTAATACAATGTGGTTGTGAGTGTGTAGGCGCTGTGATATGTCTAACTAGCGCCAACAGCCTCGTAATAAATGTCTTGCATTCCATCCGTTCACCGCTTTCTCATGTACACAAAACTATTTTAGAATAGTCGTTGTAAAATATGATTTGAATCAAATTAAATAATTTTAAACATGGACGATGCCATTGCGAATAAAAATATATTGTATTGAGATTATATTATAGAAAATTACAGACAATCGTTATTTGTGCAAATGTCTAATACGAAAAAGAATAGTGTTAATAAATATATACTTGTGTTTATTGATTTTTAATCTCAGATAAATAAATTATAAAAAAAATTTAATATACAATTTAAAAAACCTTAAAATAAAATCTATTTAATGACTCCAAAAGACAAATAAATTGAAAACCATTCAATTTAAAAGTAGATTTCTTGTAAAAACAAAACCTTGTATTTTTTTACCTTGGTTATTTGTTTTATCTATAATTATTAATCATCGTATGAAACACCTATATTTGTGATTTTGTGTTTAAGTAGAGACTTGTTTGTAAGTTCGTAACTTCTTTAAAGCTGGGAACATCTTCTCAGCCTCTCGACCCATGCTGCTGTAGCAACACATGTACCTTACCAGGTAGGAATTCAGATTAAAAATTTATTAGGTTAGTAACTGAACAGTTTACCTTAGCTGTGGCGTTATAAATAGATGATTAAATATTTAAGATTCTTAGTTTGTTGATTTGTCTGTAAATATTACACCGGTAGTTAATCTCAATAATTACTTATGTATAATGCTGCGTAAAATATTATAAAACATAAATAAATATTAAACATTTAATATAATCGGTTCACAAAAAATTCAAGATATCAGGTTCATTCAGAATTTTCTTACATTTGAAATCCAAAAACGTACAAATTATCATTGTCAAATTCAACCCGGCGATTCGAAATAAATAAATAATAGTAGTTTCATAAAAATCCTATTCAATTATACAAAGTTTCACAAATAAGAGGTATTGTTTCACCATTACAGTACTTTTTAACTGAGTTTTACAAAATTTAATCATTCTATTCGTCCCACTTAAAAACAATATGAAAATCATTAGTTAATGAAACAAAACAAAAAGGATCATTTACACATTTTCATAAATTGTAAGCTCTCCTACAAATAGATTCATAAATCTATTCCTCTCCTATCAAAGCGATTCTGAACAATTTTAATAGTTCCACGGGACACCCTACTCGCACCATACATAAAATTTCCAACCGTTTGCACCAGAAGTCCTTGAGATAATTAATTACTTTTACATATATTTCCATCCTTTAGGCGATTTAGAGAAAAGTTTATCTCCTCAGATGGAACTTCCAATATTTTGCTTTTTTGGATCATCTCTTTGATGAGATTATGCGAGACGAAATTTCACAGACAGGTAAACTTTCTGTAAATAGTCTAAATATATTTACATAAAGAGTGAACATTCCTAAAGAGAATTTCGGAAATATAAATAATTAAAGAGTCCTTACTAAGAGATATTAAATCCTATTGGGTCACAAAATGGCTGTCTAAATAGTAACAAAATAGAATAACGATAAAAACACAACAGAAGTTTTGAAGGACATAAGTAAGATATTTTTTTCCGCGTAATCATAGATAATTCGTTTTTTGCTCTGCTGAAAATGTGGTCGGATTAAACCATTTAAATTAAGTATCAAATCATCCTAAATTCTAAAATAACCCCGTATTTTTGAAATATTTAGTAATTGATGAAAATTATAAATAAGTTTATTTTTTATTACGATTTTTTTCAGGTTCTAAAGTTTAATTTAACAAACTTTTTCGGGGTATTTAGAAAATTGGGTACAGAACACATTTTTGATTGTGTAATTTAATGTTTCTTTTTTCAATTTATGATTTTGATATGAACCGTTTAAAACATTTTAACTACCTTAACTTTAAATAACTTTTTTCTTTTTTTTTAAATTTTATTTTATGTTGAGTCAAATTAATCAGGAACATGGTAACCGCATGTGATTGCATAAATCAGTATCCAAAGTAATATAGACAGTGTATTTTTTGATACACGATTTTCAGGATACGTCAATAGTATGGCTTATATTTCATTAACTCAATTTCTAACTGACAAAAGTTATTTGATTTGCTGTTGGAAAGCTCTTCTAAAAATATTCAGAATAGTTATAGTTTAGTTATTGTAGCTCATGTATCACTGAGGATGGCGATTTTATCGTTGAGACGCGTTTGATTAGGTAAACGTAATTTTTGTGAGATCTTGTCTTCGAGTTTTATTCTATCTAATATTATCTCACGAGTCAAGCTCAATATTTATTTATAAATTATGGTCCCATCAGTCATAATTTATTTTACATTTTTTAATGTAAAAATATAATTATTATACATTATTCACTTACTACTAATAAAAACAAACTTAACACTAATCAAAATATGTATAAATTTGTTTGTTCATCTTTAGTTATTCGAGTTACATTCTTAAATTCACAATGTAGAATTTCTACTTGTACAGGGTAGGAAACAAAGCTGAATGTCGACAATTTAAACAAACAAATACAGTAAATGCACAGACAAAAAATGGTCTGATTAATGATTTTGTATTTGTATTAAAATGATTTGATTTAAATGATTAATTCAACAACATTTTTACCCTCCTTTTCACCCCTCCTCCCAGTTTATACTCATCATATTTATAATTCACTTGTCATTCCTTACCGTTTAAATATTTTAATTCTCGGCTTTAAACATTATATGTTTAATTAGCAATCTTGCTTATACAAATACAAAATATAAAGTGAATTGACTCTTTTGTTGTAGTTGTATTTAGCAAGTATTTTATTAAAATGCAGATGAATAACATTAAGCTTTATATTATGATTTAATGATCATCCTACATTAAGTTTTTTATACATTCTTTAGGTTAGTTAACAGATCCCAAAGCATGCCCGATGTATCTTTAGACTGAGTAGAATCAGAATAATTACGCTGTGACATGAAGAAACATGACCCGTTGCAAATAAGTTTCTATTAAAAATTAAAACTTTTTCATCATCGTTAAATATTTTTTATGAATAATATTTGAGAATATTAAATCTAGCCCTCGAATAGTGCAATATTTCAGGGTCGGAAGGTGAAAAGAGAGGATGATTGGAAAGATGAACGAGAAGGATCAAATCCAAGTGTAGATGAAAAAATGTTTGTTATCCAACTAGAGTACCTTACGGAGGATAAACTAGTTCCTACGTAGTCTAGAACTACAGGTAGATGACGAGTAAGTCACTTATATGACAGATTTAGTATATACGGTATTACTATTGGGGTAATATGATACACCCAAATTATTCTACATTTACTAATTTCAATATAGGCCTTTTATTTTTGATAAAGACATCGAATATTTCTATAACTTATAATACTGACCTGTTTCGTCTATAGGTTACAAAGTACGAGTAATATACCTTTAATAACATACATTAGCATTGTTCAGTATCACAGAAAACATATTTGTGTGATTTAAAAAAACTTAGTGATTAGTAAATTTAACTAAAAATAAATAGTTTTTATATTTCTAGTAATAACTTTACTTACGTTAACAAACTGAATATAAAATAACACTTTTCACTTTATAGTTTCACTATCGGAAAATAAGATTAATTCTAAAGGTTAAACATGTGTGGGAATCGTAAAGAAAGAAACTTCAAAAATAAAACGGCAGAAGACTTTATTTAAAAACTTAATAAATTACAAAGTGATATCTCTATTAAAATAAAATGAAGAAGGATCTTTTCTGGTTTGTATTAATTACAAATTATTTGATGTCTAGAGAGCCCCATACCCAGTCATATTGAGTTGGACCAAATGAAGCTTATACCTAAACCCTCGTATTATACGTTGTACATTCACAATTTTTAACTCTTACTCCACTAAAATGGTAATGTGATCGTGCGACATATTGTGAAACACTGTTTTTGAACGCTGAGTCCAGTGATACATAATCGGTTTCTTCTTCTGTTTCTATCTCCCAAGAAAAACTCAGCTTTTCATTAGAAAAAAACACAAACAAATTTCATATATTTTAGGTAGTTTTTCGTGATTAGCTGAAAAAAAAGAAAGAAAAAAAGAACTTGAATAAATATTCAGGGTGTTTCATGAAGATAAGCAGAAACTTTGGTACATGTAACTACATGTAAAAATAAAGAACACTTTTTATATAAACATAGGTCCGACAACGCTTAGGTTTAGGTTCCCGAGTATCCCATTATTTTATTTTTTACAAAATAAATATTATATCCATAGAAATAGAAAAGATATTGGGTTCAAATTTGGTACACGAATTATTTATGTTAAGTTTTACAAGTTCACAAAAAATAAAGATTTCATTTTGTAATATTTTTAAAACGGCGGCCGTTTAAAATATAATAATTGTTAACGTCAAATTCTCGAAAACTCATAGCTTTACAAAAAATCTACAAGAGGCAATATATTCTAGTTTTTAGTTACAATAAATGAAGTTTTAATTTTTTTATGTAGCTAAAAAAATAACCGAGCTTACGAAAAAAAAAACGCCCACGACTTTATAATAGGCCTACCATTACAAAATCGTTGTAGATTTTGTCGGGAAAATGACAAAAAACAAAACTGTTATTCAAAATAAATAAAACAAGTTCCCAAATAAATTATACAATTCATGTTCCTACCTCTGTTAAAATATGGTATTTTTTGTTTAATTATAATAAAAATACGGAATAATTTATTTGGAGAAATATTTATTTTAAAACCTGCCAATACAATAATTAAAGTTGTCCAAGACTTAAGTTTTTTGAATCGTACTAGCTGAGTTATTTTGCAACTTACAATGCAGTTTCAGTTCATATTTGTATTTTGCCATCAGGCTCGTATTCTCATTTGAAGTTTAAACCAGATTAACCCAGATTAAATTTAAACCGTGTTTCATATGATCAATTTGAATTTAGAAGTGGATTAATGTATTCTTTGGTTTAAATTTTTCTCTGTACAACCTCAGGTAAATTTAACTGTTGGCATTTCTGCACCGACCACAGCTGATTATGTTAAGATTTAAGTCCATTTCTCTTACTTTTACGAGTTAATTAAATTATATATAAATAAAGTAACACAGTAGCATCTGCACACTAGCTTTGCCTATTGTCTGTATTTACACTCGACCTGGTTTTTATAAAAGTTTGAATACGGTTTCATGGAATAAAATTATCATGAATTGTATGTATGAAAAGTGGCAATTTTATTAAGTTTGAATATTGCATTTTTAATGAATAAAACACTGTCATTGTCTAACTTTTTACGAAACTTACGGATTCTAAGTCACTGAATATCTTTAGGTAAATAAGAATGTTCTCAATTGTATAAAGACCTTGTATTACTGTAATACTATCTTATTCATTTATTTTGTAGGCTTATGAAGATTTATTTTTATTTCTGCTGTATTAATATTAGTTAAAATCTAAATTCTAAAGTACTTCAAGAATATGCGCAATCTGTTAATTAGTTGTATTTCTTTAAATTTACGCAATTGTACCTCATTCGGTATTGCAAATATTAGGCTTTAGCCTAGTCTATGTAAAGTTGACTTAATAATACACAATTGTATTGAAAATGGATATCATTTCTAGGCCTAGTCATTAGGAAAGTAAAGAACATTAAACATATAGTAGATCTATAAGTCAAAATAAAATCTTTTCAATAATTTACGAGAAAACGCCTGTATAACCACACGGACGGACAGAAGACCACCAAGTGTGATTGTATTGTTTTTGGTATGGCTTGAAACAAAACAATATAAAGTCACCAATACAAAAATAATATAAATATATTATATGCCTATGTATATTACCATCTAATGCCGAGGTTTTCAGTTCGTCAAAATGCAATTCAAGTTTTTTAATTAATAGAAAAAAAGGCACTCTTCTTTTGAATATTTTAGTCTCATATCAATCACTAATATCCTCATCATCATTCTCTATTCGCATATTACAATTACGTCTTCCATTTTAAAATTAGAACCACATCATACATATTCTCTCTGACATAATATAAGTTAGGCTTGTATTTAAAAATTAAATTAGGTTATGAAAGAAGTTTTAATCTGAAAATTTGGTTTAAACCACGGATTTGGGAAGATTAACTCAAACTGAATTTAAACCGAGATTGAAAGTTAAACTGTCATTGGAAATACAAACTCTAGTTTAATCTTAGATTGGAAAATACGCACCTCGATATTGTAAGTAGACAGCTGTGTTGGATAACTATTTTGGATCTGGTTCGTAAGTACCTAGTAAAGCCATACTTATTTATTACGGAGCAATACGCCTATTTGTATGTTGTGTCTGTGATGGCTGTTGAAGAATAGCGGCATCTTTATCGCAGGATTTAAATCCAAGAACTATTAATGGGGCATTTCCCGTGTGACTGTTTTCTTTAACATGATGTTAATGTTGATGGAGACCATTATTGTTGTTGATCAACGTAACCCGGTTCAGAGTTTCATAATCCAAAGTATGGAGGACATTTAATAATAACAACCTTTAACCTTACCATAAATAAAAAGTACAAAGTTCCTGTAATTGGTTAAATGTTGATCGACAAATAGGTACATTATATTTAACGACGAGTCACAAGTTCACTCGTGGTGGCATAACGTCGCCGGAACGAACACTCGTGGACAGAAGTGAACCCTCATACAACGGTGGAACGTAACTTTCAACAACGATTTAACAAAGTGTGGTGTGGGGTTATTCACATACAGTTGATTGGACTTTTGTCTTACAGTTTCTTCAAGAAGAATTTCCGATATCGCTTTAAAGGTGTTCCTCTTGCAACGTGACAAGGGATGTAATTCTAGAACGACGATTGTTTCCACCTACTTAAATCAGCAACACAATCCTGGACATATGTTAGAATTTTGCACAGGGGATAAATGGAAAATAATGTTAACGGGTGAAAGTAAGGGGTTAATTGCTCGTATTGGTGATGGCTTTGCCCTGCTAAACTACAAAGGCAAACAGCACGAGCAATTCACAATCGTGTAGAAAAATGCATTGAAATCGGTGGACACATTTTCGAAAATTGTAAATTTTATAACTTGGTTTCGTGTATATTTTTTTCAGTTACATTTTGATTTATATTATTCTAAATAAAAGTCCATTTTATTTATGTATATTCATTTTATGTTTACTTTATTTACACGAGTTTTCTCAGAATTAAATTTCCTGTAACTTTTATTATAAAGTTCATAATTTGGATTTCTAAAATTTCAGGACTTTAGTAATTGCCTTTTGCACCTACAATTTGGCTAAATTAATTAATGGTGGGCCTATCATATAATTGAGGGTGTTGTAGACAATTACCAAGATATTATGTTTTTAGTTTTTGTGGATAACGCGATTATCTTTTGAGCTACGAAAACAATAAATATCCTGTTAGCCATTAAAAAAAAACATCATTTTGCCTCTTGTAAATTTTTGTCTCAACGTTTTTGGAGATATTAGACGTTAAATATTGTAAACATCGAAAATAATACAAAATAAAGTCTTTGTTTTTAGTACACTTGCGAAACTTATCATAATAATGCGTGCACCAAATTTGAACTCACTATCTAATCTATTTCTATAGTTATAATGTCATTTTTTCTAAAAGAACGAAAGCTAAACAAATCTTTTTTGGATCTATGTTTATATGAAATTTTTTCTTTATTTTTATACGTAGAATGAGCTCTCAGAGCCCCCGAATATTTTCGCAAATCACTCTGTATAACACAACTTTAGTTATTGTATAGTATACATTTCTTCATAATGTCTTTTTGTCGTTTACAGTGTTTAGTAAGGTGAGAGTTCAAGACATTGTCACACTACTTCGAATGTGTATTTATTTACGTCCGAACATCAACTGAAATCGTGCCAATCCACTTAATAAATACAAGTCGAGTTTTATGGATTGTGGGGTAATAAAGATTCTCTCTTACAAATCAATAAATTTCATTAAAAAAAAAAGTGTGATACATTTTTTATTGTGAATAATCTTTTCGATTTTATAACTCAGTACATCAATGTTATTTTATGGACTTCAGAGATGTAATTTATGGTTTAGATTAAAATTACGATATAGTGTGATACATTTTTATCGGTAGATTTTTTAAATAGTTTAAATACATTGTTTTAGGTTTCAGTATTGTATAAAATCAACTTTTATAGAGGGAAAACAATTTATCTTGGAAAACATGTTTCCCTTAAACGTAAAGGTGAAAGGAATTTAAAGAAGAAAATATTTTCCAATGAAATGGGCGTACATATACGTAAAATCCTATTTTAATGAATTTTAGTGTCGAAAAACTAGCTCTTTTGAACTGCCCGAAAACGCCGACACCAAAAACTGTGAAATGTCAACCTATCACCGTCAGAATAATTTGACTCCATTTTTGGATATATATATATATATATATATATATATATATATATATATATATATATATATATATATATATATATATATTATATAAGTTATAGAGGGTTAGACAAAAGTCCCGCATACATTGCAATATCTTAGCTTGTAATTGGCGTAGAAAAGTGATAGACACACCAATGGAGAGCGCGTTATTGAGTCTATCTATGGGATGTGTCAAAACTCGGGTTCCATATACAGAGTGTTCCGAAAAAATACAAAACTTATTTTCCTCTCTTTTTTAAATGTAAACATATCAATGTGTTATACCTTAATTTACCACTAAAAAATACATTTACTTCGGTGAAAATAGAATCTTTTTATTTTACTTCGATAATGTGCAGAAAAATAATATTTATTACATCGAAGATAGCAAATGTAAACAGTTTCCCAAAGATTTGTCATATACATGTTTTTCTTCTGTTATGACCGAGTAATAATGAAATAAGCCTGTGAAATTTGATTTCTCCTAACTTTTTATCGAAGTAAAATTCTGCTTTCACCAAAGTAAAAGGACTTTTTATTAATAACTCAGGGGGAAAAACATTGTCATGATAATATTTAAAAAAAGAGGGGACAAATAGGTTTAATATTTTTCAGAACAACTTGTATATGGAACCTGAATTTTGTCACACGCTGTACATAGCCCAAATCAAGAGCTTCCCACTAATGTGTGTATAAACTTCCTACACCTACTAGAAGCTAAGATATCATAATGTATACTGGACTTTTGCCCAACTCTTTATATTTATGAAATATGATTTCTCAAGCGGTTTCAATAAATGTTTTAACCAAAAGGTAAACATAATATGTAATCAAATAAACATAAACTTCCATATCATATTTTAGCTCCTGCCTTTTCCAATAAATAAAGGAGCGTATGAATTTTTTAATGATGTAATAATCCGACATAAATGTTTGTTTTAGTGAACGCTCTATAGATGATAGTTTTTGTCAGATTTTAGATTTTATGAGTACTTTTAAAAATTGTTTAAACTTAAAAAAACACGTATTAGATTTAAAAAAAGTAATAATAACGTTTTATCTGCAAGTGTTACAAAAGATTATTTTACACTGCTTTAAAATTTCTTATCGAATGAGGTAAAAGCCAATTTTCCACGATAAATAAAGGGGGAGATTTATTACTACATTTTAAAAACTTAACCTCAAAATTAGGAAAACGAAAGAAAAAATCTCTACTAGTAGGTATTTTATTTGAATTTCAGTCAATTTGTCACTTATGCTGTTTTACTATCCGTATAAAATATTTTTGTAAAATAAACAGGAAGGAAAATTTGTAAACGGTGGCCTTTTCAATGATGTTGTGTCAGTTCAGTCAGGTGATCTTTGTATCTTCTGCCTACGTGAAGATATAAAAACAAATTTTGTGAAGTTTATCATCTTCATACATTTGGTATCAGATGGAATTAAAGGAGTGATAATCACTCTACCAACCGGAATCTTATCATTTTACTGTTTCACATGTATGGGAAGAATTAGAAAACAATATAGACTTTAAAAACTAAGGTAAAAAAATCTTTACTTGTAATATGAACTAAAATGTACTCACGGCAATAATACAAAAGACTACATCGTATATAATCGATACTGATGAAACATTATTTACAATTTCGTTACAAAAATAATACATACATTTTTTACATTACAGTTAAATTGTTTTATCTCTTTTGAATTCCTCCATAAATAGATATGATTTTTATGTAATTTGTAAATTGTAGTTTATTATTTTAAACATAAACAGTAGTCGGGTCATTTACGCTTGCAATGATGAGGGAGGCCTACTGTTCAAAGAACTACTAGTAGATAGTTTTATATAAATTTGGAATGTGATGTAAGTTTTAATATTCATAAATTTTTTTTTTTAAATGAAACGATTATTTGAATTGCAACAGTTCATTTTGACGATTTACAAGTAATGATCGTGGTCAAAGATCCAGAAATAACATTAAAAGATATATCCAGTTAGTTATTTCAGTGAATCATATTTATTTGTTTGCTTTAAAAAAAAATAAACCCAGTAACATCTGTTGAAACAGCTATTACTTTTTGTTGACATGAAAAAAGCAAAGTTTAGGAAATAAATAAAGTATTAATATGATATTTAAATGAGTTCCGATGATGCTTGTCATCAAACAGCTGATAGCTGTATGTTGCCTCAAGTCATTTGTTTATGCTAATCTCTGGACTATCATGATATGTACGCCAATTGAAGGATTAGATTGGATGACAGGACTATAATAAACATGTCATCACTTCACTTCTATCCGTGGACAAGGTTCAACTATAAAAAAACCAGAAGTAGTAGAACATCTAAATTTAAAACAGGAGCTTTGATTTGTTTGCATTCGAGACGATTGTCTTGTCTCTCAGCTTTTAGAAGAACAGATATTTTAAAAATAAATTCAATTTTTAACATAAAATAAAAACAAAAGTATTCAAACCAGAATTGTTTCGTCGTTGAGTTAGGTAAAAATCTATAAACAATCCATTTGCTTTCTTTTTTATATTGATAGAGACGCAAAATCAACAATCGCGTCTTCCCTATCCGTCCTTTTGTAAAACCACCCCAGTGCACGGACTCAAGTTTATTATTATAACTAAAGCTTTAGGAATAGAATATGTTATATTTTTAATTAGGTTAACAGAACCTGTAGACTTCTTATTTACTAATTTAAAAATTGTATTAGTGGTTTCACTTTTATCAGTAACAGAAACGAAAAAAGAGTTTACTGTCGAATGCAAATTGAGGTTACATATTGCATCTGGACTATCATTTATAAAATTTTGTAGCTATTTATAAAATAGTTTTTAAATTAGTCACCAGCTAATTTTGATTTCTCCAAAAAACAACCATCTTGTGATTTCATTCTCTTAATTTGCCTTTGTTCATTTCCCCCAAGTATTCCATTGATTATGCGCCATTGTTCTCCAACGTTATCGTTTGATGATCTAAGTAAGTTGGAATAGTTATTGCATTTAGTTTGGTCGATAACGACAGCATGACACGATTTGTTTTCATTATAGAAAGTATGTAATTGCTTATCATATGGTCTTAACCTATTTTAAAAAATATAATTTACTTCTAAACTTAATACGTTTAAATATCGACTCATTTATCCACGGACTCCGTTGCTGAGCTCAACTTAGTGCTATTGGAATATGTATTTCAGTTTTGTTTTTAACAACTAATTCATTTAAAAAATCGTGAAACTGTTGAAATGCAATGTTAGGACTTATATTTCGTTCCAAAACGGACCAATCAAAATTGTTTAATTTGACAAAATTTATTCCAGATTTGGATTTCTTTATATATTTCAAAATATTATTAAATGTTTGTACATAACTGGAAAGAGACAAAGCTATTACACTGTGGTCTATGAGACCTGCATGGAAAACAGCTGATTTAAAATTGCTTATCTGGCGGAATCTAACAAACAAATGATCAATACAAGACCTACTTGCAAGGGTAATCCGTGAAGGTTCATAGATAAGCTATAAGAGTCCATGATCATTCATCATTGACAGATAAGCATCAGTTTATGGGAGCATTTTATCTATTTTAATATTGTCATCTCCTACCACTACAATATTCGAAGTTATATTGTTCCATAACAGTTCCTCAACAAAGTCATTCACAAAAATCCTGTAATTTATACAGAGCTAACTAATTGAAAAACATTTTCAGATGAACACTGTTTCAATTTTTAAGAACAATTTCATTTTGAATGGTATGTATAGTTTTTTACACATATAAATACGATTATCTACTACCTACTGTAACCACAACCGGTCTTTTTGGCGATTTGTTTTAAAATCATTTTTTACAAACCTTATTTATTAATAATAAAACAAGTTTTCACCGCGGAACTAACTTTTCTTAACCTTAATACCTTAACCACTACTCCCCCAGATAAAGCAATACTTCATCATCTAATACCCAAATTTTACGTAATATTTATTCTATGTACAAAACCCAAAATACCAGGGTAAAATAACTCAAAAATGTTTCTTAAATTTCTTTTATTTTGGTGCAGAAGATTAATAGTATTCTCTGGACTACATAAAAAGAAATCTGTATCAATAAATATGTATCCTCATAAATAAGGCAGTTTAAAAATATCCATTAAAATAAAATAAATTTCTATAATTAATTGCAGTAATAATCAAAATTAATACCAAAAATCTTCCTTCTCTATACCAGATATACTTATAATTGAGTGATTTAACTTTTCCCTTAACTTTCCTTAGAAATACCTCCTTGTTAGGTGTTAAATGTTCACTCACGTAAACTCTTTTCGTAGCTGGGAAAGCATAATGTATTTGATTAGCATGGAGAGTTATGTGGGACCTTAAGGGTAGTTTTAACAAAAATTGATAAAAATGGATTTTTCAGTTTTTGGCTTACGATTGTCAATCGGATTTTGAAGAATAGCTGAGGATGAGATTACAGTCAGGCAGAATATTGTTTTTTACATCTGAATACGCCATCTCTCACTATACATTAAGAAAGTAATACAATCCTTTGACAAATTATTTGTATAAATTAAACTTTTCTGATATCTTGTAGACTTTTTAAATGAGTTGAACAAAAAATTATTAAATGAAAAGTAGAGAACACTTTGAAATACAAAGTTCTGCGGCATCAAATTCTTTACATTAAACATGAAATGAACTAATACTTTTAATCATTTCATTGCAACACTCAAATAAAATATTTCTTCTTTAGTGCCTCCGAAAAAATATTTAACAAATTAACTGGAGGTTATTGAGTTAATTTTTCCATTTTATTTTCGTACCAAAATGCACCTCTGATAAGCTACAACACCCCAAAATCGGAAATTCAAAAAAAAAATTGAAAATGGTTTAATGTACCAAGTAATGGTTTACCAATTTGGCAAACCTCTCTTAGTTATTAGTACATTAACTTTTGTTTACTTTAAGTTTATACAACGTCCCCTGAAAAACATAGAAGTGGGATGTAATATTTGGACCCCTTGGCAAATTTGGCAAACCTCTCTTAGTTATTAGTACATTAATTTTTGTTTACTTTTAGTTTATACAACGTCCCCTGAAAAACAGTTTAAAAAATAAATAAAACCACCTTGCACTCCAATAAAAAATACAGAAACGTAGCACAAAGAACGTGAGTTTGACATGCAGTATAGAAGTTTACAATTTGTTATAAATATTAATAGATCAGTACATTGAATACCTATTTTCCTTATGCTTTTTGAAAATAGATCTTACATACTAAAACAATTATTATTACATCTCAATTTAACACTTTATCAATCCTCCTTCAATAAACCAGATGTTTTTCTGTATTCAAATATGACCATTGCTACATTATCCCTAGTCAAATCGCGTTTTCTAAAAAATGACTGCATCCACCAAAATTACGAACGAATTTTATATTAGGAACGATTTACAAGATAGATTTATTAATATTTGTTTATATGTATAAGGAGTTCAAATAAATGTACACCCCTCCCAAAATCCTCTCCCCTCTTTAGCCAACTTTATATAATGGGAATGTTTATTGAAATGAAGATGCGAATAACTATAAGAGTTGTTGCAAATTTGAACCGTCTAGTTCAACATATAACCAAAATATTTGATTTAAAAAAAATCTTCAGGAGTTTATTTTGGTAATAACATAAATTGGACAATTTTAGTGCCAAAATTTTAATCATCAGTTAATTTTGTTAACTCCATTTAAGCACCGTGTCTTTATGGGATATTTAAACAATTTTAATTACTGTAGGAGGCCGTAAGATACTAAAGTAAATTGTTGGAATAAATAAATTAATTTTAATCCAGAAACAACTAATTAATTTTAAATATAACTTTTCCAACGCATCCTGTAGGTAGCCAATCACTATATCCATATTTATGTCTTACTTATAATTTAACTAAATACACTTTATAATTTGTACTAACATAATGTGCAACGTTTCTACAGACATTCTATATTCATTATCTTGCACCCACCAGCCACGCACATACTTCTGAGTAACGCTCATGGCAGGTGTAAATGACTTAAAACAAAGCAGCTCAAGTGCTGCTAAATGTTAACTGAGAAAGATTGGTGTATTAGTATGTACGCCTGCTGCGGTTGTCTGATACACCTACATCAAGTTCTGCTGTATTTTGTGTATACACTCGTTTCCCTACCTCAGTATTCATATATGAGGAGATAGTAAGTTGCACAAAATAAGTAATTACAAATTGATGTAAGAATAAGAATAAACCAACGAATAACGGTACCAAATAGCCATCTTTTCCAATTTGAAACTATTTTGTCAACAGTTTTTAAACTTAGTTTGCATGCGAAATTCGATTCCGATTACTAAATTATTCTTTATTATATTTTTAAAATGTTTTATAATTTTGAAGATATTTTTTTGAACAATTTTGTTTTTGGTAACTTATTTAGTAACTTCATTTTTGATAATAGAAGTTTCGATTAATTTTCATTGAATGCAGATTTTAAAGCTGCACAAAATGAGTTATTGTGGGAGATATGAAATAATTTTTTTTTTTAATTCTCTTTGGGAAATGTCAAGCTATTTTGAAAATTTCCCATCCATATTTTAGGGTTGAGTTGAACTTGGTTTGTAAAACCAAGACTACATACAAAGATTGAGTGAAGTTGGAAATATAATGGGGGAGGGATCAATGTAGTGTTCATCGCAGATATATACGTTAGAAGTCCCCTAAGCTGAGTTTTGGATTTCTATCTGTAATCTGTGAAATTCTTTACAGCCTTTGATTAAATATGGTATTTGTGAGTAGAATGTATATTTTGGTCATATCTCGGGGTGATTTGTTCAATTAAAAAAAAAAAAATCTTTTTGGTAGCTACCATATTTAAAATTCCAATTTTTTTGGGCCAATAATAGATTCTAGGTTTTTTATCGAAATATAGCCTATTTTTTGAAATTCCTTGAGTCCAAACAAATGGTTTTAAGAATGGTATTGTCTTTGCAGTGAATGTAAGCCCAAATTAATTTACTGATTTGGGGAAAATGTGAAAAATGTGGACTCATTACGTAAAACAATAATAAAAAATGATCGTAAAAAATAAATGATATGAGATTGAAATAGAATTGTTTTATTTTCTCAACAGTTATGATAAATTTTTGTAAAAAATCTCCCCAATTTCCTGTTCTAGAGTTATAAAAAAACACAATCGTAGATTTTGCTCTAACGAAATTTCTTAATTATGCACTATCAAAATTAATAACCTAAGATTAATAACCTTAAATCTCAAATTGAAAGTAAAATCTATTTACTGTTCAGTAATATATGACCAAAAACGAAAATGTACTTTTAACTCCATCAAATACTACAAGCTGGGGGAGTGGTTACAGCTAACAAGCTTAATTTTTATTTAAATATACAAAATTGGATGATAGAAGTCTTTTGAGTAGGAGATGGCAACGAATGTTATTTTTGTAAAATTTGATTGGGTGCAACTTTTTATTTTATTAAAACAAACCAATTTTATTATAAAATATTAAAATAAATATTTGTAATGAAATATAAGAAAACAACTAGTATACGTCACTTCATAAACAAACAAACAAATGAATAATTTAATAATTACTTTGACCTACTTTAAAGTAAATTACTTTTTACTAATTTAAACATTTATTATTAAAACGTCCGAAATTTGTTGACTGACGGTTATTTGACTATCAATGGCATTCCTGAGGTCAAGGAAATAATAGATTCTTGTCAACCTGTTAGAACACATTGGACTTTTACAGAAAAAGTGCTCTCTTTTACTGAAATAAAATAGCTGAATGTATTTCGATTGTGAAAAATAAAACGAATGTTACAAAATTTTTCCAAAATTGACTTCCCGTCATTTGCAAAATAGTATTTAAAGAGCTAGCTCATAGGCCATGTGTACAGTTTTCTTTATAATATGACCTTGTAAGGCCGCGGAATGTTTCTCTTGATAGTCTACAACAGGTTTTCAGTTTTAAATCACCCGAGAAGAGACGCCACATGATATTTACGAGCTGGTTATTAAACGCTTTCAAAGGAAAACACATCTCGAGTACATTTAATTTAGTTAAGCTCGTATTGAATTATATTCCTGTTTCTATAATTATCTTGTAGAGATAACGCAACAGTCACATATATGGTTTTATTAAACAAAGAAGTTTTTATAAACTAGTCATTATTGTCGAGTAAACTGAATTTAAATTTTGAATTAATAATAAAAGGATAACATGAAATATAGCTGGTTTAATTCAGTAATCAGGGAAATTATGCTAACAAGAAAATAAATGAGTTACATCATTGTTTTATAACAACTACAGTAGTTGACTGGCGTCATCTTTGACCGAGTAAAGATAGGTGATGTTTAACCTCGACCATGTGGTGTTTCTTCTGCATATTTGTTACGCAGTTACGGCTAAACTCTTTTACTAATCATTTAGAAAATTAGGAATAAGTTCTTCGTACTTAGACTAAACGATGTATGTACACGATAATTTTTTTCCCCCGTTTTAAAATGACGGACAACCATAATAGATACTCCATGGTTATTAGAGATGGACCGGGTGCTTTGACTAGGAATAGAGCTTTCATTTGAATAGAACTAATCTAGCATGCTGCATGGACGAGATATAACGAGCTGTCATAAAGAAATCTTCAAATAAAAAAATTAATTTGAACTGTTTTGAGTTGACTAAAAAAATATAAAACACTCCATCATTTACTATTTGTAGCAATTAAACTTATTCGAGTTTCATAGGATTATCAAATATATTCCCATTACTCTGTTTAGCTCCTTTAGATTTCCTTCAAAATATATTGATATAGGGCTCGTTCTTCTAATTTATATATTGGGTGTATAAAAGTGTGTTAACGGTGAAATATCTTGAGAAATACACATCTAATAATAAAATACTTGTTTAATATTTTAAAAAATCTATTCAATGACACTAAACATGACCCCCCACCCACACCCCCTTAGGCTGGGGTGGGGGAACTTTAAAAACCTAAATGGAAACCTCCATTTTTGTATTGGAGATTACTATTCACTGAATCTGCAATAAAGAAAGGGATTCTCATTTGAAAGTTACATTTTCCGCCTCCACCCCGCCAACCAGGGCGACATGGTTTTAAATTTAGCCCGTTGGCTGTCCTTTGTTAAATTAATGAATACGTACTTTTCATTTCCTACTTTCTGTGTATTTCTTGAATAGTACGATAAATCGTATTTTTGCGATTACAGTGCCATCTATCAAGAATCAAACAAACAGTTTCAGACGAAACTTACGTATTTTGTAGAATCCGAATCTGCAATTATAAAAATGGGGGTTTTCATTAAAGATTTTAAAGTTGTCCCCCGCCCAACTCTAAGAGGGTGGGGTGGGGGATCGTGTTTAGTGCCATTGAATAGATTTTGAAAAAAAATATTAAACACGTATATCAGATGTGTATTTCTCGAGATATTTCCCAGTTTCAACACTTTTCGGACACCCAGTATACGAATCAATGAATTAGAATTAAATATAAACTATAGTCGGATCGTTTAAGCCTCCAACGAATTGTGCCACCAGCCACCGAGACCCTCAGTTGTGAGAGTAAGTGTTTCATTCAAAATTAATATTTACTACCTTCATGATCTCAATGATAGCAAATCACAATCACAACGCAAAAATCAAGCCACTCATAAAGCAATTAACTTATTTTCTCTCTGAGAAAGGTGGTTTTTGAAATGTACAGTAGTGATTAGGTTTCACTTTTCGGTCTGTGTATGTTGTTGTATAACACGTCGCGTGCTAGGTACATTCAGCTTACAAGAACGATGTATATAGAATGTGTCAAAACATCCCAGGAGCGATGTATACCGTTCACCGGACAACTAATGCTTATTCAGTCCTAATTCGAATCAATCATCATATAATTTTAGGGGTATACTAAATTTTGAAAACGTGCATGCAAAATTACTCTGTCGAGCGTTATAGGTGCAATGGTACCTACGGTATATCTTACTTTTGCTTCGCTCATGTTTTTTTGGATATTATTGGTCTCTAAGCTTACATAAGTAAAAAAAGACCTGGACTTATAAATTTTTATTGGTAGGTCATGGTCTCTAATATTTCTACTGTAATTTTCTTTATGAGCTAAAAAAAAAAAAAAATAAACAACACAAATGTTGACCTAATATTTAGTGTGTTTTAAGTTGTGAATAATAGAAAATATGTATCAATTACGTTATACCATCTTGATTTTTCTCCTTTTCTTTCTTTCTCTCTCCCTCTCTGTGTAAAGGTGGTAAGTTTTGTAGAAAGTCAATTTCGTTCAATTTATTTTTTATTTTATAGTTAAGTTTCAATAAATTTTATTGTTTGAATACTTTAAAATGTATAATTTCTTTCTTTTGTTTTTTTGTGTATTTCATAAAAGAGCAGTGTTTTTTTCTATTTTTTCCCTTTTAGATTCTTTTTAATTTTATTTGCAGTTTTCATTCATGATTTGTGATATTATTTTATGTTAATGCTGAATATAGTGTCTCTCACATTTAGCTACGCTATTACTATTGTCACTTTTTATTGTTTAATTTTTTTTTTTGGAGCATTATGTTAATGTTAGATTGTTGTTAATAAGTTCAGTAGATGTGGCTTTAAAGCCCCGACTGCGCCCGAATAAAGAGACAGTCTAATGTAATATACACACGTATATATATATATATATATATATATATATATATATATATATATATGGACACCCAAAAGTCCCTCATACCAAATTTCTAATTTCCATCTTAATTTGTGCGGTCACTATCATGTTAACGTAATTACGCAGAGAAAACAATGGCTAACGACTTATCGAAAATCCGTTTATTTAATTCCTTAAAGTACATAATTAGAACACAAGGTGCCGGCTTTGACGAAGGCGGATTTTTAATTTTTACTTGAAACAAAACTTTTATTTGACCAAAATTTTCAAACAGTCTAATACCATAGGAAATTACAAATCGGTTGTCTGTTTCTTAAAAGTTAATCATTTGTTACAATGACAACAAATTTTACAAACACCTTATTCATTAGAATAACCATAAAATCAATTTGAGGTTAGGTCCACCAACTAGATCCATGCAAAATTACCATCGTAATATAGGGGATATAGCGTCATATGTTATTTTGGTGTGTTTTTCTCTTTTAAATATCAAAACTGCCTCAAAAACATTCATACACGAATCTCGCAGGAAGAAAACAATATTTGCAATAGATTAGTGTCAATATATATATATATATATATATATATATATAAATGCTTAATTCTGTAAATGAAAGCATACCTTAATCGTTTTGTGTACAATTAATAGTTCATATGGAATCAATATTAACAGATAATATAGTTTCATTACAGTCTATGTTCTTTGACGACGATGTAATTAGGTTACCTACAACAATATTAAGTTCGAGAAGCGGAAATAATCTAATAGACTATTATTCCATTAAAATAAATAATAATAATGTGTTAATAGAATTTTGGTTGACGAGTTGTAAAACGTGGTTTAAGTTTTTCTATAGTTTGAGTTTACGTAGAAAACAATTAATTCATTTACTTTTTAGAAAAAAAACTTAATGTAGGAGGCAACTATTGTTTAGAATAGTTTACGATAAGAATGTCACTAACATTTAAGTAATCATAATATTATTTTATTTTCTCCAACATTGAGAAATACAATGTTTAAAGAAGTTGCCCATTACAAATTATAACTGTAGTCTATAACAATAAAATGTATAAATACACCGTAACTAACCATGGAATATGTCATACATATAAATATACACATATTTATATAAAATGACAATAACTACTATATTGATTATATTAGGTGATATCTAATGGTATTATTATATACATAAAGTAATTGGAAGAAAAACGTGTAAAAAGTTATTTGAAGAATTCGGGGATATTTTGAAACTTTATTGTTCCTTTACAAACTGATTTAGTTAAACAACTTAATTTCGTTCTATTAATCATAAGAAAGAACCTTAGTGTTAATTTTTATTTAAATATATTCCGTAGTTTTCTATAAATAAATATTCATGACCGTAGGTGTTTTTTTAATCGAGTGTTTGAAATTCCCCCATTTACAATAGTTTTCAAACTCGGAATTGATCACGTTTTATTTTTTTATATATATTCGTAAAAACTTATGTTGGTAAAAAAAATCGATGTCGAATTTTTAATGAAAATATCCGGCTTGAGGCCTCCTGAGTTACAAAATGGTGTATACCTGTTTTCTCTTTAGTGATTTAGAGTCAAGTGCTTTAACCAATTCTGTTCAGATATGGCATTAATGCATATTTTGGTTATATCTTGAGGCTTTTTTTTTAAAGTTGTTCGATAATTCTAATTTCATATTGTAGCTGCTGAGATCAAAACTCAAAATTTCGTTTGTTCCAAACGATAAAATGATTGATCATTTGAACATTTGTTGCCTCTAAGGATCTAATCAAAACGTTTTGTTGTCATTAAAAAAGTGTTTCCTTTCGAAGTTTATGTGAAAAAAGATCTATGGAGAAGTTTAAAAAAAAAAAAAAAAAGGCTCTATCGATTTCGTTCAATATGAGTTAATGACTGATGGATGAGCAGATTATTAATTAAAATGAACCTTAACTGTTGTCATTAAAAAATCTATTTCAATTTAAATATGATTTACACTTATGAAGAATTCATGGCACTAGCGAAACAAGCTTAGACTCTAAAACTATCTTTCAAAACACTTTTTTAAATCGTTGTTAAGGGGAATATCCATACCAAATTGACTCTTTAAAAATTCATTTGTTGTTAAAAAATAATAAAGAAAAAACTTTAAACGGGATATATCGATTAATTATATTTTTTTTATGTATGGGTGTTTGAGAACGATAGTGCGATCTTTTAAAATCTTTTCTTGGTTATTACAAAGTAATAACATTATTGGTAAGCATAATTGCTGACCATTGTATATTTTAAAAAAATACTCAAATGGATAAATGCGAAATAAAAATATTTGACAGATATTCCTTAGAAAGTTTTGTTTATTTAGACCACCTCAATTTAAATCATCAAAAATGTGTATCACCATTTTCTTACATTATTATTTCTAATTAAAATGCTTAAAATGTTCCATGAGGTCTCCATATAAAATTTTTGTTAACAGTTGCAGAGATAGTGATCCATTAAAAAAAAACACCGTCTGAAATATTTAACGCACTAAAAATGATGGAGAAAATAATTATTTATAGAATTCTTCGTGATAAATCGTCATTTACACCACTATAATGATCTCGTGGAAGATATTGTGGAAAACAATTAGAGCAGCCTTTAAGATCTGGGGGTAGTCTACCTCTTGGGCTGGTCTTAACAGGTGACAACTTCTTTAGTTGAAGTCGACGACCTGTGCGACAGCCTTTGGATAGTTACTTTTACAACTGTTCCTTTCAAACAGCCGCCGACCTTTGCTGTAAATTATAAAGAGGATTGCTTCAATGTTATTTGACAACCTTTCTTCTTCTATAAGTAATTTATTATTCTCTTCGTAGAAAAGGTTTGCATTTCTTCTGAAATTTTTTAAAATAACCGATGATAAAACAAAGTCTATCGAATTCTATAGAGTACCATATAAAGTGTCATCCATCACGATATTATTTGTCAATCCGAAAACATAAAATGGAAAGGTCCGATCACCTTTAGAATTTATATGACGTAGAAAATATATTCTGTTTCCATAGTATTAGAGTAGTATAGTAATAAAAACAAATTCAAATTATATATTTCTAAATTTATTGACGTAGAGAATCTGAAAGAGTGATTTTCAGTTCAGATTAGACTGAGTTCTTTAATAGAAAAACACACACGTAGATACCAATTTTTAATATAAGGAGGTCTACAGTTTTTGAGGAATTAGGCTGAATGGGCAACTAGATAAGTTATTTTGTAAATTATACTAGTTTCTTACTCAGAGGAACCAAAAATATTAATTTTTATAAAAATTCAGAAAATCGTTTTAAATTCCAGTACTCTCTCTCTCTCTCTCTCTCTCTCTCTCTCTCTCTCTCTCTCTCTCTCTCTCTCTCTCTCTCTCTCTCTCTCTCTCTCTCTCTCTCTCTCTCTCTCTCTCTCTCTCTGTCTCTCTCTCTCTCTTACACCATTAATGAGCCTACCATATTAGTTTTAATGGTTTTTTATGGTTTTCGGTTGTGTTAATTATTCCTAGCTTCTGGTGAAATAAAAAATTATAGGATGGGTTCAGTCCTATCTTTCTGGAAGAGCTCACAGTGTTTGTGTAAGACACAGTAGGTGTGGTTGCAGTACTGTTTGTGGTGCAGTAACCCAAGAGCCAATTTTAGGTCCTTTACTATTTATATAAACGATATCGTTATAGTATTAAAATATTGTAAATTTCAACTGTATGCTGGTGACTTCTTAATATATTTGCATTTCAAGATAGGTAATATTGGTAGAGCAGTGGAGCATATTAATCATGATATCAACCCATTGGTTTTGGTATTCAAGGTTGTTAACCAAATTTAACTTAAATTCACTTCCTAAAAAAAAATTCCTGCCTTTTAAAATTAGAATGCTCTATCAAATCTTTAATAATTTCATATTGCGACATAGTAGTGCCGGATAACATATTATAGTGGACACGCTTTTATTTAAAACTCAATTATTTACGCCATCCTTACAATATTTTGGTTATGCTACATAATTTCCTACGTACTGTCATTCTGACTTATTTTCCAAAAGTTTTTGTTTAAACTTCCAATCTTAAGAACACAAGAAGAGAAACACTTCACTGAACCGTAATGTATAACAAATCTTTAATTAGTCCTCCTGCGGCTTGCAGAGTTCACTCCCGTAATGAAGTTTGTTGAATGCCGTGCCCATTTTTCAAAATTATCAAAGTCATACTTTTTTAGTCAAAATGGATGATGCATCCTTACTTTGAAATGTGATTTAACAATTATTAATGTTTTATTCGTGATAATGTGTATTCAAAATGTTTATATTTGTAATTGTGTATTTGTTTTTATATGTTTTACAGAAAATTTATTAGTGTTTTGTAAATACATATTTGTGACAACAATTCTATTGGCTTAATTTATTTATATTCTTTTACTTAATAGTAAAAAGTAGAAGAGTATTATATAAAAATAAAACTTTCAATTTGATATATGAGTTTTCCAGACTAAACGATATGCCTATGGAAAACTAACAAACATAAGAATAAGAATTGAGTAGAAGGGTGTTTAAAGTAACAACATTATCCCTTAATAACGACATTAATTTGATTTTCAAGTAAAAGTAAATGAATAGAACGTTTAGTTAAATAATAGAATAATAATATTAATAATACATGTTAAAATGTATTTTAAAACTTATAATAATAAATATAGTTATATTGATGTGTTATATTTCATACTATTTCGATTTTTGTACTTCAGATTTTAAAATGAAAGAAAAACGTTCATCATATTATAGTATTTTATTTGAAATCACCATGACAAATGACAGGTCCGGATTAAAGTTTTTAGAGACATATTTGGATATTGGTTTTACAAATATCTTCTAGGTGCATCATAATCCTTTGTGATTGGACCAGTTTCTACAGGTGTCAATCATTAGAAATAAATAACCCTTCAAGTAACGTCAGCAAACAACAAATGGTTCAAAATAAGTTTAATGTTCAACATTTTTAACCTTTTTCCAGTACACACCATGTTTCTAGTGAACCACCGTTAACCTATCTTTGGAACTGTTAAGAATACAAAATACTTTAAATAAGCCTTACTTCTTTAGTAGAGATAAAATTAAGGTTAAGAATTTACAGAAAAAATTGACGTTTGTTCTAAATCGTAGATCGAAAATTGTGTTAAATGGTAACTTCCAAATTTTGTACACTAGATGGATAATACCAACGTGTACACTAAACTTTTAAATTATATACTGGGTCGTTTTAAAATGGCGATTACTTGACTTATTTAATGCCGAATATCCAGAAAACGGGTAAACTAACAACACATTAAAAAATATAAGATATTTTGCCCTTTTAGCAAAAACTCTACACTTCTTTTAAAAATTTTAGATTGAAGGGTAAATGAATTCTAATTAATGAAATTATGGAAATAGAAAGTCATGGTGTTTTTGATTGATTGTCATAAACAATCCCAGACTTAAGAGCATTGCGTAATGTATAGTTATCCACAAAAAATTATCGATAAATCAGTCATCCTAAGACCTACAATAAAAATAAATATCTCGCCGTGTTTTGTGTTAAAAGAACACACTATCTTGTATTTTTAAATGTTATTAAGTTTTATTGTGTTCCAGGAATTCCATATAACATATATAAAATTGACCCCATATTTAAACGGTTTCGGATAGAGAATATTCACGTATAAAATGATTATACAAACATGTATTCAAAATTTGGATACTCTAAATAAATTCTTTCCTTTGTAATGGTTGTTTTAATACACAAACCTATCTCTGTATCATAAAAATTTAAGTTACTGTTGATCTACCATTTTGAAATTCAATCAACTTTATAAGTAATATTTTTACCATAATTGCTTTCAATAAACTGTAATAAGCTACACTTGTGGAAACTTCAATCGCTAAAAGAATGAAGACAAAATTTCCCACTAAACCAACTTTATTTGTGCAATACAAGGACAAGAGGACGTTTCAATGACTAAGTCATCATCCTCAGTTACTACATAGACTACACACAAACTCTACTAACACTCTGTGACACAATGTCAGTAGGGTTTGAATGTTTGTATGAACTGAGGAAAATGATATAGCCATTGATCGTAATCTTGTATTGCATTCCACAAATAAAGTGGTTTTGTGAAAAATTGAGTTTTCATTCATTTGGTCATAATTATATTTCGGACCAAAAAGTAAAGTATCTGAATTATTTTTATATCTTTAATGGGTCATATAGTAATCGTGACCAACTTACAAAAACATCTTTGTATGAGATTTTAAAGTCACTTCTGTCAAACAAGGAAAGCAGTAAATAGTTTGTGCAGTGTCGCTTACAACTGAGACATCATTTCCGAGCCAGGGTGTTGCAAACCAGGTGTGAAAGCAAGGCATGGGATGGTAAAACATTATTGACAGTTATAGAATTTTCCAAGGAAGGTGTGAACGGGAGCGCCACCCGTCAATGACTCCTCATCCAGGTAAATTCCTTTTGTTTGTCGGTGAACCCTTAGGTACACTCAACTGTGAAATTTTACAAAATTCTTACTTAAAGTGGTGACTTGAAGTCATATCGGTTTTGTTTTCAGTAAGAAACAGTTTTGAAATAAACTTGGTTTAGTTTTAGTGTGTTTTTGTTTTTAATCATTTAATTATTTATACTGATGATACATCTGATTATATAGAAGAAGATAGAATTATGGAACTGATTCATCCTATTCTCATGCTACCATAGTCTCTAACTATTTTGGTTTTAACATAATGATTTAAAATTGAAATAAAACATGTCTACAACAGTTATTCAGATCTTGGCAAAGTAAGAATAGTAAACTTTATAACTAAACCAATGAATACATTTTTGAGATCAAATATTAAAAAAAAATTATGAAAATACATGTTTAAACATTTTCGATAACTTACACATTCAGTACGTTTTAGTATGATAATTCATGGCAGTATTTTACAGTTGTTTCTTTTCCTTGGTGATATACGAGTATATGGTCTAACTGTTTGGGGAAATTCATCTGTAGTAATAAATAGTTTTAGGATTTGAAAAAAGTATACAAACTATTTCTCAAACAAAATTAACGTTATCATAATTATACAAATTGTTTATACAAGTTGTTTAGTATATAAAACACAATAAATAAAGGCCAGTTTCATTATCCATACAAATCTTAAAATGTTCGAGGAAAAAATCTCTATAACTATGTAGCTATTTCAAAGTTATAAAACTAGAAAAATTTAAAAAAATTGTTTTTAAAAATATTATTTTATACAATAAAAGAGTTTCTCCTATACAAAAGATACTACTTCATTGATAGGTCGTTCTCTGAATTAAAAAGCAATTGTCGGTTATATGCCATTTATTTTAAAAGTTCGTGAGTGTTTTCGTAAAGTTTTTTATGTTGTGATTCTGTTTTGTAGTTTGAAGTAAATATTATATACTTTCTAAGTAATATAATGGGTTCAGCAATTTATATTCAATCTTGGACCCTAGTTCACTTTTGGCTTTCGAAAGTAAAATATCAAATTATGAAAAAGTCAAGCCAAAAAAAGTGTATTGCAAAGTATTTGTCTTGTGATGATTGTTCCAAAACCGTGTTATTAATGTGATCCGAAACTTGTTTGTCATTTTGTATGTCATCTTTTTTAATAAGAATTGTAAACAAGCTTCTTATATTAAATTGAACCAATAAAACCTATTATTTCTAGATTGAAATTAATACATATTGTTTTAAATATAAGTAGTTTGTATAAAATAATTACTAAACCGTAAATGAAGAACAGTTTTTACAAAGCTTAAAAGATAGACATAAAAAGTAGATCATTTAAATGTATATATAGTAAATGTATCAAATTATATATAGCTTAAAAAATGTTGCATGCAATTGGTTCACTTACATCATGAAGATATCCCATTTGAATGTAAACAAACTAATAATAATAAAAGAGAAAGAAAATTACTCAACTCTATTATGAAAAATAAAACTATTGTAGAACTTATTTAAAAGCTAACATTAAACATTGTTTTGGTTGTAAAAGCAATGAGACTTTTAAATATTATTGATAAAGAAAATGATTTTCTCGTTTAATTTTCTCAGCAAACTCGTTACTGCTGTATTGGAACAAAAATACACCATAATTACATTAATACAGAGTGCATGTTTTTACTAAAATAACTACGCAACATCCATTTAATTTTTGTCCGTAAACAGTTTTTTTTCTATCTTGAAGATTTATTACTGTTTGTTGCGTGTTTAGTTTTTATAGCGTTCCTAAAAGTTAAGTTCAGTCCAGGCGTGTAAATCGAAAGTTTTTAGTTCTGGTAGTGAGTATGTCTAGGCCACCAACAACTTCAAGCAAATAAACAACTTCTATAAGTTATTAATGGTTTACGTATAATTATTTTACAATATTATATAGGTAGGCCCTGTAGATTTCGAAAGAATAGATGTAGAAAATTATTTCAAATTCACAAATTCGGTTGGTAATACTGTTCTATTGAAAACGAACGTTTGGACGAACACGCTACCTTAGTTTAGAGAAAGTTATGTGTTATGTAAAAAGTCGACGTAGAAATTTTTTCCCCCAATGTATCAATTTTAAGGTCCCTCAACAGCATAATTGCGTGGACAGATTTATAGAAAGTTTAATATTTCGGTCACCATACAACTTATCTTGAGAATTGTTTTTCATTTTTTCCCTACATATAAGGATTATAAAACTTGTTTCTCCAAAAGTTCGGGAGTTATCGGTAAAAAAACCAAAACATCGGCTATGGCCCTGTTATAATTACTAAAAATTGGCTCGACCGATTTCATTGAAATTTGATGGAATAACGAAAACTAATAACCCAAATCCGTGTCCAAAATCGTAATAAAAAAAAGACTATTACGGTTCAGGAATAATTGCAAAACAACAAAAATGAACCCTGAATTACGTCAATAAAAGTTCGATTTTAATCCAAAAAAATTTAACACATAAATATTTTTCAAAGTCATTTTCACTTTTTTACTCAAATTACTAAAACCTCATTTTTGATGACGAATAGTTTTGGTTGGTTTTTATTTGGTTTTGGGTTTGGGTGAATGATAAAATTTGTACAATGTTTTTGTACTGTTTAGTATAGGTTATGAGTATAGGGGTATAATGATTTTTCTTCATAATTTAGTTTTTAGAGACATATTTGGATATTGGTTTTACAAATATCTAGGTGCATCATAATCCTTTGTGATTGGACCAGTTTCTATATTTAATATCTATATGTACTAGTTTTAATTACTAATTGATTATGAAATATGAAATTAACGTTTTCATGAAATTTTAGAAACTGAAAAATTGAATAGCTTTTAATCTCAAAAAGAAAATAAGCAACATCTGGACATTTCGTCTTATCTAAACACAACAATACAAATTACGTATACATTATTTATTCATTGTAATTAAAAGACAAATGAATGAGTACAAACAAGTTTCAAAGTGCAGTGATTTGTAAATAATACAATGATGTAGGTGTTTATGAATTGTTTTTATTTTTTATGTCACATAAGTAATACTGGAAGTGAAAAATAAGTATAATAAATTTTTTTAAATAATAACAAATCGGAAGCCAACAGATGAAGAAAAGTGAGCTTGCAATAAAAATTAGCATAGACTTAAATAAAAAAAACGAAGTCGTGCTTCAAGGACAAATAAAAACAAATGAAGTGCGTTTGCAGAAAAAAGAAAATAACATAGACTGAAATAAAATAAACAAAACCGTACGCCAAAGACAAATACAGTGAAAAACAATTGATGTGCGTTTGGAAAAAAAATAACATAGATTGAATAAAATAAACAAAACGGTACATCAAAGACAAATAACAAACTTATGAAGTGCGTTTACAGAAAACAAAATAATAGACTGAAATAAAATAAACAAAACCGTACGCCAAAGACAAATAAAAAAAGCAATTGAAGTGCGTTTGGAAAAAAAATAACATAGATTGTATAAAATAAACAAAACCGTACACCAAAGACAAATAACAAACTTATGAAGTGCGATTACAGAAAACAAAATAATAGACTGAAATAAAATAAACAAAATCGTATGTCAAGGCGAAAAAAAATGAGGTAAACATGCAGAATAATGAAACATGGACTAAAATAAAATAAACTGTACGCCAATGCTAAAAAACAAACAAAATGTGCTTACAGAAAAAATCTTCCCCAAAACATAGACTGAAATAAAATAATAGAAACCATACGCTGCCAAGGCCAAGAAAGAAATGAACAATACTTGTGGTTGAAAATAACTGAAGTAAAACTATCGTTTCAGAATACCATTTTAAATATTAAATTGTGTAATTATCGATATTTCAATGAACATTAGGCCGAGCTAATTTCCTTATGTGTTCAACTCTCTAAGGTTAGGATTTATTTATTTATTAGGTTTAAAGTTCAGACAGAATGTTTTAAAGTATTTCTTTAAAAGAAGAAATAACGGTTTACAAATTTGGCTGGATTCACGTAAAGGAGATGGAACTTTAATACAAAACATGAAATATGGCTTTTTAAACATATCAGATTACTAGATTAATAAGAGTGAAGGTTGTAAATTATAACTTAAATCCTTTATAATTTGACGCTACAACGTGAGTACAAAACATGAAATTTCCCTGGTGAGTGTACTGGCGGTGTTCGGCACTGCAGGACTAGGAATTCGACAGGTACTCGATAACAGGACAGTATTGTTGTTGCCGTCAACTACATGTCAACTCTAATGGAGTTTACACTTCGATTAAGCCTAACCTGTCAATGTTTTATGTGGGAAATCTGACTGAAACCGTTCCAAACAATCATCACTAGCGCTCGCACGATAGCCGAAAAAGACATTTTGATAAAGCAGACAATTTTAATGATTTATGTATTAATCATGCATCAGACAGGCATGTAATTAATTAAACGAGTTATAGAGACAACGCGTTAGGTTCTTTGTCCTACGAACATTAATTACTTGTGAGATTTATTTTGAATACATTAATCTATCATGGTTTTGTTTTTCAATTTTGTTGTAATTCTGCAAATGAAACGAAAACTGTCTTGTGTTAATTTATTTTATTCTGAATATATATTTTATATATCTATACATGTTTTATTTATATCTAATATTAAAAAACAAGTCAGAGATTTAATTAAATATTTGGTGCAAAAACATTGCACGAAATTTCTTACCCATCCCCAAAACCAAATACAAACATATCAAACTTATTCATCACCAAAAAGTCATTACGGTAGTTGTCAGTCAAAGTAAAAATAAATCATCAACGCAGTCTTTGAAAAAATATTCATGAATAAAATAGGACCTAAACCTGCTTTGGCTTTTTAATAACGAAATAAAGGAAGGGAAGTGTTGATTTTTGTTTTGCCAATTATTCTTGAACCGTAATATATTTATTTACGCGCGGTTTCAGGTTTCGCGTAATTAATCTCCACGTTTCACTAAAATTTCAACAAAATCTATAGAACCGATTTTGAGGAATTACTTCTACTATAACAGTCCTATAGCAGAATTTTAACTGATAACTTACGAACCGACTTTTTTTAGAGGGATGTCGACCAATACGTTTTGTTTAGATCTTTAGAGGCTGCACTTGTCTTGATCAACATCGTTAGAGTAGATTTTGAGAAAATAAATATTTTGTGTCTTTTTGTGAGACTTAATTTGGGCTTTTATAGAAAAGAAAAATTCCCGAGATATGGTCAAAATATCCCCCTCCCCAATATACCAAATTTGATTAAAATTGTTTGTAGATGTGTGTTGTACTTAGGATTGGTTCCTAAAACGTAGTACGAGCTTCTTTTCATTTTTTTTACATAAAATGGCTGACTCTGATTTTCCTGGTCGTTAGGTAATGAATACTTTGTGATTATTCCGCGTTGTTACTTGTTACCCTGTGCGTCTCAATTAGCAGCCATCTATCACCAATTTAAATTTTTCCTGTTTTCACATACCTCTCCTTTATATCTCCATAATCTCTCTTTCTCTATACACTCGGTATTGTGTAATATCTTTTTATATTCTTATGTGTTCAATGGTCATTATATTTCCACAATTCTTGTAGATAGTGTTATCTTCTTATCTGCAAGAAGTTCCGGGAGTTCAAATAGTTCTAACCAACCACGGTAAGGAAAGTTGTGGAGGCACGATTGATAGTAATTTATGGTTGAGAATGCTTAATGCTGACCACACCTAAACCGACTGAAAAGCGGTCTAGCAAACCTAGAATCAATTACTTCTTAAAAAGTTTTTGGTCCACATTACACATTTCTCAAAAGAAAATTGATTGATTAACTATCTTTTAAAAGTATTGTTACGATTTAAAGAAGACACGATTTAATTAATAAGAGATTTTTGCAGCAAATCTAAGAGAATCAACTATCCGGCCATTATCGATGAAGTGGAATGATTTTATGATCGATTTTACTTAAACGGAACGATAGCACAAGTCAGAGGAGAATATGAATATAATAGTAATTTTCTTCTGTATCGATGGCAGATTCCAGATGTAATCTGGTGGTAGCTTTTACAATGTACAATTTGTACGATTCTACTTCTTAAGTAACATTTTAATTAAATTAAAAAACTTCTCTCACAATTTGAAAGACAGCTTATCACTTTCATTTTATTTAATTAATACTGTAAACCTTGTCCAAAGAGAATTAAAACGTACATGGTTTGATTGATGAGATTGATTCGCAAACACAACATCCCAGCTTCCTCTCCACGTTTGATTTGACGGATTACAGATTACTTTAAATATACAATACAGAAGTTGGCGTTTCAAATGTGATTTTGACAAATTACTGTTTCGGAAAGTGCACAAAAGAATCTATTTTCCTTGTTGTTATTCTTAGACGTTTTATTTGGCCGTTATTAAAAGTAAATCAATCCTCGAGGCTGAAAGAACTGACAATTTAATGTGAAATATATTAATTTATGTTTTGTAAACACCGCTTTGTGACAGTAAGGTGTGTCGAGGGGGGGGGATTGTAGGTTCTATTATTGCAATTTCCCTCGTATTGTGACGGATTGATAGAGCGGCGTTCATGTCTATGAGCCCACACAAGCGGGGGACATCGACAATAAGCCTTTGAATTGGGTTCATTCAATTTGTTTCCCGGGCTAAATTGGAAACTTTTTATCAGTAGGGTTATGATAACAGTGTATTAAAAGGGTTTGTTCTTGTAAAGAATAGATTGATTTGATTTTAACAGCCGTAAAAACACAAAGCAACCGATGAAAGGAAAACTACACAAAGGTAATTGTTGAAATGGATTTCACTACTTCTACATTCAGTAGATTCGTTTTATGATTATGTAATAAGAAACATATGGAATTTTAACACATTTTCGGTTTTATAAATGTTTATTTTACAAAGTTTTTGTGGATGTATTGTAGAGCTATATAAATTATGCTACACGGTAATTCAATTATTTTTTTTCGAAAATACCTATAAAACAGAGTGATATTTTAATTAGGCTCTTTGATAATATAGATGTGCATAGTTTCAGAAATTCATTAAGTTTTGTAAATTAAAAAAAACCGTATTTAACAATTTAGAGTTATAGTTTATTAAAAAACATTACGGGCATACAGCCAGCTACAAAACCAAAATATTTCCCTTACTATTTTTCCAAAATTGTCTATTTTTTCTTTGTACATTAGCATAATAAAATTTAATTAATTATAGAGTCCTCCCTCCCCATGTATTTAATTTATTTTGTGATATATGTTGTTATAGAAGGATTATTCCTTTGTCAACCTTTGTATATATTGTACTTTTTTTATTTTTAAAGATAGTTAAATATGTAAATAGAATCTATATTTACTGGACTTGATCTTTAAATTCGTCCAACACTTAAACCGTATTATTTTATTATAAATAAAGTTTCTAATAAAGTTAAAGATTTATTGTCATGTTTTGCCCATTATACCTAAACTGCATATTATTTAGGTAATGTTTCTGCAAATTTCACCAAATATGCCATCAAAATCGGTTGCTATGTTAAGCCTCTTATATCATGGGTGTGTTTTTACCGGTGAGTTCCAAACCGCCAAATACGGGGGGGGGGGGAGGAAAACTATACATTTCAGTAGAAATTGATTAAAAAATTGTTACAGCCGATTTTGAGAATATCAGAATTTTTTGTTTTAATGTTGTCATTTTCCAATTTTTAGTTATTGAACAGTTTAAAAAATGCATCTAAATTCGGACAAAATATGCTCACATACACGTTTTTATTGAAATCTCTCTATTCGTTAGGACAGACTTCTACCCCAAAACCAACTTTTTGTTTTCAGAGGATGTTTAAATAGTTATATCGGCGTAAAATTCAACATAGTTTTTTTTGACCCACTCTCCCACTCTATAACTTTTCTATACTATCTATAGCCCTCAAGGGCTCATTTTAGTGACATTATGGCTTGACAATCTCTAGCTTTAACTACACTTGTTTGTATGTAGTTTTTGGTTAAATCCCTCTATGTTATCTTTCCTATCAGGTCTCTCTTGACCAAATTTTGTTCTCTTCTGAGCCTGTTGTTAATAGAGTATTCAAAGGCTAGGTATCTTCATTTTATGTTTTTTTCCCCTTTTTTTATTAACCGAGAGGTTTTTCATCTTTAAATAACAAGAAAATATATACACTTGTATGTGAAATGGTGTTTTTAACTGTGTCCAGCTTGTAAAATTGCAGCTAATAAATAAATAAAACATTATTTTTATTGTAAACTCTTAGTACTGGGACAATATACCACGTACACTTAGATATCCCCTCCACACACATTGTCTTACATATACAATATATAAAATTATTTCCGTTAACTGAATGATAAACGTCAGTACATACCACACAGGAAGAACTGTCTAAACAACCTCAGCGGTTTGTGCATAGAATGGTCCTTTGTTATTTATTTATGTAATTTTAATATTTCTTGTGACACCCAGACGACTTTATTACGTACATTATGGATGTTTTATTCAAAGAGAAAGGAGATATGGTGTGAAAGTTTCCAGGGGGCCTGTTCAACGAAGACAAATATGTACCTGTGTTTAAAAAACGTTTTACAATGCTGAGAATTTACAGTCCACTCAGAGACAATTGTATAACCTCTATGTTTGTATTGTCGAAATATAACACGATGTAGATAACCATCGTACGACAAGAATAAAAAGTAATGATCTGTGTTATATTTTATAACAAACTTATAAATGTCCGGTACAAGGGGGATCAAAATATATCAATATAGAAAGTAGCTGACCTAACCTAACCTAACCTTAAACAAATTATGTGAATCCCTTCTAAATATAATCAGCAGATCGACAAAATTACGTCGTACAGTTTGGAGGCTACTTCACGTTTTAACATTTATTGAAAAATTATCGTGCTATGAGTTTTGATATAACAATTTTCACTCCTAACTTTTTTTATTTTGCTTGTAATAAACTGTACATATAAACGGAAAAGATTAGGTCATATATCATTTTTATACATTATCTTCTTACATACTCTCTCATATACTGTAGCAAATTTGATTCTTACATGTAGGATGTGATAATCATTCTACTTAAAAAAATTAACTAATTATTTTTACAAAGAATGTCTTTAAACATTTAATTGAGAAGCAAAGCTAAAGAGTCCTATTGATTTTCATGAGGTTTTGTTTAATAAGAACGCTTGTTATTGGGTAGAACATTGAAAGGCTGAACCGTTACAACAGATGTCTACTTGAACGAGCAGCTATTGAATATAGATTGACTAATACATATGATATTGAGGTCGTAGTTTTCCGACCTCGTCTCATCTATTAGTTCAGTACAGAGTTGTAAGCGTGTTGGTGGTAAATATTAGTTTATTATTTGGTAGCCCTTTCGTGTTATTATTATAATCCCGAGTTGTTTAACAGTGTTGACTTATAGATAATGAGATTTATAAAGTAGGATAAGATTTAATAAAATACATGTAATGGAAATGTTAATTGCACATTTTGTTGGTAATTATTATTATGCGCATAATAAGTACTTATCAATATTTAGATGTATTATTATATATTACTAATACTTATTAATGTATCCTACAAGTTTCAAAATTCACGAGTCGCCACTGAACCCAATTCTTGGTTTTAGAGTAAATGAAAATTTGAATAAAAATATTAAATTATTAGAATGATTAGCAAGTCTAAAGCCACTGGACCCAATTCTAGGTTTTCAGAGTAAATGTAAACTCGAATAAAAATATTAAATTAATAAAATGATTAGCAAGAGCAACGTTACTAGAGTTCAAATAATGTCTCTGTGCTTTCCTTGGCATTGTTTTTGTCATCTTTTGTTTAGAACATGTGTGACGCTCTATTGTCACGAACAGGCACTCTTGTGAAGGTATATATATTCCGTAACAATTGTGAACTAAAGCGTTGTAAGGATTGGTGATGTAAATTATCCCATAAAATATACCAACGCCTCAAATATTGTTAAAACAGAATGACAATACATCTTTGAAGGCATCAAAATAAAAAAAGTGGTGCACAAATATTACACTAACATACTTATACTACTACTACTAGCTTTCTATAGTTACCCATATCGCTAGGTTGTTAGAAATTTCGCGGATGGGAGGACAAATGGGGGTATAAAACCCAATTTAAACTTTACTCACTGATAATTTCCCTTCGATGAGAATATCTGACAATATTGAAATATTCAAGATACAAATTTATCTGCTACAATAATATGCGTCAAAAACAACTTCAATAATCAAATACCTTGTAAAGCAAATACACCTTTTATGTTTCCTTAAGGGTATTAAAACCCAAAGCAGATTTTCTTCGTTGCTAACCAAAAAGGATCTATTGTGACCTGACTACAATTACTCGCAGATCTATCCGCTCTTTATGTAACTCACGAAGTTACTTCCTCCTTTATAAACCATATATATTTACCATTCCTTTCAAAAAATGCTGTAATTTGTTGTTTTGTCTTGCATAATAAGGTAAAACAAAAAAATAATAATAAAATAATGCGTAATCTCAAAAGTAAAACAGTAGGATATATAGGAATTTCGGGGACCTGTGTTGCCTTGATATACTTTGCATGCGTGAACTGATTTAGAGAATAGGAAAGAGTTTTAGAAGAAGGTGGTTTTAAAATGGCCTTCCTCTGGGTGTTACTCAGTAATGATAAATGTTCACTACACCGTCAGGTACGACTGATCGGATCATCGATTCACAGAATACGCTCATTACACCGTCGATGGTCGGGTAAGTCGGTGCAGTGAACACCGTCACTAGGCGTGTATCGCCGTCTCAGATCTCTAAGGACTATTAAAAGCACATCATATTACATACAAAGACAGAAACACGAATATAAAATTACACTACAAGCTTAACGTTAGATTTCAGTAATATTAAAATTATTTTTAAAAGGTAGGAGTTTCCAGATACAATTGAAGTACAATAAATCACGTACATCGTCTTAATAGGTCGAATATTTTTTAATTAGCTTAAACGATTTCGATACAAATTTAGTAAAGTGTGAAGGTTTATACACTATTCAAAACATTTTATATTTTCTCGCCACAATTTCGTAATGTTTTCCCTCGTTTTGTCACATTGCTTTAGGTTTTTAATATTTACATATAAACAAATCTTAATCGATATAATTTTTAAAGATTTTAAACTTCTATGTCAGTGTCCATTTTTCATTTTTTTACCCAAAACTCGGTAGCCATATTTTTAGGGAAATTGTTACAGTTAATTTTAGTATTTTTACGCTTTTTGAAAACGTTTGTGCAATGTTTGAGCACCATTATTATTTATAAGAACTTTTAAAACTCAATAACATAAAGTATATAATAAACAGAAACGATATAAATTCTTTAATGTTATGAATGTGTCCTAAAACTTCTCCCTCAAATACTGATAACCAATCACTAAAAGAATATTACATTTTGTTCTTTCAGAAAACTCAACTTTCCAACTCGTTCTCTGGATCAAATACTTCCCGTGGTTTTACTTGTTCCCAAAGTTTTCTTAAAGTCTGGGCGTTATAGCCTTATTTTTACATCCGTCGATATAAACAAGTCACTTTGTTAGAAAGACTTTTTCAACTCCATTTTCCAGACACATTAAGGGAAACGTAAAAATGAAAATATATCAATTGGCTAGACCCATTCCAACCATTTAGATAAGCAATTATATATTGTGTAAAATTCTATGGGCCCACAAAACCGTAGTTTGTTTTAAACTATCTAGCAATTCATTGCTGATATTTTCTTTTTAAACTTTCTCTTGATAACGCTTCATTGAGTTAAGAAAGTAAACTGGTATGATGCAGATAAAAGGATAAAGTAAAACTATAAAAATAAATCTTTCATTTTAATTACAAAATAAAAAACACAATTATCTGAACAAAAGCGGAGAATACAGCGTAAAAACTTTACTTACTCTAAGTATGATAATTAGCGAACAAAAAATTAGATTGACATCAAATTTATACCAGTTAGTACAAATATATAAAAGTTGTTCTGATAACATTTTGTTGGAAATGGGTCGGTGTATTTTAAAATTGTGGCGGTTTTAATTTGTTTTTCGTAGACAACTTTCGTTCTATAATATAAAGTCGTATATATAAATTATTCACTTTAAAATCAGCTTCCAAACGACGATGTTCATAATACCTTTCTAAAATAAGCAATGCAGTTATTATAATAACAGTTTAGTTTAGTTATTGTAGCTCATGTATCACTGAGGATGGCGACTTTGTCGTGGAAACGAGTTTGATTTTTTTGTGAAACGTAAACGTAATTTTTGTGAGGTCTTGTGTTCGAGTTTTATTCTATCTAAGAAAAGTATTGTTAAAAATTTGGATTTTGTCGTGCGGTAGCTAATTTTTGAGTAATGGAAACAGGTTTTAAAAATGCTTGTGATAGGGCCCAAATATATCGTCATATCAAATTTGTTAAATCAGCTTACTCAGACTACTGCGAAGACTACAGATAGGCGACAGATATTCTAAAATCAGTTTTTTGATCAAGGGATCTGAAAACGGTTAATTACACGAAAATTCGACATCGTTTTTTCAAAGTCACATAACTTTATACTTCGTAAATGTGGAAAAAGAAAATGAAGATTTAAAAGTCAATATTGAAATGAATTTATATCTAAAAGTTACATTTGTTTTAAATATCGATTAACTGTGCTATTAGTAAGATTTCTCCACAAGAAGCGAGCATAAATGTTCTACTCGGTCTAAACATTTATCGCAAACTATAAATAAAAGAGGCAAGTACTAAGGGAGCAATAAATGAGACTAAATCGTAAATTAGGCTCAGTATTTATTTTATTATACCAGACTCTGTGTGAATTTCATTACGAAGACATTAAGTTCAGTCGTTAGTAAACCAATAAAATGTAATCAATAAAAGTGTTAATAAATTGAAAGTATTAGCTGAAGGAGCACACTGTGTAGACATATTAAACAAAGATGGAGTGTTGGCGTAGTCTCTCATAAACCCGAAAACCAGATATTCCATATAAATTTTAAACTCCTTTTATGTAAGAAGTGATATTTCTCATATTATTGTCAGGTTTTCTTGTAATGATGGCACTAAACTTCGAAACATGATTTTTGTTTTTGCATAAATATTAAACGAAATCAATGTTAGAGAAGTCTTATTGTTTTATGAAAAACTTGTTTTACGGTTGGTTACGTTTCATTTTGTTTGAATATGTCAGATGATCTTTTAGACACTAAAACTATAAAACTGTCATTTTAAAGTGACTGAAGAAAATATTTAAACAAGTTTATTTACAAATTTACAAGTAAATTATGCTTAAATGAGAAGAAGTAGGCAGCCTAAGAAATGTGGGGTCTAGGAAAAAAAACAAAAAAAAAAAACACTTCATTCAAATATATAAGGTAAATTGTTATAATCAGGTTTTTTGTTTATTTTGTCAAATTTTTACAGAACTCTTTTCTTAAAAAAAAAATAACGTTTGAAATTATTTATCAAAAACATTTAGCGTGGTAAGGGCGTTAGAAGGAAAGAAACCCCTACCCATGTATTGGCTGGAATGGTTCACACAAGACTCTAAAACAAATGGTGGAAGAAGAACTTGCGTCCGAAGAGGCGGATATGAATATCTCCTGTCGATAGGAATGTCTTTCATTTATAAATTAAAGCCTCAATGAATGCAGTGTGACCAAGAAAACTTGAAACTTTGATATAACTACTTAATTTGGTAGTTTGACACAACTACTAAAAAAGTAGTTACGTTTTTTGTTCTCACTCTGTATAAAGCTTAAATTGGCAGAGAGATATCCAACACCCTTCAAAAAATTATAGTTTGCATGTTTAAGTATCAGTATTTTAGTAAAGTTTCAGACTTTGATATCATACAAGTAGTGTATTATGGGTATTTCCCTCCCGTATTAAAATAATATGTTCTCATTTTGTAGGGAAGTTCTTCAGCTACAGTTAGGATTTTTAAGATCCAAAAGAGTTTGGCTGATTACTCTTTGAAAAATTAAATTTCTTAACATTACCATTTTTGTAAACTTATAAATTAGTTGTTTAGTACATAAAAATAAATATCTGTTTTGGATAGACTTTTGGATCATATGTACAATACTGGGAACAAATTTCATTTCAAATTTCCTATTAATAGTTTCTAGCTTTTTGATAATAACCCCTTTTACAGTGTAAAGAATCTCTCAATAAATTGTGTGATTTTGATTAAACATCTTTAAAAAATGTTATTGAATAACATTTAACACCTGAATATTTAATCCTGAATTTAATTATGATAATCTAATATTATAGTTTTAGTCATGTGGTTGCTATCTTTTGTTTTTATAATCTTTAATTCTTTTGTTTTTTATTAGTAGTCCTATCTAGTTACTTATAAGTAAGTCTAAACTGTATTACTCAAGTTTGTGATTTTGTTTGTTTGTCTTATTTAGCAATTCACCTATTTGTGTTGTGTTATGAACCAAAACTAGGCTGATGTATTGCGAAGCTTAAGGCTGAAGAATAAAGGATAAGGGTATATGATATATGTGTCTATAAAGATAGTGAGGACGCTTGTAAACTGCTGGATTAAAAAAAAAAAGCCATAGTTAATTAATCAGAGTTAAAGTTAATCTGTGATTTTTTTTTTTCAGAATTATACTTTGTTGGGGTAAGGTATAAATATTTCTTTTCCTTAAGTTTGTGGACATTCAGAAAATGAATGTGCAGATGTGATAGTTAGGAAACAGTCAGGAGCGAAATGTATAAGACCTGAGTTGTTCTGTGGCATATCCAAGAGGGCGGAAGTGCCAACATCATCTCAGAAAGAACACGAGAGAAGATGGCGGAGTATCTCCAGTTTCAGAATGAGCAATCTTGCACTTCGTGACCCCCTCTAAGCAAATTGATTCTGATCTTGTTTTGTTTGGCAGTGGTAATATAAGCAAGCTAGTAGGGTTCGTAATAGGGCCCGACCTCTGAGAAAATCTATGAACAGTTTTACCATATTCACTAGAGAGTCCCTACACAGGAAATGTGACCTGCAAGCTGAATCTGCAGAGCACTAAATCTTTGAATGCGAACGGCTTAATTTATGAAGGACTGAGGCTCTAAGGATCTTGACAATCCAGTAAGACAATCTTGTCCGGAAAGATAATGAAATTCATGAAGTGTATGTGGGGATGTGGTTGACGTATAAATGGAATATACTACAGTATTCAATTTAAGAAGAAACCCAATAATTACTTAATAAATTTACTTATACGTAAATCAGTACTATGAGTCTTGTATTAAGATACAAGAGTTCAAATTATTGCATCAACTAGTTTTACTCATTCAACATGCTTGTCGATTTTTTAAAGCACAATAATACAATATTGCAACCTACTGTATTGTATCAGTTTTCTGAGTTTTATTGTGCTTACTTGGGCCGTTTAAATCTTGGTAAAACGTAATTAGTTTAAATTTGATTCTGTAGTTTAAACCAAATTCGAATTGCACAACACATTTGAAAAACTTTGTTGTTAATTTTAGACCATCATCAATCTCATCTTCTTCTAAGTAGGCTTTAGATTTCATATCGTGAGGTTACGGTTGTATATTGTTTATGAAGATTTTCCCTTTTCTTGATGTTTTAGAAAAACTGTTTTCAAAATAATAGAGATTCAGTGTAATACAAACTGATTCCTATACAGAGTGAGGAAGTTGTAATAGTACAGTTGGTCTAAATAAAATCTATGTGTCCAGAAACGCTTTGTTTGGCGCCTGTTGTATTTATGTTGTTTAAAAAAATTAAAAATACAAATTTATAGACAAGAACCATTCAGTCACATTTCTTAAATAGGTTTTATCAATAAGATTATTAGATGTACTACAAATTTAATAATTTAATTAATCTTGTTTAAAAATGGCTTCAATTTGAAATTTTGCATTTATAAAATCTCGAAAACCTTAGCCTTGTACTGAAAATGTACGTAGAATAAAATTAGTTGTTGATCTTTATGGCGATCCTTATAAAATTTTATTTTGATCTAGATCATAACCGAAATGTCGGTATAGGCCTAAATAAATTCTGATTTTTATTAAATTTTACTCAAATATTATTTCCAAGGACTTAAATAAAACCATATTGATCGTTATCTCCTTAAAAATAGCAATTGTTAGTAAAAGCAATAATTCATCAATTGGGCTCTTGTGAAATAGTTTCTCTCAATCGGCTATAGGCCTATATACAATATAGCTAATATTGTGATGGTTAAATCGTAATTAATCGAAAACTACGATTCATAAATAACTACCAAAAAATGAAAATGGTTCTTAACTCCGTCATTAAAAAAACAATTTCAATGAAACACGATTTATGCTTATTACGAGTTTATGCCACAAGCAAAGCCAGTGTAACCTCTCAAAGGGTAATCTTTAAAATAAAACAAAAATATTAAATTTTACAAAAAAATTATGGAAGTAGGGATATACTCGAAGAAAAATTCGGTGGTAAAGTAAATTAAATTTGTTCTTCCTTACTATAGGAGTATAGAATTTTTTTTGAGGGGAGATATTACATCGACAGATACTTTTAAATATTGAATCTAACTCTTATTTTATAAAACTAATTTAAAACATGTGTTTAATAATTATATTAAATAATTAATACGAAAGTAATCTACAATATTAATTTGAGCACAAAAGAATTATAAACAAACAAAACTAAAAAATCATTAGTTTTGTTTATAGGACATCAAACGATTTAATATGTATATTATTGTTGATTTGGAATACAGAAAATAGAAGTGTAGCTATTCAATCGTCCAAGATTAGAAGTTCTATTAGAAAATATGCTATTGCCTTCATTCCTATAATAGAAATTACCCTCATTTTTATTTTATTTTGTTTGTAGGATGTGAAAAATACTAAGTACATCAGGCATCTTGATGGTAGTGTCGTATTACTGGGCTACTGACTAAAAACCACGCCCCTTTTCAAAATCTCTCATCTTTGTATTTCGTCACTCACGAAACCATACTTAAATAAAGTTTTTCGTGTTAGATCTTAGCCACAGCTCTGTGTAGCCCTTAAAAAATCCGCTTTCTTCTAGATTCCCCACCTAGCTGTTCACTCTACTATTTTAAACTTATTTTAAGGAACAATTGTTAACGTGGTATCAGGAGAGATGGAATGAGGATGAAATGGTGAGATGAATTCATTAATTAACCCAATCTTAACTGTAATAAACCTAACATAACTTAAACTGATCTGACTTACCTAACCTGTCCTCCTCTACTTTTTAACCGACATTAATAGACCTATTCTGTTAATTATTAAATATTTAGCCCACAAGTATGAGAGAAGCCATTACATAATATAAACGTTTCTCCCCAATACAGTTCATGCTTGTTACACGGCTTATTCAACACCGCCGTAATTTTAAATCTTCAGGTTCCAGCGAATCTCGACCTCTCGGAGATCTCATTTTAACCCTCTGTCTGATTTTACTTTTGACGTGTTGAATCTGAGTATTTTGCGTTAGGTTTACGTTTTATTATAAAATTGACTGAACTTGCCACATCCTTATTTATATCTCTTCAGCCACTTGGTTTAACATTCTGTGGCTTTATTTTTTACGAAGAGGCATTAGTCTTTTTTATGCACATTGTGGCAATCTTCCTCCTGTAAAATTATTCGACTTCCTATCTTTCTATTGTTAATGATTCTATTCTCAGAGCACCTGCCACGCCAACACTGCACTTAGCAACTCTGAGTTATGTGTAAAAATAACTCTTAAGTGCACCAAATTTCTGTGCTACCAACATTCAAAGTTGGTTTTTAGTCTAAATGAGTCCTGCTTTCAGCATCCAAGCACTTCTCTGGTGAGCAATTTCCTCTTATTTTCTTTCGGAAGTCCAACATTTGACTTTAGTCACTATGTCTGCTGCTCTGTTTTTATGGACGTCAAACTTTAATTTATGGTCCAGCAACCTCTCTAGTTAAATGATAGTTTTCTTTCAGGTAATCCTGTCTCATCAAATTTGTACATTTGATTCAGTTTATGTGTAGATAGATGACAATGACAATGCCCCAGAAATGTTTTCGATTACCTAGGGTAAATTAGTTAACCAAAAAATTCTACTCACAAATTTTCAACAATCATATATTAAGTTACGTCTGACATTAAAAAAAAAAAAAATTAAATAATTCACTATCTGAAAGTGCTAAACAAAAACGTATAAAAAATACATTTGATGTCAACAATTTTTGAGAAAATCAAATAACCAATAAATGTAACATAGTTGGAATATATTTCTAATAGATAATGTTTATAACAAACGGATGCGCGAACAGATGTTTAATTGCTATATTCTCATCATTTGTATTCATTTGCAGTTTTCATTACCTGATATAAATGTGTATAATGCAGATGTTGTGATAAAAGCTAGTTTATATTCATGAAGTACGAAAGCTGCTATTATTATTTACTGCTGATGTTATAATTTTATGACAACATATTTCTGTACAGGTTAATTTGTTGTATTATTGATGTCGTAATTTCTCTCGTTAAATAAAACGCTTTTAATTTATTTACTGAATGCAGTGTGAGTTTAACAGAACTATTGAGCGTCATAAGTTTGAAAATTACAAAATAAAATGATACATATAGTAATCCTTTTACTTTAAATCTGTAATTTAACAAGAACAATGAAATATTATAACGATTATTACAACGAATAATTTTATTTTAAATACCAACATATTACAAGTTACGTTTATTAATTATTATAACAATCAACTTCATAAAATGTATAACATAATGATACATTTTCAAAGTTTTATTCAATACGCTTATTTTTCAGGATGTTCAGGTTTTTATTCTATTCAAGAATATTTAAAATTTATATTCGTTGTCAGATTTTGATTAGACTCAAAATAGACGTAGGTATGCCCACCCAGTTTGCATTATGGTTGAAACATTCAATATGTGGGGAGGAGATAAACCCAAACAATACATATTTACAAATGAGAGTATTACCACTATCGGTTTCAGCTTACATTGGTCATTTATACGTAGAATCAACTCCAAAATCCCCAGCACCCCGTACCCCAACACCTCGAAATCTGTTTTTGGAACACAGAATATTCCCAACCAACAGATTCTTATCCTTATCGAATTAAGTGCATATCCTGGATAGTGAAAAATAAACTAAAGCATTTTGGAATTAAAACACACAACATAATGACAGGAACTAAATGGCATGGTATTAAGAGCTAAAACTGGGGGCAATCCATACATTTCCATTCCGATTAATAATATAAACAACTGACTTAATTGTACATCTGGTGATTGTTAGAATGATCCGGTAATATTGCTGGAAGGGGTTATATAACTGAATTTCTTACTATATACTATAACTAGAGTTTTGGATTTTATGTATCTGGACAGTAAGTAATCGAAATTCGGTATTTCAATAAGGGATGAGGAATAAAACATTAGGACAACTGAAACATTGGAGGTAGTTGAAGTCCCAACTGTCGAGGATCCACTGAATTCTAATGCCAAACGGAGCAGTATATTATTCCTACTGATCGGTAAATGGATTGAATAAATCATTTTCATAAGATGAATAAAACAGTTTAGAGCGCAGTCAACTAATGTATGATATCATTATTTTATAGTTGCTGTGTGTCGAGAAAGAGATGGTTCATTAGTCTCAGTTAGTAAGCTCAAAACTGGTGTCAAACAATATTATAGAGAAACAAGATGAAGGGCAGAATTATGCACCTAACCAAGATTCTTAATTACTTTAATTTTATCTAAAGAGTAGACAAATTGTGTCGTATCATGAGTAAAAACTACAAAGTGCTACCTGAAGGTCCTTTATGATGCTGTGAAGCATAAGAAACCTGACTACGAGGGATAAATGAATAATGACATCGCACCATCCCATCCCCTAGCATCAGACTCAAAGTGTCTTGGCAAAACACAGCACTCGTGAGGTGAGCCAGGCTCCCTATCTTCTCCATTAGTTTGCTTGTCATTTTGACTGTTCTTCAAGATAAAAAAACTTACTAAAGGATATCTAATTTTGCGGCAAATAAAAATTTCAAAGGAACTGAGACACTTCCTTAGAGGTTAAATTCAGCGACCGACGCTATCTGCGGGCGGTTAAAAATTCACTCTTCTGCACGAAAATACCTTTCAACCTACCCCACCGGAGATTACTTCCTCTGCTTCATTTGTTTCTGAAACAAAACTCAGATCTTGTACTTTTTTTTTTTAACAAATCTCATAAATCTCTACACAAGTAGAGTTAGCACAGAATCACGCTAACAGAGACGAAAGTAGTATCCGCTAATTGAAGGAAACAAGGACCAGAGATAACATCCTCTTGTTAGGAACAACCAATAATTACACTAGATTAACTTTAGTTCTGCTTTGTATTAACAAAGCATATCACCCACGAGATCACTCGTTCGGTCATGCGCATGATCATCTTAAACTTAATTTAAATTATCAATGATTTCTCCTTTCATCATTTAAAATAATTGATGTAATTATTTTCAACATAATACTAACAAGACAATTTGGTATATTTGAAATTAAGATATCACGAGTAGAAGTCGTGCCTGAACCCATGAAAGTGATAAAACAAAATATTATTTTCTAATTAAGTGATTCCTGGAGCATGACGGGAGATGAAAGGAGGTGATAGAAACATTGAGGGTTAGGCAAGGGTTAGGATTTGTGTTTCTGGAGTACTAAAATACCATTAGAAGATTCTAATGAATAATTGATAATAAAAGTGCAAGAAATAACAAATAACAATAAGAAATGATTAATTTCAATGTCGTGTTGTTTTTTCATGAATTATTTTTTTCTTTTATTTTTTCATGTAGGCTATCACAACATACCTGTAATTTTTAATCTAATGTGATAACTAATCAGTTATTTTAAATCTCTACCAGATGAGCATAACGTTGAGACTACCAGAATAGCATTTTTATTGTCATTAAATAAACAATAAATAAAGTCACTCCAGCATAAATGTGAGTAGCTTTCAGGCAAAACTTCTAGCGTTATGAACTTCCTTAACTTTAAAAAAAATGATTTTACAATTATTATCGGCGTCGAAAATTAAGTTTGTAATATATTTTTATATTCATATGTATGTGTGCGCGCGTGTGTGTGTGGATACTGCGTGTGTTATACTACCTTACAAATCATCATGAAGACATGATGATGTCGTCAATGACGAAACAAGTGTAGTAAGTAGAAAAAACTAATGAAGTACCAAGAATGCGGTAAGTTACAAGTTATTTATAATTTTTAATGAGATTTACAAGGTACATAGACAAATTATATAAACTAGAAATTACTTAATAATATATCTTTAATACTGGGGAAGGGGGAGCAACATATTTGTTAAATGGCCAAGACCCTGTTCCCTCTACATTGTACGAGAGACACTTTAAACTTTTGGTTTCACTTAAATGTTAACTATAAATAATGGAAATAAAAGTCAAATATATAAACTAATAAAAACATTCCATAGCAGATATTGAAGCAGTTGCGAAGTACAAAAGTTCGGTTGTAATAGCTAGCGTGTTTATTTAAATGTTTACCACACAGATTACCAGAACAAAGTAATTTGTTTGTTGGAAAACTTAAATCGACTCTGCTGAAGCACGAATTTTGACTAAATTAATGAACTACGGAATTACATTTTGTTTGGAAACTTTGTACAACTTGAAAAGTTTTTGGAAACTTAGTTTCCCTGGGAGTAACATTTTAAAGTTTTTAATTACCCACAGGGTAAAAAATATATTATATGTTTGAGAGAATTAAAATTTTTTTTATGCATAGCCTATAACTTAAATGTAATTTTATTTTAATACATTTTAAGGTTCTATTTTTTCGTAAAATATAATCCCCCCCTACTTAGGAAACTAGAAAAAATTATAGGATCGGTTACAGATCGATGTTGAGTCTCAAAAAGTAGGATTTTAATGATGTCTGTTGTTTGTAGTGTTTTACAGTCTAATTTTAATTAGATATTTTAATCAGCATATTTTGATGGCTGTGAACTACAGATAAATACATCAAAATCAATGTTAGTTATTTCCTATATATATATATATATATATATATATATATATATATATATATATATATATATATATTTATAAATATGAAGGCTTTTAACCGGAACTACAAAAAAAAATCAAAAAAATCGCCCCTTGCAATCAATTTATAAAATACCAAAATGAATTCTTACTGTTATTATTGACATATATTTCCTATATTTTCAAGGCAAATTAATACTTTTTATTTAGGATGACTTATTATTAGGATTATGAAACAAAAATATTATAATTAAGATGAAACAGTTTAGAGCGTGGACTTCTGCTCTACGATATTTGTAGATGTTGTCTTGAAGGAGAATATATCCCAGTCTTAGCAAGTACAGTAAGCTGGAGACTTGATTGTAGAGAAAACCCACATACAAAAGCCGAGGGGCAGTGTTATGGACTGAATAAATCTTCTTGAGCACTATTAGTCTGTGATAGAATAAACTAGAGTCATAATCAATCCACGAACGAACAAGAGCTTGGAAAATTGTAATATAGTAATTTTGACAACCGAGACCTCCTGAGAATTTTGTGTATGGGTATTTAAAAATGTTTGGGCAAAGTTTCTGTATAGCCTATTTGAATTTATTGTAAGAACAAAACATTTAGAACTATTATTAGAATTTTGAAAAAGGGATTTCTCCAGGAAATCTCAGAACCAAAATGGGGATAATATAACGCTACTGCCTACTGGACCGCTATTGTGTTGTTAACGGAATTATTAAAATAAATCTAATTAGGTGGTTCACAGATCTATGAGTCCCTCATAGCGATTGTAAAATCACCATTAACCATATTTTTGGTAAGTTTGACTAAAAATTGTGACAAACATTAATTAGTCATTATGTCACTCACTTAAGCTTAGACGTTATTATTTTCATTTTTGCTAATGACTGGTTTCAGTTTATCCCGATACAAGAGATAACACATCTCCCAGTGATTTTAATCAGTGTTTGTTTGGCCTTTGGTATTATAATGTTGTGAATTGAATGAATAGTGTGATTCTTAACAAGTTCTCTCGTCCTCTATACTATATAGTTTGTTTTAGATTACGTTAAGTCATTTTGCATTTATTGTTAATTATTAGTAAACTATAAAAAACTAGTGAGTTAAAAAAAAATTAAAATGTCATGATTTTGCAAAAGAATTTGGATGATGGTTTTCCCACTCTTGACACATCATATATTGTCATCTGAAAAATTTTACGAGTGTTACATTGGTCGATGATTTAAAAAACACGCTTTTAAAATAGCTGTCGATAGTAATTACCACTTTTACGTTTACTTCAATCACTAAAATGTAACTTCAAGATAAGGTAGTCCCAGCACCCTTAAGAGTCACCACCATCGCCATGAAACTCATCGCAACTAATTAACCTGTTAATTTTCATAGTTCCTGTTATTGAACCTTTGAAATATTCCTTTATACTGCATGGAATTATATTTTGCACGCGAAATTTTGAGGTAAGGGCCACTATATAGTTTATCGGTCTGGAGATGTTATCCTATGGCTTTGATTGGCCTAAGGATGTTGTCTCGGAAGATCATAGGAATCCTTCGTCCGTCTTCCATTTTAACAATACTTGTTTTTCCACATCGTATACAAACAAGCGTTCAATGCTTACAAATTTTCTCCACCACTCTTCCCTAGTTTTCCATCCACCATCTACCATTCTAAATCCCTTATTTGAATCCTCCCTTCCTTTAATTAATTTTCCTTTTCTTCCAATTTTTCCACTATAAAGATTTTAAATTACTTCTTGCCGAAACTTTCCCAAATTTTTCAGTTGTTTATAAGATAACTTTATTTTAAAATGATAAATAATACAGAAGGAAAACATCGATCCAAAGACCTCGTAGAAAGGAATATTTTATTTACCTTCCAATGACGGCCACAAAATACGAGGCCGAACTGCTAAAATGTGTTAGTTTACGTGGGGCAATAAATGGGAGGCGCTACAACTTTGTTACTGGTTATTTTAAATGCAATAAAACCTAATGGACTCTTGATTAGTATTTTATAATACGTTGAAGGATATTCAATTTAAATAAGTAAAAGTATTATAAAAGTTTGTTGTGTCTGTGTTGTACAGTAAGGTTGCAACATTTACTAAGACAATTTGCTCCAGTCGATGACGACCAAGTTGGAGCGGAATTTATTTAATAGGATTGAAATATAAATGAACAAACGTTATTCTCGAAAATTATTAGACCAATCTTTTCTATTTTTTGTATGTAATTTAAACACAACTATTTGTCGACAGTGATGAAGGCGATTCTTAATTTTTTATTTTAGTCAAAAGTTTTAGTTTACTTAAAATTTTCAATACACTAAGGCTATCTTTTATTAAACTTACTGATCGGCTGTCTTATAAGTTTAAACTATCTTAACATACGTTACTATGATAACCAATTTTACAAATTTATAAAAGCGATTCATTTATACCGAAATCCATGAAAGACAATAATAATTGTATATTTGATTATAGTTTTCTGCATATGATGTCAATATTTGTTTTTCTCTCCCATTGAGCTGTATTGTTGGAAATGTATAGAGTATTCCATCCCAAACAGGTTTTAACCTCGGGATGAAGTGACCCTTTGCTATTTTCTTGCAATACAGCAGGAAGTATTTGTTGTTGTTATTATTATTATTGTTTATTATGTTATTATGAATTTTATTTTATATGTATTACATTTTATAATGTGAACAGTTGTCTATTTTATTATTAAGCATTTAAGATTGTCAATTTTTTCCTGTTAAAATTATGTATAAAAGAGGGTCAAATAAATAAAATTTTCAATATATTCCGTCCAGTTTAATGGATTGTCATTAACAGGCCAAGGAATTTAGCTGATTGTACTTCTTCAATGACTTTCTCTCACATTTTATCAATTGGATCATTGCTGTTTTTTTGGTTTATGTTAAAACACAGTAGTATGTTCTTATCTGGATTTATGTGCAAGTTTTTTTCAGTAAAAAATTGACTTGCAGAGTTTGTTTCAATTAGACATTGTGTTTCTAAATTTTGAGTAGAATCTGCTTTAATTGTAAATTTAGTGTAATCTACAAATTAAATCAATATAATATACTTAATAATGGTCACTACATATTAAATTTGAAGAAGAAAAAAAAAAAAAAAAAAAAAAAAAAAAAAAAAAAAAAAAAAAAAAAAAAAAAAAAACAGTACAGAAGTTTCGACTATAATGGTCTTCACTATTAAAATAAAAAATAAAAAATTTTTAGATCAGAAAACCACGGAATCATATAAAGGATATTTCTATAAATAAAACTCAAATATTTCAACAGAAAGCTGCATTGGTACTACTTGTGCGAGGAAGAAAAAATAATAAACGTGGCCAGAATTTTGCCTTTCCAATTATTAATGTAAAAACACGGACGAAAATGTTTTAAATTAGAGTTTATTTAAGTTTTTTTTTAAACATTCCGAGACACAGTGTATATAATTCTGCTTCTAAACGATCTCAGGGCTAAAAACATAAGTATTACGAGTTTTCATCAGACTAAATGTTTCTTTCAAGACTTTCCAGAGTTCCCTTACTCCCTACCTTGTAAATCATACCTTCTATTCAGTGGAAGAGTAACTTACCTGGTCTCATGGAAATATTTTATCTATTTAAAATAATTAAATGTGTACTATAACTAAGATTTTGTATTTATATAAGTGTAATGTGCGTTGTTATGTAAGTCAGATCTATGACTTACAATAAGATATGAGGTTAAGATATTTAAATTGCAGACTAATTTATTATTTTGTTTTACATATTTATTGGTTTTGTTTGATTATACCTTTGACTGTACTATTTGTGTTAGTCCAAGTTTTTGTTAATATAAAGGTGTAATTTATATGTATGTATAAGTTTTGATAGAGTATCTAAATATTTGTTTTAATTCAATAAATTTTAATTTGTTAGATTAGGTTATTGAATCTTGTTACACAAATAATATTTGCCAAACAACAATAGGAAATAAATTAAATGATATGAGTTAACCGATCGGATCTAACATCATAATAATTTCTTAAGACTTTAATATTTAAATAAAAAAATAAAAAAATAGTTTTGAATCATTCGCCAACAGGTTTTTGAGATAGCAAATCACGTTGTAACATCTTGATAATGATGGATCAGTGACCCTTAGAAAACGCTCGACAAACAAAAATTAAGATTCTTGTTAGAAATTTAATTGGTTTCAAAGTGATACTGAATATTTGCAATAAATGTGTAGTGAAGAAAATCGTGTTGCAAAGAATTATGTACAGTATATACAATAAATATAACACAATAGAGGGTTTTTATTACTATATAGACTCTTTTATATTTTGGTTGATTGATTATTGATAAACATACAAGTATACAATTTATTTGATAATTCAGATTATTTTTTTTGATTCATTTTAAGTCTAATAACACTAGATTTTTCTGGAAAACAAACAATTCTTAGATACTTAAATACAAACATTTCATATTTAATGAATGTCAATAACAACATATAGACACATATATAACACACATATAGATTTTTAATCATTCAATTATTTCCTAAATATAATTATTGAAATTTACATCTTTTGGATAAAAGTTGTTTCTTAGCAGCTGTTTATGAATGGTCCAACATCTCAAATCGGATCTATCGAATCCGGTCAAATGTTGGTGAAACATAAAGATAAGCAAAAAAAAAAAAAAAACATTAAAAAACTTGACTGTCGTCATTGAAAACCCGATTTCAATTAATTATAATTTACGTTTAAAGCGACTTGTGAAAGCGAAGTAAACATAGACTCTATTATAATATATACATATTAAGACAAATACCTACACACAATTTTGCAGGCTTGGTAAGTAGAGCAAAAATTTGCTTATATGCCAAATTATTTTCCATAAGAAAGACACGGTGATAATCTCAGTAACAAAGAAAAATTGTATTCTTTAAAAATAATTAGTAGTTCAAAGACAATTTTTTGTAGATGGCAAGATTGTTGGGTTAGTATATTTTTGCATTATTTATTTCAAGGAAATTTAATTCGAAATTATTTAAGTATGTTGTTTCACGACAAAGAGTATACATCAACGCCTTGTTTCGAGTTTTAATTATTTTATTTGTTATAATATTATACTGGTTATTATTTTGCACCGTTGATTTTATTTGTATTAGGATATTAAATTATTTGAAAATATGAACAACAATATGACCACATACATCAGAATCTCTTTCCTCGGTATAAAGTCCAATGTTACAGCAAACGACTCTAGAACCATTTACTTTAATGAGAAATAATTTGCACATAAATTCAATTTACACCTCCAGAACAAATTGTTTTTCCTTACATTCACGCCTTAGCAATGGCAGGGAAGCAGAAGTGTAAAGTTCGCACCTCCCCTGACAGAGTTCCTACTAAGTGAGTTTACATTTATGATGAGGAGAGAGGGAGAGAGAGAGAGAGAGGAGAGAGAGAGAGAGAGAGAGAGAGAGAGAGAGAGAGAGAGAGAGAAAGAGAGAGAGAGAGAGAGAGAGAGAGAGAGAGAGAGAGAGAGAGAGAGAGAGAGAGAGAGAGAGAGAGAGAGACGTTTCTTCTGAGTTAAAATAACAACATTCTTAAAGTCATAATTAAAAATAAAAACAAGTATTTAAGGCTTGACGGCTTGTTGTTTGAGTGTTAAAACTAATTAATTGTTATACACTAAACTATAACTCAATTAAATAAACGGTGCAAAAATATTGAATTCATTTTCTTACTAAAATAATATTGGAGCTATACTACACTTATAGGTAGGAACTGGGGTTTATTTTAGCTGATTCACCCCCTCCCCTAATGTATGTTTTATAAGAAATAACTAGGTATGAAAGGGTCTACCTCTTTATATATTTAAAAAAATTTAATATTTTGAAGAAAATAATGTTTTACTGCTTACTGCTGCTTCATTAATTTTACGGTGGTTTCATTTAAACTCCTTGATATATGACCAAAATACCCTCATATATATCAAATTTGATTAAAATCGGTACACTAGTTTGGCTGAAGAATACTGCCGACAGAAAGACAGATACAGTCTCAGCGAATATCAAACCCTTCCATATCATCAGTTGGTCATGTGTAAATGTCACGAAGGTATAACTTAGTTACTGAAGCCTCGTCGTGTTTCAAATAAAGTGTTTTTATCAAGAATTGGGAGTTTAATTTTTTTGGTGAAGCAAAAAATCTTAGAAATTTTTCTTAAAAATACCTTTTAACAGATTTGTAATTAGTTAAATCGAATTTATAACAAATAAAATATCGGTATTTAAAATGTCTCTGATTAATTAGCTATTTCTTTACAAAGTTAAAATTAAACTTCGAATTTTCCTATTTATTTTGGCTAGTAGGTATGTTTAACACCATAGAAGTACTTTTATACATCCTTGGTAAAAGAGGAACAAATACCATCTATAGAGAGGATATCGGCTAAGATGGAAGTCATATTGAAAGCGTGATCAATGTAGAAGTTAAAAAAATAAATCTGCTTATTTCATGAAAATCGGGAAATTCTTTCGAATGTTTTAGTGTACGAGTATAATCTATGTATACACTATTATATAAATGCAAATGAATGGTTCTTCTTCTGAGAATCAAGACCGGTGCACATTTCATGTCCCCAGCTCTAATAATCTCTTTTAGCCTATATTAGTTTCCTAAAAGAGAAATTAACAAAAATATACTTATATGACACAAATTTACCGAGGTATTAAAATGTAATGTGATATGTGCATTTCCTTAAATTAAGTATCCATTTGATTTGATTTTCACAAGATAGTGTTTTCATTTCTTTCATATAAAAGAGAAAAAATATTTTTAGTATCAAGAATCGGAAAATAATTACCTGTTATTAAATATACATAGATTGTGATTTTCAATCATTTATCTGACAAGGGTGTCTTTAGAATAAGGATATAAGAATTATCTTCCTGTTTAGCTCAGTTTAATGTTAACTCTTTGTCTGGTTACACCATGTTTTAGGGCATTGCTCGCATCCGAATTGAAGTACTAGACATTGTTTCAAAAAGGATGAGTGATCCTACTTTCAACAGATGGAACTTGGTGTGATAATTAAATTGTATAAGGAGTTTGAAAAGATAGATATGTGGCTTAGTGTAAAGTCTAAAAGTCAAAAGAGAGTATATGGATTTTGAAATCAAATTATTGGAGAGAAATTTTATATCCATGAAATGCTGTATCAAGTCTCGATGCCAGAATTATGGAAATTGGTTCGGCTCATGTGCATTGCTTATCCCTTTCTCAGCAAAACTATACATCTTATCCGACTCGAAATCTACATTACACGTTCTTTTTAATACAAATTATACTTATTGTACTCCGAATATTGTGAATTTGTTTCTCTAAATGAATGGAAGGGACATAAGTTTACAATATCCTATTTGGTAACGAAACTGCGGATCAAATTGCGAAGGAGGCAATACAAGTTCTTAGCCTATTACTCCCATTCTCTATGTAGTTGTGAAAAATGGAATCAATCGAATCTATCTGGCCTTCAAGATGGCGAGATGAAGTTACTGGCCGGGATTCTTATAACACGCAGACATATATCCAGCTGACCCCAGTTCACAAAGTCACTAGAATTCATCTCGATTCTAACTTGTGGAATACCCATACTAGGTGGAAATTCCAGAGCTGCCGACGAGTGTCTGGAACCGATTGGACTCTTTATCCTTTGATCATTGTCGCCTATTGGAACAGAAGTCTGGAGCCGATTGGACTCTCTATCCTTTGATCATTGTGGCCTATTGGAGCAGAAGTCTGGAGCCGATTGGACTCTCTATCCTTTGATCATTGTGGCCTATTGGAGCAGAAGTCTGGAGCCGATTGGACTCTCTATCCTTTGATCATTGTGGCCTATTGGAGCAGAAGTCTGGAGCCGATTGGACTCTCTATCCTTTGATCATTATAATTATTGGAACAGAAGTCTGGAGCCGATTGGACTCTCTATCCTTTGATCATTGTCGCCTATTGGAGCAGAAGTCTGGAGCCGATTGGACTCTCTATCCTTTGATCATTGTGGCCTATTGGAGCAGAAGTCTGGAGCCGATTGGACTCTCTATCCTTTGATCATTATAATTATTGGAACAGAAGTCTGGAGCCGATTGGACTCTCTATCCTTTGATCATTGTCGCCTATTGGAGCAGAAGTCTGGAGCCGATTGGACTCTCTATCCTTTGATCATTGTGGCCTATTGGAGCAGAAGTCTGGAGCCGATTGGACTCTCTATCCTTTGATCATTATAATTATTAGAACAGAAGTCTGGAGCCGATTGGACTCTCTATCCTTTGATCATTGTGTCCTATTGGAGCAGAAGTCTGGAGCCGATTGGACTCTCTATCCTTTGATCAATATAATTATTGGAACAGAAGTCTGGAGCCGATTGGACTCTCTATCCTTTGATCATTGTGGCCTATTGGAGCAGAAGTCTGGAGCCGATTGGACTCTCTATCCTTTGATCATTATAATTATTGGAGCAGAAGTCTGGAGCCGATTGGACTCTCTATCCTTTGATCATTATAATTATTGGAACAGAAGTCTGGAGCCGATTGGACTCTCTATCCTTTGATCATTGTCGCCTTGTAGCATTTAAATTCAAAAAAACACTTCCGCAATATAACTTCATTAACTCTTGCACATCCAATTTCCGTCCCTTGACAGATGCTGGCACCTGGCGGCCCGCTCCAAAACCAAGCATCGCCTGATACCGAACACAAAGTCCATTCGCCGGTCAAGCTAGCTTCTCTAATACCCGGTCCACAGTCTAGATGTGATAACAACATGGTCTACATTCTGCATCACTCATCTAACAAAAGTTTTTTTTCTCTCTAACCTTACAAGTCTCATACAACATCATGTTAATTTACAGTTCGTGCGTTTTAGTTTAAATAACCTAGTTCAAAATGTTAAAATAACCATCAATTTTCTCGGTACATGCTCACGTGAACTGCGACAGGATTAACCAGGTACTTCAACCTTACAGATTTTGTCATATTATATATTTTGTTAATTTTTAAAATAATTTGTTAATTATCATGTATTCTTTAAAATATGTATTTCATGTTTTATTTAATATTCTATTTTCTTTTGAAACTAAATGATTATAAAAATTTTCTTTTCTTAAAACATCATTTACAAAACCTTGTAAAGGCACATTTTAAGTTTTGAACAATTTTGTGAAATAAGTGCAGACTAATGTTGAACATTAAATGATCAGAATATCCTATTGAACATGTCAAATATAAAACAATTAGAGAAATTTCTTCTAAATCAGAAAATTTCGTTTTATAGACTTTTGAAGAATCTTACAAGTCTTATACAAGCTTTCTTTTAAAACAAAACTATATATATAAATAAATTTATAATCATCTAAGAAGCTTTTAATTACTATCTTAACGAATTTCTGTGATGCAATTAATTTACTTTAATTTTGACAAATAACCAGATATTTTCTTCAATAAAGAACATTAATGCTACAACATGTCTGATCTTGCACAGACGCTAAAAGAAACGTGTTTTTTGTTTGCCACAGCCAATATGCTGGTAGGAGAAATAGAGAAATTCTTGTCTCATATTGCGCAAACCAGCGAATCATCCTAGCAAGTTTCGTCCTGTTGGCAAAACACGTTTTTGCATCACATAACTTCAGATTTTCAAGTGCATAAAAGTGATGTCCTTTTTTTTTTACAGCTGACTTTACTGAACTTTAACTAACTCATATGATTTATGTGCCTAAATTTACTTCCGCAAATATGTGTTCCTTCAAACTATTTTCTAGATGTAGACTTTTGTAATTATTTATAAATTATATAACAATTTATTGGGTGGAGCCTGCATGCAATTTTCGGTCCTAACAACCTCCAAGAGGTTAGTTTCTAAATTAAAATAATTGACGTCAATTAACAAAATTTCAAAATTCTAAATTATTTTTCCTTTTTTTTTTTTTTTTTTTTTTTTTTTTTTTTTTTTTTTTTTTTTTTTTTTTTTTTTTTTTTTTAAATATAAATTTATTGGCCAATACAGTTTCTTTTTTTTTAAGAAATTTTCAAACCAATTATATTATGTTACTTTAGTTTAGTGATAAACATGTTAACTATAGATATGATCTTTCTTGAACTTAAAATATCAAGCTCTTTTATATTTTGTTAATTTCTGTTACTGTTTAAAAGGAAACTATCATCTTATAAACTAAACTAAAAAGGGGGGGATAAGTTTTTTTTTGAAAATCTTGATTAATTTTTTTTTTAAATTATTATACTTTTACTTTAAGGGCGTATAATCTTTTTTTGATTAATTATAATTCTGTGAATTATTAAGCTGTGCTCATTGTCTTTTTTTATTGTTAAATTTTTGTAACTATAAACATATATATATAAACTAAAAGGGGGGGGATAAATGTTTAGAATCTGTTGATTAATTTTTTTTTATCTAAATTATTATATGTTACAATTAAGGGCTTATAACTTTTACAATTTATGATCTTGTTAATCATAAGTTTTTTTTTACTGATGATTTGTGTCAGGATGTCTTTTGTTGTAAATGACAAAGTCTGAACCGTCGAAATTTCTTTCTGTTTTCAATAAACTTGAGCCTTGTTAATTATTAAACTTGTCTTTGTCTTTTTTTTTTATCTTTCTTTTCAAACATTGTTACCATTTTAGTTCCGCCTTTATTAAATTTAAGTCCCCTGGTAACAGCCTATTGGAACAGAAGTCTGGAGCCGATTGGACTCTCTATCCTTTGATCATTGTGGCCTATTGGAGCAGAAGTCTGGAGATGATTGGACTCTCTATCCTTTGATCATTATAATTATTGGAACAGAAGTCTGGAGCCGATTGGACTCTCTATCATTTGATCATTGTGGCCTATTGGAGCAGAAGTCTGGAGCCGATTGGATTCTCTATCCTTTGATCATTGTGGCCTACTTGAACTGAAATTTATAGGGGGGGGGGCATCAAATTGTTGGTAACATACTGGAGACAGTCCAAGAAGTATGAAGTACATTAACTGTACGAGTATATAATATACTGTAAGTAGTTATGCGAGGGATCAAACATGTTATGTAGCATTTTTCGTAGAAATATTCTATTTAGAATGAAGTCTGTTTTTTTCCAGTCCATCAGTATTTAGTCCGTGTAGTGTTATTCAGGTCCAAATGTGTTTAAAGTTTAAAATAAAAATAAAATTGTCTGACCAGGACAGGCGATTTAGTTAAAATTTTGGTGAATATGTGAAGATTAATTACTCAAAACAACGAAATAAAATTACAATTTAGGAATAACAAAATGATCATTTAATATGTCGTCATTAAAAACTTGATTGTAACAAATACGAAGAAACGCTTGGACGAATTTATGGCATAATCTTATAATCTGTTTAAATATCGTAACAAACAACATTCATAAAGAGCTGATAAAGGGGGGACCTTTCTTAAGAAATATCTGAAGAAAACTTAGAAATAAATAATATTACAAGGTTTGCCCTTTTCACATGAAAGTATAGTTTTCGAAATATTTTTTGGGGAGATGTTGAGGAATATTATTTTTGCTTAGTGTTATTCTCAATGTGTGTGTGTGAGAAATTTAGTGTAATGTTTATGCATAGTTTATCTTTAATGTATAAATTCAACATTTAATGACTATTTCAAACTAATATACATAATAAATAATACTAACAGTAACATTTTATAAAAGAGATGTTGTCTTAACAAATCACCACTACCATTGTTCACAGAACAGATCATACAAAGATAGATAAATAAGAAATGTATCGAACTTTATGATATGAGCCAGAAACATATTTAACGTCTGCAAATATCGACTTATTGATAGTCGTAAGAAGACAAACAGAACATCAACGAATTATTGTGTTTTGTTCATGTCTGGGATAGCATCTCATGATGGAGCGCATTGTTGTTGAGACGGGATATTGGCGATATTGATGTATCGCGATCTTTAGAGGGACAGACTTTGTGACGGCGGCTTTTGACTTGGACGTAGACAGATTTTGATGAGCATGCGTCGATAATTTTCCATGTCCGATCTTAGTAATAAGGGGACAAGTCTCATTTGTTAAACGATGCATAGGCCTACTTGGTTTTATGGTATCTTTTATTGAGGTAAGGTTTTAATGTTAAATATTATGTGAATATTCATTGGTCTTAGATAAATTTAGTCAGCTAAAAAAAAAAAAACATTTTCAAGTATGTCTGTCTATAAAGTGGATCACTATTGTCACGTGATCAAATAAACAGTTCCAAAGAATACTCTTCCGGAAACGTTTAGTGTCTGTCTGTCCGTTTCTGTATTTTGTATATATATATGTATATATATAAACAAATTTAAATATTAAGCCCAAATTTTGTACATATGCTTGGATAATATTTTCCAACGTTTAAAAAAAACTTTCTAATATTATACGAAATCATTTCAAAATAGTGTCTATCCTGAAAATAATTGTATCTAAGTTACGACTTACAATATTCACAATAAAAGTTACTACATGTTTTTAATTATAAAGCTAATTTTTTACGCCAAGAATTATTAGATTTTACTGGAACTAATTTTTTTGAATGGTAATTAAATTTCGAAAATAGTCAGTTTTTTTTACATTTTATATATATTCACTATTTTAAACACAAGCAAACTTTCTACATCAGGGCGTTTTATTGGAACATACACTTTTTAAAACTAACGTCATTTCCCTCATATAACACATGTCTTTTAAAATATACCTTATTCTAGGTAACTTTTCATAAATCGTTATCGGTTATAGTATAGATTTACAAAACAGTAAAACATTCGAAGATTATTACGGTGTAATAGTCGTAAGAATTAAAATTCTCTGACTATTGCTAAGAAGAATTAGGTAATTTATGTTCATATATAACATTATTTTTATGTTATAAATGCATACCAGGGTATGGTGACTCTTGATCATATTTTCTACAACATAAGTCATGATAACCATATCCTAACTAGGCCGTACTCCACAAATAATGATAGCAGAATACACCAGCTGTACATTTTGGTTATTAATCCCAAGGGTCGATGAGACGTGCCACCTGGACTGCTAGAGTAAATCAGTCAAAGGGTTGTTACAAGAAATGTCATTGATGACGTCTAAATACTACCCCTGTCAGTGACCACCCTCAAAGCCATTCTGAACCAGGTTTAATCCTATTAACTTCCTGTCCCCAGATTTTCAAAGTATCCGCAGGGGATTTTCTGCTACCTTAATGTGCTTTATTTGTTTGGAAATAAATTAAAAACTTTGGTAATAAATTAGTTATAAGAGCTGGATGTTTTTAGACGAATATTTAAACCAACTAGTAATATTAAAAAATAAATGAAAAAAGTGAAAAAAACAAATCTAACATTCTCACTCACCATTTTTAAATCTTGATTTTACATATTGATTATCATCTTGTAGTGTCTGCCAAAACGTATTCATTTCCAGATTTGTTTTAAGGGAAGGTCAAAAGTATCTGAACAAAATGTTGAATTGAGAACATCATAAAGAGTTAGTGGTTTTATGAGCAATTCGTTGAGAAAAGTTTGTCCTTCCGTTACTGTTTTTAGAAAAAAATATTTATAAATCAAGACTCATTTAAGATATTCACGCCAAACGTCGGTTACGTAGGTATGTCTTATTAACACAACAATTAAAATATATATGAATTCAAAAATTATCTGTAAATGAAGTTTAATTTATAAACTGTATCAACTTTATAAATTGTAATTATATTTCCGTGAATATTGTTACTGTAAATAAAGAAAAAACAAAGAAATTAACATAATAAATAATAATAATAATTAGTTCAAATTTTTGTCCTTCAAAATGACAGGTGTTTTAAATTTTTAGAGCTAATTTTCACGAAAGTAGTTCGAATAAGTAGTATATAAAAAAAATGCAAAGTTGTATTAACAGTTGAAATATTCCAAGTTTTTGAAAATCGTATAAGTAATTAGTAGAACAAGTGAAGAATAGATTTCACAGATTCATGATTTTGCTACAATGATAAGAAGCCAAGAAAATGTTTGAAAATGGAGAACCTGGACAGAAGAATGTATAGAGTGTGAATTTACGAAATTTATTGTAAGCTACTTTATGGTAGTAGGTAATTATGAAAAAAAAAATAATAATAATATAAAATAAAAAAATTAAAAAAATATTGATTGATGAATTATTAAAATTATTCTCATATTTTTATTTGGTAGTAGTTCTTACTTTTCTTATAAAGGAGTTGGTAGAACTTGCGCTTATCTCGTTGCAGTTTAAACTTTTTAACTGTAACAGGTTACGTAGGTTCGATCCAAGTTGATTTAAAAAAAAAAAAGTTTTCTTCATACTGATTCAAAAACAGGTGTTTTAAATACATGAATTGAGATGCTAAAGTTGTTCTTTTTAGTCCTAGGACCTAAACACATCAGCTGAGGTCGAGGTCATCAGCTGTTACTTCGTTTATACGAATTAATAAATGATTCTAAAGCATTTATAAAAACAACCGATACTCTCGATTGTAAATAACCGTTAAAACAGCTGTTACCATCGATTTGAAGGTAAATAGGTTCTAGCAATTTAGTTTTTGTGAAATTGTTTTCTTATATTATATGTAGTATAACGAAAAATATAGTTCATCACTTGGACCAAAAGAAGCTTTTCGATCGTCGCTCATTTTCCGAGGTAAAATAGAGCTTGTACCGAACAACTTCACTATTGATCCTAGTAATGAAATATACTATTATTTAATTTTCACTCCTTTAATACCTGTGTAAAAATAACGCATATTTTCCTATAATTCCAACAGCACTATTCCAATAGAAGATTTTATGAATATAAGTGTGTTATTTCTCAATTATTTGACGTCTAAATTTTAAACAGTTGGTATTTTGGATTTATTTTTTAAAATTGTAGAACTATTTATTATATTTGTAAATAACTTGAAAAACGAACAATTATCGTGAAATTTGGCACTAAAGATTTTAATAGCTGCATTAAAAATTTTTAAAAATGTAGGATAAGTTTCAACCATTATCACTCAAACTTTGTATAGTTGTTAATTTTCAACAGAAGTTGATATTAAAATCCAATACTAATTTCTACATTTACAGATAATTGTCTGAAATAGGCATGTATAAAAAAATCGACGGTATATGAATAGATCAATTAACTTCTAACCTACTTTGTTGATGTAATTTTATAAAAAATGAACAGATTTGTTCATACTATTTTTTGTAGGAACTATTTAACGGAGATATATTTTACTCTTTAACTAAAAGTGTTAACATTTTAGCACTTAAATTGTCAATAGCAAATTATGCTAACCTCCAAATAAGGGTAATTGTGTAACTTTAAAATAGCCCTGGGAACCAACTAATGAAACTGCACCCCCACCCCCAGACCAAAAGAGTTTTATATTTAAATTTATTCGCAATCTATTGCAAATACTGTAAAGATGACATTAAGCACAATCATACTTTGTTTTGGATCATCTCATGAAAATATATTTTTTTAGGCTGTTATATTTGAGTCCAAGTTTGATATTATTAGCCTAAAAGTGTCAATCTTATATATATTTTTGTGTGAACGTGGACTATCAGATGGTGTGTGTGAATTATTTCACGGCAATTATAAAATTATTGACTTTTGGTTTCATTAAATGATGATTCTAAACTTGGTTAAGTTGTGATTCTTGTTATTTTCAATATTGGCTTGCTCTTGATGAACCTCTCTAACAGTGATTTAAAAAAAAATTACATTAGGTCTACTTTATTGTAGATTTTATTTTATGGCGCTAGTAAATTGAAAAAAGAAAATTTGTCATATCGTCTCAAGTAGCTGCACATGGAATATTTTGAATCAATATACAACCATATAGCCATTTGTGAAAACAAAAAAAAAAATCTGTCATACCACCAGAACATTTTTTTTACTACGTTTTTGTGTGTTAATGTAAAAATATTACATTATGTATTATTTATGTATACTTAGAAAATACTCTAACCTAATTTGTAACATATTCTTTAAATAATAGTGAATCATTTTGTTATTAATATAGATCACGATAGTTGCCATTATGTTCTCCATAGCATGATTACTGTTTTTCAATTAATGCAATTTTGAATACTTTACTCACTGCTTGACTAACGTCCTTGCGAAACACAGGGCTTTTCAGAAGTTTTCCGTATGACACAACACATAGCCTTATCATTCGTTTCATTTCACGATTGTTTGCTTCTTCAACTCTTTTTTCAACTTACTCCTCGAAATATTTTCTTGTTTCCCTCCTCTTTCTAGACATTGGTGTTCCACACTAGGGGTTGCCTAATAACACTTCTTCTCAGCAATGTGTGTCTCAAACACCTATACCTTCTTTTTGATTTGTTGTCATATTTCTACTGAGTCTTCACGTATCTTCAGTTAATGTACAGAATTATTCTGAGAAATCTATCTCGAAGATTCTTAATTTAATTCTATTTGCGAGATACCTGGATCTCCATGGAGGTCTTAGCTGTACGAAGACCCGGACTGGGACAGTCTATTTCTTCGGTCTACTTCTTCTTCTGTTCCTCCTTTCTTTGAAACTCTATTTCCCTAGTACATGAAAGATACCGCATTTCCTTCTCCTCTCTGTATGTCGATTAGTGGCTGTAAATTTTTAGAATGATAAGTTATTGCTTGTTGACAGTAGGCCTATTTAATTATTTACGGATGTAACCGTGAAAAATCACCTAAATTGCTGTTAATTAAAATAGTTTGCTGTTTAAAATAGTTGTGATTGGTTTGTAGCAATTTTCACTACTGTGAAATAATCTTATTTTAAAGTAGTGCTGTGATAATTATCGTGTTTGTATGTGTGTCCACACACGCTTTCTGTCCATCAGGCAAAGATAATACATTAAAAGACAGTTCATTCGCGTGACGTCTTTGCAACAGCAAATAACGTTCTGAAATATTCAAATCCCATTACCATAAACATATTTACATGAGCCAAGTATAAATTTCGTTAACATGGCATTTCACTCACATGGGTTGTAATCAATAAAAAACCACCCACATGTTATTTGTGTCGATGGGAGCACGCTATCTCACCTATGCTATGGGAACTACAAATATATGCCACCTACACCGCCATATGCGTTTTGTAGTAATAAGGTCGTATATTATAAAGGTAGAGATTTAAGATAAAACTGAGAGAGAAGGAAGAAAAAGCTGGAGTTTCATGACTCAATTAAAATTTATTTAAAGTGTTTGTGGATACAAGCCTGTAGGGTGCGTTATTTCTCCCCTCTGATAATATTTACGTTAACATAAGGAAATTAGTACAATGTACAATGTACTTGTATTTTATTTCGAAGTTTAAATACTGTACAGAGTTATTGAATGAACTTGAAATCTAATATTTACATTTCAGTCATTGTCGTAATCTTCAAGAAAACCTCGATACCCGAGACCGTGTTCATCGATCCTACCCATAGGGTAATTTGGCGCAATTTTAGAATCACTAAGTGTAATTAATAGCTCTAGAGGTTTTACTTTAAATCCAATTTTGCATAATTTTTGTATGTAGATTCGGAATTACAAATTATTAGACAAAACTAAAAAAAAATCGGTCGATAAATTTAAAAAATACGGACATTTTCACATTTATAAAATTTTTTGCTGAATATTGTCAATGTCCCATAATATCTTATGCTATTATGGGATAAGATAATAATACTTTATCTTATCCCATAAAGTACTTATTATTAGTACTTAAAGAGTTATACTAAAAAAACAGCCTCAAAATTAAAACAAATGAAAATTAAAATAGCTGTTTTTTAAATAGTCATGTTGTAGAATTACTGCGATCATAAAAGTTTGAATTGAACATATAAATTTAGTCAAAGTCAGCGTATAAAAATACTTTTTTATTTTTGTGTTATTTTGGATTTTTGAAGTTAATTCAGTCAAATACATAGGCTACAAACTGTTGTAAAATTTTATTAAGTTTTTTTAACAAATACAAACAAGTTTATCAAAATTGGAACTTAAATCAAATGTTTAAAAAATTTTAGGTTAATTTTGAATTATTGGGATATATGGGAACCAAGGGCGTACCCAGGATCAAAACTAGGGGGGGGGGGGCAAGCCATGGTCATTCAATATACAATTGATTATTAAAATAGTTATTTCAAGAATTGTATTAAATTCCAGCAACAAAATGTATAATAAAGATTTTTTTTTGCTTCCAGGGGGGGGGCAGCTGCCCCCCCTGCCCCTCGCTGGGTACGCCCATGATGGGAACTCAGATAGTCGAAATATGTCAAATTTTTATTATGCTAAAACCTACGTTGAAAAACATTATTGACTTTTAATGAAATAAAATACAATTAAAATCACCAAATTAAAAAAAAACACACACACACACACAAGAAAGACGTCTAGTTTATTATTAACTAGACGATTTTTCAATGACTAAGTCATCATCTTCAGTTGCTAAATAACTTCTGTGTGCCAATAAGGGATTTAATACTTAGTAATTGAAAAGTCAACTTGTTGATACTAAAGTGTTCATATTATATAGTGGAAATCTGTGCGTTTTCTTTTATTTTGGTCTTTAAAGTTTCCACTCGTGTTGGCCTTTTCTTATAACCAATTAAAACTGTCGTTCATTTTTGGCCAGTCTCTGTTTTCAACCAAACACTGGCAATCAGAGCAGCAGTTCTTCAGATAATTTGTGACATTCACTTTCCATTGTATCTCAACTCTTACGCGATTTAATTAAATTATAATCACTCCATGGGGGCACCTCACATCAATCTTCAATCTATAGGTTTACCTGTTCTTGAAATAATGCGTGGTAATTCTGAAAATCTATACAATATATTCCTATAGGTGATAACGTCAATAATCATAAAACAATGAGATATTAATATTGTAGCACCATCACTAACTTTCCGTACCTCTTAAAGTGGATAGTTAAATATAATTTTTAACGACAGACTTCTTTAATTTGTTAAAATTTTAGCTATCCGTAATATTGGCACTAAAACAGCTTTAACTGTATTAAAGTCATAATTGTACATAAATTAGATATAATTTTAATACAAAAAATTATATTATAAATACCATGTAAAACTTTATAGCAGCAATAAATTAAAGTAAGAATATATTTAATATTTGATAAGACCTATCGCTTATGAGATCAGAGTTTCTAGCGATCATGAAGCAGGTTGGGTTAATAATTAATTATTCTGACATTTAGAAAAGGCTTGGAATAGAAACATATGGAGTATCGAAGCTTAGTTTGCGCAGTATTGATTCTGTCATGTACACTGCAGATATATACACCGCAGTACCAACAGGTACTAGGCCTGTGCAATTAGTTAATCTCAAACAAGGGTGTGCGCATGTTATATGTTGGACCGAAGATTGAATGTATTGGAATTACAATTTATGTGTATAAATATAACCAATAGGTAGACAATTATAGATAAGTAAACCTGCCTCACCCCCCACACATATGAAAATATTTTGAAATTGATATTGGCTTACATTTTAATGTATTTATATTTTACATGAAATAAAAATTTTGTTTGTAAGAAAAAAATTTAAGCAAACTAAATGTTTATGAATAAAATCTAAACCTATAATCTTGACTAGTTTTGTCGATCTATTATACTGTACTCTATTATAACAGCTTTCACTTTACACAACATAAGAGAAAAATTAGAAAATTAGACATTGCATTTATATATATTTCCTACATTTCTAATAAAGAGTATTTTGCGTTTTTTACAAGAATTTTGCGTAATTTAATTAACTCTCATTATTTTACATGTATTTTAACATTGATTTGTAATAACTTTTTATATTATACTCTTCACATAGTTATGCATTTTAATATGTATTTAAAATTAACTGTCCATATACTATAAATATTTTAAGATGTATTTTTAATTAGCTGATCATTCATTAAAATCATTATTATATTTATTTTTAATTACCCGATACTATATAAATATAAATTATATATATATATATTTAATATATTATATCCATTATAATACTTTTTAAAAATTAATTATCCTCACAATAATATATTTTTTATCAACTCGCCATTAAAATAAAACATTTTAATATGTTATTATCATATACTTTTCTCATTTGCTTTGAACAAATATTTTAATTAACTCTCCATATATTTCAATACACACTTTTAATTAAATCCCCCACATATTAAATACATTTTAATATATATTTTAAAAATAAACCCTCTATATATTACATATATTTTTGTGTTAAATTATTATAATATACTGTACTACAATACTTAATACAATAGAAAACAAAAAGACTTGTTCGAATACATGAATGTAAATTTCCATCATTGAAAATAAAAAGTATTTTACGGTTTTTTGCAAGATTAGATGCATTTTAATATATAATTTTAATGAAATATCCACATATTACACGCTTTTTAATATATATTCTTAGTGAACTCTGTGTATATTTTACGTATATTTAACATTTCTCCATATATTACATTATTTTAATGAAAATTTGTAACTCTCCATATAACTATCCATGTATTATATTCATTGCAATACGTGTTTTTAATAACGCTTTATATATTAAGTTACATTTAATAACAAGTTTTAATAAAATTGTATTATATGATTTGTAATATCTGTTTTTATTTATTTGTCCATAAATTATACTTCTTTTAATGAGTATTTATTAATTAATTTACTCTACATTCTATAAACCATTTTACCTCTCCGTATATTCAATGCATTTAAATATTTTTCAATTAACTCGATTTAACTATATTTTACACGAAATTTAATTAAACGTCCCCCATATTACGTTTATTTTAATAACTATTTAAAATAACTGTACATATACCTATCATAAGCATTTTAATACCTCTTAACTTTCTATGCACTTATAATTTTAATATAGGACTTTAATTAAATATCTATTAAATAAATGGATAATAAATGTATTTATAAAATTAAAATATCCTATTTTAACTTTTTAAAAGGTCAAAGGAACGTTCTAGTTTTTTCTAAAAGGTGGAGAAATACGGGGGATGGGGAATCAATTCCCTAGCTGGTGAGCAAACATATTGCCTCATAGGCATAGCAACGCTTACGTTATGAGGTCGGCATCAGTAAGCCACCTCTACTCTCAGACATTAAGATGTCAACCTGCCAACTAAATCTTTCTCTTTCTTAATCCATCGATGTAAAGTTCCCATTCTATTTCATTTCACACAAACTTTATACAAATTCTGAAAAGAAGGATTTATATTACAGTTGCAAAACTTTTGGGTAGATAAATTTATTTACTTATTTTTTCACTTATTGAGAGAAACTTCACAATCAATAATTTATGAAAAATATTTTAACAAATATTTATCATCTAATTACTTAAATAAATTGAGTTTAACGTACGGAAAATTTGTAACTAACAATAAGTTAAAACTTTAATTTTCAAACATATATAAAAGGAAATGTTGTAGGGTCTAATTAATTAGTACAACCAACTACGGGATTGGAATGTTAACTGCAAGGGATGCGGTTTTTAGAGAGTAATTGTTTTTTAGGAATCCTTGTTACATGTATTTTGTTTGTTGTTTTTAAAAGGTAATCTAAATAATTTTATCATCGTTTTTTCTGTCACACTGCCGCGGTAATGTCGCACAGTATAAATCACCTTGATGGACGTAGTTGACTATATTTAACATATTTTTATTTATTTGTTCCTTGACGAACACAACGGATGAAAATTCCTAGAGGTTTATTAATTCGTATATGAAAAAGTATTTGATGGAATAAATATGTTTTTTTTCGCCTAGTTTAAAGGGGAAAACCTCTCAGTCATTATCAGCTTAGTGTCATGTCTCTTCTTGACCTGATAGGAAAGACGAAAGAAAGGGATCTAACTCAAGACTACAAAAAGAAAGGTCAAGAACAAGCCCCCCGTCACATATCGGGACTTCTTGGATTTAATTACCAGGACTCACTATGATTTAGTTTTGTTAATACATTCTTTTAACTTAAATTACAAAATTTCACTTGAGTCCCTAAGATATTGTAACAGAATATTAAACAGTATCATATTTGGACGTGGTCAAATAGCTATGTATGCAGATAGGAGGTTGCTATTGAAAGCTGATGTAAAAAATAAAAGTGTAGAGTACAATAAATTGTAACGACTGATATGGTGAGATTCTTCCCCGGCAGTCTACAAACAGCTGCTGCTGTAGAAACTAGTCCTGAAACATGTATGAAAGAACAGTAATCAACCATGGGGTTGTTACAACCTGAGTAACATCGGGACGGTTTATAGATTTCAGAATAAAGTGTTGAGGAACATTGTCAGTGCCCTGGGATTCATCAGAGGTGCGGATCCGCACCAACAAAACTGGGGGATTTACAGGTAAGTAGAGGAGAGTGTTAGGAATAAGTTAATATTAGGATAATATTAGGGCTATATTAGGAAGAAATCATATTCACAAAGCTCAGAATGACCCAACTATTGTGAAACAATTAAAAAAATGTTGAAATGCTTGACTTGCAAACTCAACTAGGTTACCAGAGAGAACAAAAGGTATATAAGCGGTCAGCATGATTTGGAGGAGGTCTCTTGTCTTTTTGGAGCTTGGAAGATACACGGCTGTGTTGCTAGCCGTGGTGGAAGATGGCCCAGGAAATCTACGCAACAAACCGTAAGCAAGCATTTCTATACATAAAGTCACCAATAAAAGCATTTATAATTTCTTTCATTTAAAGAATAACAATAGTTGGAATACTTCTGGGCTTTGAATAAATAATATTGTTCTGTTTTATAGTTTAATTGAATTCCTATTATTGTATCAAAGTTTTGTATTTAAATTATTGTATTAAAGTTTTGTAGTTAAATTATTGTATTAAAGTTTTGTATTTAAATTATTCTACTAAAGTTTTGTATTTAAATTATTGTATTAAAGTCTTGTAGTAAAGTGTTGTAGTAAAGTATCAGGGAAATGGATATAAGTTTAATGTCAAAGATAAGAGCTAATAAAATACTGAACCACTGATCTGATATTTAATTAATAAATAAGAACCCAGGCATATTTTGAGGGCCGTTCATAGCAAGAGACTTTATCACCATGATAACTTTGAAGCTATACAGCTGTTGGACAATATCAAACGAAGATTTACGTGAAGGAAGCCCTTTGAATTAGTTTAAAGGTAGAACAAACAGTACTGTGTAGTGCACCACTAAGTAAAGTTGAATAATACGAGTACTTAATGGTTTTAGAGATTCTGGTGGGAACATTTAAGTAATATAACTATAGTTTAGTAGTTTTGGTTAGAGCAATATTGATGAATAGTCTTAAAAGGACTATATTGTAAATAAAATAAATAATAATAAAAAGTAGTATAATCATAGATGTTTTCGAATGACTATGAAAGGCTAACATGTTGGCTTTTCATTGTAACTGAGTCATTGCACATATAAAATAATTTTGAAGGCTATAGACTATTTATTCACAAAATTAAAAAATCAACTATGTGATAAGGCGCATAAAAGGTTAAACAAAGTGTTCAATACTTTACCGAGCGCAAACTATCGATCTCAACTGCTTCTGATCGATGAATGTACTCTCTCCTGCAATTGCTACTTACCTCTTAAACTAGACTTTGACAATTTTCGATAACTTACCTAAGTATCGTAGTTCTAAAGTACTTATCAAATTTGTCATCGTCTGAATTTATAAAGAAATACTATCTCACACCCTGCAGTTGTCTATTTATTCCCTGCAAATATTATGTAAAATTACCTCTAAAACTTAAATTAGACTGATATATTTTCAGTCACAAATCTCCTAGAGACTATTTCCTATCACAAAATCGTAACCTATATTCCTTACAAAGTGTAACGCGTAGGTTCTACCGGACAATGGTGCTTCTTCTTCTTCTTCATTATCACATGACCTGTCGTTGCTACAGTGATCTATAGCCTCATCTAATTGCTTCTCTCTCTAATTGTGACAAATGGCCGTTTTCACCCAAAATATGTTCTCAGCCTCAGCTATGTTTAAATAGTATAAGCTGCAGAAGGAAAATATATAATAGAGGTCATTTGGCCGGTATTGAAAAAAAAACACCACATAGCAACACGGACGCTCTACCTAAAATATAAATTACGTAGAATTTATGATGCCAACGAGTTTAATATATCAAACAAACCTTTGACAGTTACATTCTTTATTACGGAATCCGTAACATTATAATTATTGCAGATGTGTTAATCCCTCGTAGAAGTTAGCTGGATAACCGACCTCAATGTGTTGAAAATATATGCGGAATCTAATTTATGTTGATATAGCAAGATATGCTGAGGTTTAAAATTTATGTTTTTACTCTAATATGATGAATGGGGTAGTGAAAAGAAGACTTCGGTTTGAAATTATCGTTTGTATTTTTTGATAATTATTGTTAAATTACTTTAAAAATATTTCTTCATAATTGAGGAATTTACATTTAAATTCTTGAAAGACTCATTTTGGGTTTTTTTCTGCTTTAATTAACATTTTATAAAAGAATTTTAGGTGTAGCTATGGTTTCTTTGTTCGTTCTATGTTAATTTAAAACTTGTAACTTGATAATAAAAAATAAAATTTAAAACTAGCTGACAATTAAAGAAATTGTACAAAACACACATACGTATAAATAAAATATTTAGTTCACATTAAATAAACTGTTATTTATGTCCAGCCACGACCTAAGTATACTGAATACTGTAGTCAACTATTGAGGTAGATTAACAGATAAATGATAACAGATGGATCCTTTTAGCTATCTGTGTTGATTATCTATGATGGTTAGGGTGATAAAAAGAGTCGGATGCAAAATCTAGTTTATAATTTATAAACTATTCAGGTTTTTAAAAAAAATTTTTGTAGATTTGGTAGTCTTCACAGTTCTGTTTTTATTTATTTTACGTAGGATTTTTATTAATTGATCAAGTGTTCAGCATAAGTAGAATTGTCTTTTAATTCGTTGTTAGGACTAAATGTCGCTTAAATCGAGTTAATTTTTGTTTCTTCTTTTTTTTTACCTAAATGTTAAATCTCGTATCGAACTGTATATATCATACTAGCCATCATTTGTTTAGATTATCGATCGTCTATGAAACCTACCTCAGTAGTTGACTTCAGAATTCAGTATAAGTAAGATATGGTCACATAACTGGACATTGTTTATAACTTCATGTGTACTGAAGTAGCATACCAAGTATTTGATTTTAATGTAATTCATTGTTGTCAGATAGTGTATAGTTAACAATTAAAAACCGGGCTGATAATACTAAACACGTTAAAAGCACTATACACAAAGAAATGATCAAATTTGTTATTGTTTTCAATAGTTAAGATTTTTCTTTTCTTTATCTCTGTTGACAGACAGGTCGGTAGATAAAAAGCTATCTTTAATTATGTGAATTAATTATTATACTTTATACAATTTACATTTTCAAAATAAATCAAATAATTCAAGGTTTTCCTACAAGCATTCAAAAGAAATCATTTCCACGTTCAGGCTCCTGCTCATGTGGGATTGAATTCCTATATTTAATTAGGTATAGGGTGATGCAGGAAAATCTTTACTATTTTAATATAACACTAAACATTTATTAAACATAATTAAATAAAACTGCATAAAATATGAAGAAACAATCAGGGAGATTCAAAACAGCTGGCAACATATGTCATTGTTGCGGTTGCTTCTTTGATACCTTTGTATTCACTTATTTTTGTACTCGTAGTTAATTGGGAAGCATCCAGTATACTCTTGTGTGTTTTTATTGTGATAAGCTACTACATTATGAACTTGTTGGTCAGTACCCAAATAGCCTTTTGGATAAGGTTTACTGTTCAGAATATGTCAAACACGTCAAAAATTTTATCGATCATGAGGGAACTGGAAACAACTGCATCTCTCTTCAGTGAAATTGTATAAAGAAAAGTGAGTTTACCAAGAGCTTGTTGATGCTGTTCGCAATCGTTTAGGCTATTCATCGAAATTTAAGATTGGACATTCTTTTCATCACATGATCTATGGGTGAGACGAGGTTTGACAAGTGGTGCTACATGTAATCAATAAAAATCTACAACATTCCAAAAGATGTGTTTTTTATGCGCGTATCTGCCATGAGGCTTGTTGGACCAATTTTCTTTTTATAAAAATGTTAACAGTGTATGAACAGATCTTTATAGAATTTACGAAACAACTTGATTACAGGTTAACACAAACTACTTCCGGATGGTGGAACTTCCCACACATCTGGTGTTTTAATAACTCTCACAACCAGTTTTTTTTTTAGAGACTGGGTTATTTCCAAACGATATGGTAATACCCAGATCGCTTGATTCAGTTCTTCTTGTTTTTACATTATAACATATGTAAACTTGAAGCGACTGGTGGAGAGTTATACAGAGTTATCACGAAGACGTGGCAACAATCAAAAGTTGACACAGCTGATCGAGAAGGTAGCTACAGCTGATTCAGTTTCAGTACTGTTTATTTTGGCACATACCGTATCTGAATGGAGAAGGAGCACACTTCCAATATTTACTTTAAATGAGTTATTTTGATTTTTCTAATGTTTCTCTATGGATTTATTTACGTTTTATGTCATTTCCGAGCCAATTATACAAAATTTCCGAACTTAGCCTAACCTAATCAAACAAAAATATAAAGAGATACACTATATTACGAAAGGTAAGTCAGGAAATGAAATTTATTTAATAACACGTATCATCATAGTAGAAGCAACAATGAAATCTGTTTCCAGCAGTTGTGAATCTCACAGAATTTGTGTATAGTTTTATGTAGTTTGTATGATCAATCAATGTTTATTGTTGAATTCATATGGTGAAGGTTTTCTTGGATCACCCTGTATATATGTAGGTTTGATTTTTAGATACAAATAAATATTATAAATGAACTAAGTGACCATAAAGTTTATTCAAGTTTTTAGAACATCTCATCACATTTTCTACTTTTCTGTGGGATGACACATAGTATTTTCTGTCTTAGAAAATAGTAACAATTTAACTATTTTATCACTGTAATATACACCCTAATATTTTTATAAAATAAAATTGATTCCATTTCAAAACTATTTCGTATTTTCTTTCTACCACGTGTGGAATCCTTTCTGTTTTATTGGATAATGAACTGCTTCTCGTAATACGATAGGATATATTCCTGCATTCAAGGTGAAGGATACATAATGTATAACGAAGACAGTAATATTAGTAAAGTCTTTCCAACCTACACGCAGAGTAATTTATGGGGGGCGTCGATCATTATGTGTACTTTGTAGTACATTAGGAAGTAACTGTTCCCATTATGGAGGTAGATCATCAATTTTAAATAGCCTTGCTGATTTATTTGCCTCATTGAGTCCTTCTGTCTACAAATAGTGCATTGCGCATGCTCATTTAGTTTATTATGATTGATAGAAGCTGTTGCTAACGAGAATTAAACTACACAATGGAATTATGTTTAAGGTCATATTGTACTTTTCTTTCGTGTGAAAAGGCTGAAGCAATTAAATCGTTGGCCATGAACATTATTAATTTTCCCTCTTTCAACAAGAATACGTATTGATGGATATAATTGAATTGTTTATATTATTAAGGAATTATAGAATAATTTTGTACACGGTTCTATTCTCATAAGATTGGAGCGGAGCTAACTTAACCGATGACTGAAATGAAAATATGACTAGCTCTGTAATTTTCAAGACAAAACAACAACATTCACTATAGGAACCTTTGTTGCGGAGTTTTCATATCAGATGGTTGAACTTAAAATATAACTACCATATCTAGAAACTAATTAGCTAATTAATAAGAAACTAATTAAATATAACTACCATATCTTGAAGATAATTAGAACTCCACAAGTGTTTGTCGTGTCCAATGCGTATTTCTGATTGTTGATCTTAGTAAAACATTATAATTGATCAAACATTTCATTTATCTTAAATTTGTACGAACTTACATATCATCTTAAATATTACTGTTTTGTGAAAGTTTAAACCTTTCAGATCAACATTTTAAATTTTATAAATTTAACAGCTGATTAATTCAAATAACCACAAAATCTATTTGAAATTAAATTATTCAACTACATTTAGAAAGGTGCGTAGTATATAATATTTTTGTTGGGTCACTTACAGGCCTTTTGTAATGTTAAGAGGCAAATATTCCATTAAAAGCCTGACGTGCCTAAAATATATTTTTGGAAAATACTAAGACCTGAAGTTATCCAATAAGGAATTCGTGTACACTTTTAATGTTAGTGTAATGTTGAGAACTTTTATCAAAATGTACTTGTTGATATGCATGTTATAAGTTCACCACTTAACCTAGATAATATACAGTATTATCAATTCGTTACAAATGATATTTATCTGATTAAAATACGTGATTTATAGTTATAGAAAAGTCTGCAAATTCTTAAATTAATATCATTTTAAGTATGACAACACTAAGTGTACTCCAGTTTGAGTAATAGACAGGTTTTATATGCTTGCTTTGACTAATCTATTAATTTCTGCTTTTACAATAGACTCTTTAACAGAAGGAATTAACTTCGGTTTATACTACAAAAAGTTTTAACATCTTCCAAGTCTCTTAGTAGGCAATGGTCGGAAAAAGTACACATTTTATATTAAACAAAAAGAAATTATCTTTCGTAGTATTCAATATTAAATCATTTACTGACTTGTAATTCCTATAAGCTTGATATAGACCTAGATAAACACAAAGATGTAAACGTTTTGCAGGAAGTTCTTAAAAGCAGGAAATGCTACGCCTTCAAAACACCACACGCCTAACATATTTCAGTGATAAAAACTAGTATATTCAAAAACGAGATCATAAAAATTATGTATGCATCTGTAATGAAAACAGTTACACAGATCGTTATGGTAAGAATTTTTTTAACTTCCTATCAATGAACGTAATGCATTGCAAGCTCATTTATCATAATATTTTAGATTTATGAATACTTATTTTCTATTTACACGACGTACACGTTCATTATTAGTAATAATACTTTAAAAATAACAGATTTTATGGATTGAAATTCTTTTATAATAAATCAGAACAAATACAAATTAGTTAGATTATTAGGGTATTTCAACAATGTAATATATATTGATTACCTCAAAAGGGATAGTTTCAGCATATTTATCATACCTACACATTTAATCATTGTCAATTATTACACATTTCAACGCTGGTGACAAGTAAACAGCTGGGCAGTCTAATATTGTTGCGCAGATAATGTGTAACGTTTTTGCACAGGTCTCGACCGACACGCAGAGTGTTTCTGAGCCAAAGAAATAACTCCAACTGAGGTCCTAGTTTAGAATAAGGTAACTAGACTTCATTGAGGGCCATACCAAGCGGTCGTGAGCCGTCTCTCCAGGCTCCTGAATGAAGTTATATCGAGATGTCTAACAGAAAATCATTGTAATTATTTCGGTACGAAATTTCTCTGGATGAAACTACTCTTTTTCTCATTTTCTAATCCTTTCTTCCCGTCTATCCTTGTAGTTGGTGTACAAAAATACAATTCTGGCCGAGGCTCGATCATACAACTGGACCTCCATTCAAACAAAGGACTAAACTAAATCGGCTCAACATACACCCAAAACATAAAATTAAATATATTCTAATTTAGACAAGATTAAGAACTGTTAAAGATATTCGGTTAGCGATATTAATATACTATAGGGAAACTTGTGGTATTGGAATATTAATTCAAATTCCTAACTACACTATACCCTATTCCACCGGCCGTGGCACCTGACGGATTAGGAGACCCTTACTCTCACACACACACACACACACACACACACACACACACACACACACACACACACAATCGCAGCTGGCCTGGCCGCCAGGTAGATGACTCATACACTGGGGCGTCCAGTAAGCAACTGCTGATTTGATCAAACACAAATTTTAACAAATTAAAATGGCATATTTGAAATCTTTGTTAAATTTAAAAGAAAATGACATCAAACACGACATGATTATGATAATATATGAATAGTAATGAGTTCAAACAACATGCTGTATTGTTACATAAACAATTAAGGGACTAAGAGGTTTCTTTTAGAAAAAACGCAAAGTTCTGTGATTTAAAACAAGTTTATTATTCATTAATAATAAATCTGACAAATAATCAGAAAGAAAATCTAGTATTATTAGAACAAATATTAAATTGTATATGTACATTATTTACATGATGCAGTTAACACTCAGTGAACATTTAGACGTTTTAAAAATATAGACAATAAACGAACCAGAAATCTTGTTTACTCTATTTATTTGTTAATTTACTGGCATAAACTATTTAGAAACAATTTCAGTGACAAATACAATAATTATAATAGAACATAGATGCCATAGATAAACTTTTTTTAAACACGCTACAACAACAATAATCAGATAATAGTGATAAAACAGAGACATTAACTTTAAAACATTCAAAAACAGTAACATTATATTATAATAGTGATATTGATAAAAAATAGATGCAATAGTCTATTTATTTTTTATAGTATAAATAGAGTTACATTAACAACCAAATTTTTATTATCAACTCAGTTCCACTACACTATTAACATTCAATCTCCAGCTTTCCCTATTTATCGTTTGGTCCTCTCCAAGACCAAGTGTTTATCTAACCTCTCTTTCATTAAATCCACGTATTTACGAACGAAATGAAATATATGGAAATATATTAAATATTCTACAACTCACAGTTTGTAGAAATAGTAGTTTTTATATCCACAACAATTTTAGCAATAAGATTTCTTGTATTGAATATTGCTTTGTGGTTTATCTTAAACAAGGAACAAAGGAACAATTTATTTACCACAAACAATAGCGTTGAAGTAGGTCAAGCTCGTAACAAAAGTGTGATTCATGATTAATAAACAATCCCATCCATAAACACAGGAGGAATAGAGTTTAAGCTGATAAACACACAACTACACTTGTTTGTTAAACATCAACTCATTTTAAATTGTTGGAGATAATAATTTTAAAATATTTTCTTAATTATTACTTTTTCTACCAGTACAGTATAAAACGAATAAGGAACGTTGAGTGTGTTGAAAAGAATTTCCTAAATATTCACTTTAGATTATTCCAGACTCTATCATCTTCAGGTTGAACTGAGACGACCCGAGGGATCCCCAACAACGTCACATATTCCCATTTCACGTCATTATCTCAAGTGGTTTGCAATTTACTTAACGAATATCTTCTCGGTTTCCTAATATTTATTTTTTACTTCACTGAGAATACATTTTGAAAGGATTTGTTTTGTTAGCGCATGCGCATGCGTATGTGAATAAAATAAAGTGCGTGTTTTGTTGTCTGTTTTGACAGACTTTCTCCTATATAACAATAGACAGAAAATAAGTTCTTCCGTAAGGCAGTGTTTTTTTAAAGGCTTAACCTTATTTTTGTAATAATCCAAACTCCAAAACATACAAAAAATCTTAGCTTGTGCATTGTTTTTGCACCATTTATTAATTTCAAGCTACATGTCTCACTGATTATTAGACTTATGTTTTTTTTACAAATTGAGGTTATTATCACCTCAGCTATTATTATCGTTAATATTATTGTCGGAGCTGGTTTTTGGTTTAGACTGAGGATAGAGGTACTAGGTATCAGGAGGGCTTCGACAATATGCGTATTCTATAGTAAATGACGTCGTAGGAGTTAGAAAGGAGTTCGTCTGGGGGGGGGGATCAGCCGTCAGAAAACGAACAGGGAAGTCCGTACTACCGAGATCAGCCAACCGACCACGGAAGAAAAGACATTTAAGGAACAATAAGTTCATATTTGTTGAATAAGAACTACATTAATTCAAGGAGTACATCTACAAAAATTGTGTAGTTATAATAGAAACGAATTTGGGTCGAAGTAGTGTTGACCACTAACACCTATGTGATTTTACTCAAGTCTTCGGCTTTCTAGATCTCCCCCAGATGCTTCGATTAAATGGTGAGATTCCAAATTCTCCAAATATTGGAATTGAAACTTCGCAAGTCCATATAAACTTATAGTTCGATTCTAAAAACGAGTCGATTCAGATGGAAGAGAAGTCACAATTTGATTCACCTTGACGACTCTTTCAAATTGAGCGAATCATTAGTGAATGTCATTACACTACTCATAAATACTACTTAGGGTTCAACTTTAAAAGTCAGTTCCAATCATTGTACTAGCAATATCCTTACAGACCGCTCACCCTCCCCCACTCAATTACTTGGAATACTAAAACAGAAAATACAACTACATAAGCTTTTTTTGACAAAATAATTGTAAATTAAAAAGTTGCACAAAACGCACGTAGACATGACTTTCATTACACTGGGTCGGCGTTGCTCTCAAACCTATAAACCTGAGTAGGACCTTACTAAAACAAACAATCGTAAAACGGTTCATTAAAATATGAGAAGTGGAATAGCGAGTGTTTGCATAGAGTGCAGCAGACGGGGCCGAGGAGAATGACCCGGCAAGACGACCATTATGCAATCTACGTATTGTCCTTAGGTTACTTATCTAGTGATATGAAATCGAAAATCTGGAGGGTGTAATCATTAAGTAACTGTTAACTTAGTACTTTATTATCTGTACAACTCCTATCCAATATAACTTATATCGGTAAAGTTGTACAAAATACATTCATTTGAGTTATTAATACAAGAAATAATTATAAAGTAGCTTTACACATCGGAATGCGGTAAACGATATTGAGTAGCATACTATTAAAAGCATCACCCCCAAACTTACACACGATATTCCTACCACAACTGAAAGTTTTAGTTGTTTTGTGCGGTGCGTAAATAGTTTAAAAGTGTACTTTCTGTCTCTCAGCTACGTCCGACCTATTTCCTGCCGTGCGTTAATAATTTTATAGTGTAGTTTCTGTCTCTCAGCTACGTCCGACCTATTTCCTGCCGTGCGTTAATAATTTTACAGTGTAGTTTCTGTCTCTCAGCTACGTCCGACCTATTTCCTGCCGTGCGTTAATAATTTTATAGTGTAGTTTCTGTCTCTCAGCTACGTCCGACCTATTTCCTGCCGTGCGTTAATAATTTTATAGTGTAGTTTCTGTCTCTCAGCTACGTCCGACCTATTTCCTGCCGTGCGTTAATAATTTTATAGTGTAGTTTCTGTCTCTCAGCTATGTCCGACCTATATCCTGTCGTGCATTAATACACTATATTGTATTAAAATACATATATGTATTGCATACAAATAAATATATGAAGCAAAATTGAATGATAATTATCTATAATTTAAAAATCATCATGGTTTTTATTATGTGTGAAAATGTGTACACTCTTTTTTTTGAGGAATACTTTAGATTCCTATTTGCATTCATGTACATTAAAAAAGTATCTCTTAGGAAAACCACTTTTTTATTTCAAGATGAGATGATCTGCTCACCTTTAAAATACTCTAGGTGCTTTGGGGTCACTAAGGACCATACATAGTAGATTTTATTTCTACTGATAGTTTTCGGTGATTCCAGAATCGAATTAGTTTTTTTCTTACTATCCTTATAATCTGGCCTTCGAAAGTCTCAAACAATTCACTTTCCTACAGTCTTGAAATACAATATATTTTTATTTGTCAACTCCATGGTAGAGACAAGACTGTGGTCCAACGTGAAACATGATCCACGAAACTTTGGGACCACTTTTTAAAGTGATATTCAAGGAATAGTATATAATAAATCTGATTAAAATTCAACTAAAAATTCCCACTACTTAAGCTCATTGCTAATATTGTTTTATTTTGAGATTTTGATTTTCATAGTTTGTGCACGTTTTAGATACACGGAGAGTGCACTATTAGATACACATTTTAAAGATGTAAAAATGGTAAGTTGGTATCGTAGACACTTCATTGTCTTCAGCCGCGGCTTCCTCTGAGAGTTAGAAAGTTTATATTTAGATTTAACTAAAAAATGATATTTAAAATTAAATTAAAACGTTAGATAAAATAATCATATTTTTTAAATCATATATTCACAACACAATATTAAAGTATAGTTTCCTTCCCATAGTTTCCTAAACAGGCAGTGTGATCGGGTTCCAGTGTTCAACTAATTTACACAAATTAATAAGCTCTTTAATTGTTTCCAGTTCTCTACTCGTTTAAATTAGAACCACATCAATTAGTGACAGTTCATACTGATGGTGTTCAAGTTCAAGCCTCTAATAGTCTCATGGAATTTTGTTTGTAACTCAATTTTTATTTTAGTAATAATCTGACAATATTTTGTAAAGCATTTTTAATCATTCATGACATCAAGGCGTTATTGTGATTTAAGGTCATTTTTTAGTTAAAATGAAAGTAATTCATCAAGATAAAAATATGACTTTTATACTGTATTAAGGTACATTTTAAATTTGACAAAATAACCATTCAGACCCTGTCGCTTCCAGTTCAACCTCGGTTCTGATACACTGTTCTTACCCAAATTTCCTGGCATGAAATTAAAATGTATAGGCCATGCTTGTGTTTTTGTCACTGCAGCCTGATTGTAATGACCACATAGAATTATTAATGGAATTCATTGTTTCCTTATTAACCTGCCAGGATTCCTGAGACTGTTTTATGGGTGCAATTATCACTAACAGCGACAATTTAATAAAATCACATATCTGACACATGCTTGCAACAAAATAATGACTAGGCGCATATCAAAATAGCACGTTGATTTCAAGTAAGTACTAGTTTATTGCCAGAATACTATTATTGTTTTAATATTAAAGGAATAAAAAAAACTCAATAACAAAAATACAAATTATTGTGATAATAATAATCAAATATATTTCTGTTAAAATTCCAATGATTTAGCATTTATTTGCTGATATTTTCTAAATTTATTTATTTATTATTATTATTTTTTTTTTTACATTTTGCTTAATAGGACCATGTTTTTGATTCTTGTTGAATCTCTATTAAAACTTTATTGAAAGAATTTACATTAAACATTTTTCACCGTCATCACAAACGTCATCATTAACTGAATTCAACGCATGAACATATTAAATATAAAATACTAATAAAATATTAAAATGATATTCTAATTACTGGAAAGCACTATTATTTTGGACATAGTTTGTCACTACTTTTAGATCTATCGTCTTCTACCCTATCTGACTAAATGTGTAATCTTAGTTATAGAAATAAATAGCATATTGTCGGGTACGACTAATAATAATAAAAAATAAATTTAGAAATCAGATAGTAAATAGATATTTTGTTGAAAAGTAATGTGTTTTACATAAACTTATATTTTTAAGTAAACGAAGTGAACGAAGCTTCTTTGGCCGAGGGTTTAACTATAAAATAAATGTAATAAACGCTTTATCTTATATATTATTTGACTGATCATCACGATTTTTTGCACTTATTTAAAACTCACAAATAATGTCGGTCGTGAGGAAGGAGGATTTTAATTTTTGACAAAATTTACCTATAATTTCAAATACATTACACTTATGTGAACTAACAATCATCTATTTATTTTAAGTTTAAACCATTTCATAATTCTTCATTATAGCTACTAATAATAGCTGATTCTTTAAAATAATCATAAAATCAGTTTGAGGTTAATAGTTTTCACAAGATATTTTATTTCTGTTATATCACATACACATATTGTTACGTTTTGTCTCATTTAAATCTAGTAACATCTGTAAACAGTTTCTCATAATATATTACTACAACTGTCTCAATGTTAATCTGCATTTTATTACGTAATTATGTGTTTTAAGGCGTGTGTACAATTAATTGTGCATTTGGAAATAATAAATATAAATAAATAATTTGTTTGACTTGACTCGGTCATTTGATAATGATCTAATTTAATTTGTCATTAAAAAAAGGAAACATTAAAAATAAAAACCAAATACCCCTTACATTTATGTCTGCTCCGAAGTCTTCAGGTTTTTTAAAGTTCTTGAAAAAGTATACACCTAAGAAGAAGGATAAATAGGTCTTAAACTGCAACCTTTTTTTTTTGAAAAATAATAATCACTGTTTATTTCTTCTTTATGAATTGCTAGATGTTGAAATGTAATGTTGTAGTTACAAATATTAAACATGACAACTTCTATAGAATTACTGTTTAAGGGTAAAAAAAAGGAAAAGAAAATATTTATTTAGTTAAGATGTTAGGAATCCTTATGCAATGTTGAAAGATGATCATGGTTAACTTCATATATTCTAACTTCAAATATCTATTATTTTAATTATAGTTTATCAACATTATTTTACAACATTAATTTCACATTCTACACAAAAATCATTTTATACAAGTGATTCAATGTGATTTTCGGTAGTAGTTTGTGATAATGATTTTCAGTAGTTTAATCAATAGGTTTTGTACTCATTTATATTAAATCCAAACACTATTTTAAATAGTAACATGCAGTAGCGAAGCACGGGTTTGAAGTTAGTATTTCAATAAACACAAATTAAAACTGCGTCAATCTACTAATAATAACATCAAAAAATAAATAACAATTACAGAAGAATTGGAAAAGTTCAAAAGTTACAATAAAACGTTTTACAATATATGCAAAGATTTATAAACATCAAAACTTCAATTAAAATACCTAATTAAGATAACGTTATTGTAGTAATGAACTAATTAATTGATCAATGTATTAGTTCTTGTTCTTCAGTCACTATTTTGTGGGTGAAGGATACTCGATTTAGTCATCAGACTACAACCCAAAATCTCACAAATACAATTCAGTGGTCGTCTCATACTTTGTAAACAACAGCTGCGACTAACAATATCTCCTCCTACGCGCGGAGATCGGAATTGGCGCATTCCACGATGAAATTATGTAAACACTCGTAGCATTGTGAGTATGGTCCTTCAGTGAATAGATTTTAAGGAAGATAAACGTCACAGTGCATAAACTTGTCATATTAACTGTCAACCTCTGGCCACACGCGTTGCCTGCTGTAAGAGATAACAGTCGCGGTCTCACTGTCAATATTTTGACAGAAGTGCGCTTATTTACTTTCATCAAAGACGTATTAACATATTGCCAAGGTCAAATTCAGGTTTGACAACGTCAAGAACATTTCGAGGAAAGATACGTGAATGAAACACTTTACCTAGAACTCTAGATTTCCAAGGACCTTTTGGAGAGTTCTTACGAGAACGCTTTCGCAAGAGGATAGTAGTAAAATATTTAGACATAAAGATGTGGCGCCTAAGCTGTCCGTTAACAAAGTATGGCACAAACTTATATGAAACCACAGTTTTTCTGGAACTTTTTCACAATCTTAAGGTTTAATGTGAATCATTTGTTTGTATATGCTAATTGTAATTTAATATTAATTTCAATGAGTAAACAATATGCTAAGATGTCATCAAATGGCATAGACTAGAACGGAGCAAGTTTATTAGTTAAATCTATTAATTCCAAATGAACCTAATTATAATTAAAACAAAAAAAAAACTATAATGAAAACAGAATTAAATAATCAAATGTAAATTAACGTTCAAACAATTCAGAATAATCCATTAAATTGTTGTCTTTTTCCCTTGTGATCGTTTCTACTACAATTTTGTCATGTAGAAGAATATATAAATATAAATTTGTAAGTTCCACACCTGAAATAATATGATAATAATCATTCGTGGATCTAGTTAGTTAACCTAAACTCAAATTGATTTAATTGTTATTTTAAAAATTGACCAATATGTAGTCGGAAAAATATAACAAAACATTGTACCAGATATGAATATTCTTGTGTGTACGTAAGCATTACAGTAACTTGTTTTTTTTTACTCTGTCCGAACTCCTCCAGTTCTAAGTTCAGCAATATTTACATTATTTCTACATGTTCATTTAATTTATTAAAAAGTTTTAGTTTTGTTGCTCATTCTTTATTTTCGTACCAGAAAGATAGTTTTACCGTTGTAAATCATGTTTAAATACTAATACACTACGCTTTATCTTTTTAATGTTCAAACTCCCACTTAATACTTATAATTATTTCTTCTTAAACAGTTTTCATTTTCTTACTCAAAAATGTTGGTTCTTAAGTTCATTGGTAAAACTCAAAAAGTCTGCCACCCATTATAAAAATATCTATATATTTTTAAATCGTCTATATATCGTTAGTGAAATGTAAAGATTTCTCAAAGCAATAAGAAAAATTGCTAAGGAATATTTCCAAAAATCTAAAACAGTAATTTAATCTTGACTTCATTTTATAATATTTATGTTTAAATCGAATTTACGACACAAATTTAGAAAGTATAGACCTTATTTAAATATAAATATTGTTTAAAATAATCTAAAAAATATAAGACAGCGTCCATGGCTGATTTTCACTTTATTACTGAGATCTACGTTATTGACATTTTTGGTGATTAATAGTTTAATTTGTTTACTATTTTGATTGTGAATTGGTGTGCGAGAACGTATATGCAATGTTTTTGATCTATGGTTATTTTATTTCCATAATTATGAAGATAAGAAACATATCTTTAGAAATGGGATTATATTAGTGTCTAAATTATTAATATTTCTGCCACTACTAGGTACTTGTATTTATATGCTAATATTCAGCACGATGTATTTGTTTGTACACAAGTATTATTTATTACATTGGCCATTGTGACTTTAACATACATTGCAGTGCAGTAGCGTGCAATTGTTGGACGGTGTTGAGTTGTCCCGTCTAAATAAATCACCGACAATTCTCGGGTAACAATGAGTGAATGCGGTTTTTGCATGTGCAGTGTTACCAACTCCCAAAAATATTTACCCCTAAATCTAAAGTCAAAAACCCCTAAAATCGCCACAATTACTTGAAAAAACCCCTAAAAAAAATATATTGTTTAATAAATTTACTAACCTTTAAATGGTCTTATTAATTTCTCCTCTACTGCTGCAGTGCTGCTGGGTCTAACCAGTTTCGACACAACAAACCACTCTCATTGTCGAAGACGAATATTACAGACGAAAATCACATGACACAAAACACTACACACTACATAAAGTATAAACACGTAAACACATTCACCATTAAAGGATCGTTAAATAATTAAAATGGAGTCAAAAGAATGAATAACAATTATATTATGTAAAAAATAGTAAATAAATAATGATAAAATAAATAAGTAAAAAATCCCTAAAAATACCCCTAAAAATATAAAGCCCCTAAAAAAATCCCATCCCACTTATTTTCCCCCTAAATTTGGGGGGAAAACCCCTAAGTTGGGAACACTGTGCATGTGATAAGGCAAGCTGGCGCTAAGAGATGAGTTGGAGCCAGACTTTTGGCTCCGAATCAAAACCATGACACGAGCCTAAACAACACGTCTCTCTTTTAGTTTATACATTTATCATAAGTCTGTCTCTAACACCCCTTAACACTCTCCGGTCTAGACTGTTGACATCTACAGTACAAAAGTGATTTCTTGACAATCTATATCGACTATAAATGAAATCGAATGTAAGAAGAGCACGTGGAAATCGTAAAGCGGAATATCGGGGCGGGTCCCCAGATTAGGTTTATCTGAAGGGCGGTATGAGGACGTTGCTCTCGCTATCACCTGCGGGCTCGCGCACACCTAACGCTGTAAAAAACCGATATTCCGGGAACTTCAAGATAAAGAAATATTTCAATAAACGAATATAAAGATTGTTTATGCTCAACACAAGACTGTTGTCTTTATTTATCCACGTTTGTTTAGTTTAATGATTGACCTATATTAGTATTAATTGCCGTCATATATTTAACAACCGTTATTAGGGTTTAGTAATAGGTTTAACGGTAAATATATCTTTCAATAAAAAATAGATCTAATTTTTCTTTTGTATGTAGCTGGCGTGTTGATTATTGACAGGTGAAAAAGATTTGTGAAACAGAAAAATTTCTATTAGGTTATTTTATTGCATTTCCAGGTGTATTTTAACATAAAAAACGCGTATTTCATTTTTAGAAAATACTTTGACTGGAAAAAATAGTATGATAGCAGGAAAAAAAGCGGAATTCCACAAAAATTCCTCCCTTTTCGTGAAGAGCTTGCATTCTTTAGATAACAAAATGTAATAAGATAATTTATAAATCATTAAACCAAAAAATGCCAGCAAGAAGTCTCTGGGGCTATAAAACCGAAAAAATGATATATTTAATTTAAAGAGAAAATTATTTTTCCATAAATAATAACTTATTTTATTTCTTACCTTATGACACAAATCTTCTTCTTTAAAATTCATTATTTCGTAGTTTAACGTATCTTATATTTTTGTTACTCAAAAATTATTTGTTTGATTTTTAATTAACAAAGTGAAATAAATAGAAAAGAAGAAATTTGGTAACTTTGAACCTTCGAAAATAAATGTTGAGGCTTGCATAGTTGTAATTTATTTATAAAAATTTACCGAAAATGTTGATAAACTTTTGTGATATTTTCTATAATAACACCACAAAAAGGAAGAAACATATTTTTATTCAGAATTTTAGCAATTTTATTTATAATTTCAAGATATCATATCTTCACATATTAATGATCGTGAAAAAATATTCTTGGTTACATTTTGATAAAGTTTTGTCATATCCTGTTAATTTTCCAACATAGGAAAAATATAAATATCTTAAGACAAAATTCAAGTTTTTGTTGGCAAATTTTTATACTTTTCAACTTAGAATCGCTGTATTAAAAAAAAAAAAAAAAAAAAAAAAAAAAAAAAAAAAAAAAAAAAAAAAAAAAAAAAAAAAAAGGAAAATAAAACGTTTCACACCTTTTACGAAATATAATTTCAAGTTTTTCACTATATACTGTATATAAATCTCAAGAAAAAGTACCATTTTGGATTTTTATTGACTCTTTTCTGAAAAATTAAACACTTGTTATTTATGCTAAAATACATTTAAAACTGCAATAAAATAGATTTTAAAACATTTTCTGTTTTCAAAACAGTCGAGGATTGGGCTAAGGTGACGTCACTGTTTGGTCGACTGGGCAACAGAACAAAAAACCTTGTTTCGCAAGAGCAAACATTAATTTAAAGAAAAATGTAAGGTTTATAGTTTAGTTTGGGTTTACCTAAATAAACAAATGACTGACTTTGCTGATTTTAATGTTTAGATCATGAAAATTTCGGTCAAACGAACTCAACCCATGATTACTTAAACCTGCTGATATCAAATAAACTCAATGTTATGAACAATATTTTGAATTATTATTATTATTATTATTATTATTTCCATATCACAATGTATTTAGAAAAGATAATACCATAAATAATAAGAAAAAATAAGAGAAGCTTTAGTCCAGTCTAGTATCCGTTTACGTAGATTTAATTTCAATGAAGGTTCAAAAAGTTACGTTGTTGAACTAGCATCGTGATATTATGGAAGTTACAACTGGTAGCGAATTGTGGTTGTGTTTGGCTAGATTTATCACACTCAACTGAAAACCATCCACTTTTAAGGGCTGTTGCGCAACAGGATTAAGCAGTAATAAGAAAATAGAATTAATATTTAGCTCTGAGAAATTGCAGCTTAAAAATGTCCAAATTTGTGAATAATTCTCAAAGTTCTAATTTAAGATTAAAAATTCTAATGTGTTTGAAATGGATTGCGGTTTAATACTTCCCATAGATTTTACTTCTATAATAATGTTGTTTTACTTTCAAGTTTAATTATCATGGTCTAAGGGCGTTTTGGGGAAAAGAAACATTAGAGTAGAACTCAGCTCTTTATATTATGGGAAAAAAAGGTACGAGGCTACCAGATGTTTAGATTTTTTTAATGCAATACAGGATAGTTTTATAATTTCACATTTAGAAACAATATTTTACGATCATTTCTGTACCTATTTCCAAAACCTAACCATCGAGGTTATATTAAACTTGAAAGTACCTACAAAAGAGAGGTACCTTCATTAAACCAAATTAAAAATTTCTCCTCAACCCTTTTCTAAAATATTATCATTTATTCAATTTTAAAATTCAACTTTCAGGGATTGCATTTTTAATTGAGCGTCAACTTATATTTGGACTCCCCGCTTACTAATTTTAGTCATTTTTTTGAAACCCTCTATATACAAGCATAATTTGTTTATTAGTTTTAGATTTTTTTAAAGATTTTTATTTTGTCATATATTATGTAGTAAGCATTTATGTAATAGGTTAAAAAAATCGATTTAGATTTTAAAGCTGACTTATTTGTTTAGAGGTCCCTGAGTTACAAAGGAATGATGTCTACTATCTGCAGTGGCTCTACAATCTAAATATGTTTAAGTTTGATATAATATGTACATCTTGATGTGTATTTTGATTCTTCAATATAATTATACAAAACTGAAATTTGGAGGGAGCTGCCATAAGACTAAAATGTAAAATTCCGACTTCAACGATTTTAATCAAATTATGATAAAATGTAGGCTCTAATATAACCCTTGTAAAGTTATTGGTCGCGATCTCCCCCAAAAGTTTCTGAAGTTCCTGTAAAAAAACCAAAATCCGATTCTATCGCGGAACTATAGCCGTCATTTTAATGACTTTAAAAAGTGGTTTTAGAGTTTTTAAAGAATATTTCAATAAAATACGCTTAGAACGAGTTTATGGCACATGCTAAGCAAGGTTGTATTTAAGTATATTAATTCAATTTAGTATATATATTTTTTTAATTCGAAAAATTTAGATTAAAGCTTATTTTTCTTCACCAACTTTTCTCCCATGAGAAATGCTTGGGGATATACTCGGTAATAAATAATATTAAATAAACTCATATTTTTCCCCTTTCCCATGGAAGAAACATTTTTTTTTTATATTAGAGGTACTTTTAGAGAGATGATTACGATGATTTTTTTTATTATATGTGAGAAAGATAGTGCATGTTTTTGCACAGTTTATTCACTATATACAAGCATACAAATACGACCTCTGCTTTATACAAATTTTAACAGAATCTTCAATAAAGTGACGCAATAAGAATAACTGTACCGATTACTTTCATAAAAGCATCGTAAATAAGATAAAATGTCAAGTAGAAGCTATTAGAGTGTTGTACTGATGCAAACACTAGTAACTCAAAATATAGGTTCGATGTTGATAACTGTAATAATGAATGTTTGGCTTTAATTTGCTGAATATACAGGCGGAGAGACAGCTATGATTTAGCTGTTCATATCGTGTGCATTGCTACTTGGACTTAAACTTAAACCATCGCCTTCCATAAATAACATGAACACGCCTTCCAAACAGTAGAAAACTCATTTCTGCAGGAGATCTTTTAGTCCATTTAAGAGATAAGTTTTAAAGCATCTGTGGATCTCATTAGCATTTTAACACCATTTACTGGTATTTGTTGGTGTAAGTCATTAACGTCATCAAATTATTATTTATTACTAACGAAATATCTTTAAAACCATATTTAGAATTAAAATATTAACCACTAAATACGATATCCGAATCATATAGAAATATTTCGTATTTTAATTATTTAAAATGCCAGTGACATACAGTACATTTATCAATTTTTAAAATTATTGGATGATGATGGATTGTTCAATAAATTAAATTATTTGGTATAATTTATTTGGTCATTTGTGTATATAGATTAACGCACTACATTTCGAAATTGTGGACCAACTCTCACCATCAAGTGATAAACCTTAAGCATATTAAAGACTAGGCTTTGTAGTTTAGGACGGACTATGAGAGCTTTTATAGGATAGTTGTATGTTACAGGCAGTACAAATAGAAGATATTGAAGATGAAAAGGATATGCAATTACGCCTAGAAGATAAATTGGAAATAGGAAAACATATTTGATTCGAAAATAATAAATTTAGTTGGGTAGAAATTAATACAACGAGGGGAAAATGTATATAAACAGAAAATAATATCTTCTTCTTTAAGTAAGGTTAAAAATTTTCCAGTTAATTTTCAGCAGGGAGTGAGTACAAAGTCTAACTCTTGACAGGACAACCGTCCACCCTTAAAAGCCGTTAGGAAACTAAACTATTTGCACAACTTTTCTTTGACCAGAGTATGGTACCGATTCATATTGGTGGTTTGTAGTAATGGAACTAGTGGTGATTTTACAGTATTGGTTAAAGTGCTGATTGCTACTGACTTTAAAGAGTAATTAACAGTGATTAATTGATTGACTACTGTTATACTTTAAAAATATTTTCAACAAGTGACTGCAATTTCGTGAAAAACTCTTTAATGTCTGGATAAAACATGTCTCTTCGACACATCTCATCAAAAACTCTCTTTGTTTGATTTGAAAAAGAGGGAAACATTTTCTCTTTTAAATTCGAATAGTATTAAAATATAAATGGAAGAAGGTCTAAAATAACGTAAAACAATAACACTGAGAGAGAACTAGTCGAGAATCACTACTATTAATTTAATTCACGATATCATAAGACTATATGCAAAATAAAAACTTTTTTAATTTGAGTCACCAGATTACTCTTAGAGAAGTGGTAGTTACGTTATCAAATAAAGCTGAAGCTAACCAAACATTGGCAAATATCACGTTTCAGCTAAAGAGAGCGATTAAAACAGTATATATCACAGTTAGATATAATATTTATAAATAATAATAATAGTGATTTTAAAATCGTTGTGAGAGAATTACAGGCCAGTTAGTCACAGAACATCAATAGTGGTTTACCATTTCTATTGTTAGTATGTAATTCTGTTGACCTGATTATGATTTTGTTAAGATTTTAGTTGTTTTTACAGTTCAGGCCTCGGTTTAGTCCTGAATACCTTTCTCAGATTCCATAGTCCTGTGCTACTAGGCTATGTTGCCTTTTAATGTTTTTTAGTACTAGGTTTAGTACTTGATAACGATAGTTGATCTATATTGTCGAAACGTCGTGTACTAATTTTATATACACAGTAAATATCGGAATAAATTATGCTAATAAAATTTTCATTTTGTTATCTATGCAAAGTTAATGTAAATTTAGCCGTACCAATAGTAATTATGAAGTATACATTTAACTTGTTTAGTATTAGTGAAATGCCAAAATATACATTATAAATTTAAGTTATTGCGATCACATCATTACCAGAGATTACCAAACCTACGCATAGGAGTAATTTGATACAAATTTTTGCTGACTGTGTGTGAGTGTGTGTGTGTGTGTGTGTGTGTGTGTGTGTGTGTGTGTGTGTGTGTGTGAGAGAGAGAGAGAGAGAGAGAGAGAGAGAGAGAGAGAGAGAGAGAGAGAGAGAGAGAGAGAGAGAGAGAGAGAGAGGAGACAGTGAGACGTTTCTTCTGAGTTAAAAATACAACATTCTTAAAGTAATAATTAAAAATAAAAACAAGTATTTTAAGGCTTGACGGCTTGTTGTTTGAGTGTTAAAACTAATTAATTGTTATACACTAAACTATAACTCAATTAAATAAACGGTACAAAAACATTGAATTCATTTTCTTACTAAAATAATATTGGAGCTATACTACTTATAGGTAGGAACTGGGGTTTATTTTAGCTGATCCCCCCTCCCATGTATGTTTTATAAGAAATAACTAGGTATGAAAGGGTCTACCTCTTTATATATTTTAAAATATTTAATATTTTGAAGAAAATAATGTTTTACTGCTTACTGCTGCTTCATTAATTTTACGGTGGTTTCATTTAAACTCCTTGAGATATGACCAAAATACCCTCATGTATCATGCGCGTTTTATAAGTCGCAGTTTTGGTCTATTTTGAGCTCAAATTTTGTGTGTATAAAAATGTTCTTATCAAATTCTCTAGGATAAAAATAAGAGAGTTATTATTAAAACAAAAGGGTCAAACGTGTGTAAAAACCACGCGACTTGGAGTCCGTCCTCATATAGGGACCGACTTTATTTGTATAAAGTTGAAGCCACAGACGAGAGAGAGGTATACTCTCTTGTCTGTGCCCACACATAATATTAAAAAAAAATACATTTTTCAACACGATAGTTTTTCCCTCTTAACTACCCCAAGAACTTTTGTTGTTACCGCAATATTTTTTCCTATATGAGGGACAATAGAAAGAATATAAATACAAAGAAGTTTGACCTTTAAAAAAAGAAACAAAATAAGAAAAACTTTAAACTACCCACCTGCAGTCAACAATATAACTTTAGAATAGTAGGACATAATTTGTCTTTAAAATTATATTTCACGTTTCAACGTACTCACTTTGACGAAACACAATTTTCTGTAATTTTTGTCGGTGGTAGATTAGAAGAAAACAACTTTATAACTAGTTTAAAACGTTAAAAAAAATTCTTGTAGGAAATCACACACACAAATTCAGTTACCATAGTAACCAAAATTATAACACCCTTAAAACAGATGGTTGGTTCATCACCTCTAATAATTCAACACAATATGAATAGACTTGAACAGAGTGAAACATTTTGGAATGTGTTTCAAATTTGATTCTTTACCAAAATATTTAAAGTTCAATCAGTCAGGTTCAATGAATGTACTGCACGTCTATTATTATATTACTCTCTATTCTTTTTTTAAAAATTGATTATGTTACTAAGCATTGCAATTATTAAGTATACAATTTATAACTGTTTGTATGCGCTTTAGGTTTTAAATCATGTTAATAAGTTCATACATCAAAACAAATAGCTACTGTTTAATGAGCACCATTCCTACGAATTTAGTAGCTCATGTTATAGGAAAATATGACCGAAAGGTTTTTCGTAAAATAAAATACGTTTCAAGTAAACGCAAAATAAAATACAGCACGGTTGTGTAGTCTGAGTTAAGTGACAGCTTTTTTTTCTCTTTACTTTTGACACCGAAGGTTCTTGCTGGAATTCCACATTTAAAGCTATATAAAACGAGGCGTATCGCTACATATATAACACATAAAAGCAAATTGTAATCGTAAAATAAATTAAATCTGCTGTTATTTTGATATTTACCAACTGAATTTCTTCAAAATCTCATCGGATCATCCTTTAGACATTTGTACTAACTAATTAAAATTTAGTGAGAATCGGACAACTTGTTTGCTAGTTATGCTTGCGGAAAGTGGAAGTTTTTATGTTATAGATTTAATTTTCGCTTATACAATTATGATCGTGAAATGATTACCGTACTTTTTGTAATTGACTTTATACAATGAGACTCTTGGTAGCGGACATGCAAATATTTAAGGCCTCCGTAATGAAATTGAAGTTACACTCAGAACCTCACTGGAACGTCTTCGGATCTTTGTAACAAAAGTTTGTAAAATTCCAGGTGTGTTGAGGAAATCTTAAGGCAGAATTACGAACATTCTTATCTCTTGAGATACGACATTGCTAGTATCACTTCAGTACAATAACCTTCATAGATTGAGTATTTTCAAGTTCAGTTGTGTAGTAAAGTTACTTAATTGAGACAATTTTACTGACTCAAAAATGAACATGTGATAAGTGAAAACAATTACTACTTCATTATTAATAAAAGGAAAAAAAAACTTTGATTTGTGGGAAAAAGTGTATCTGAAGAAATAAAATAACATTCTATAAATTAGAAATACTTGGCTTCTATCCATGGGGCCTTTCGGTTGTGATTCATTTATCTAGAAAATCACACAAATAATTCCAATGAAACTTTATATTCACAGGCGTATAAAAGAAGAAAAAACACTTTAATAAAAAACTCTTTTCTAAATATCTATTTTTTATAAGTTTTTTTTTTTATATGTAGTTAATGCAATGGAAACAAAATTTATACAGATTAAAGCGATGATTACACAAAGGAACATTGCGCAACATGTATCATGTAACATTATGGTATGCTATATAAGGACATAGGATCATGTTGTCGATATTGATTCCGATTAGAGAGATATTGATGGCACATTAACGTCTCCATAATGCAGTTGTTAAATAAAAAGAAATTATCTTTCAGTGAAGACTATAGGGTAAGTGAAAGTTTGAGGGACACTGAAAACAACATTAGTTTAAAAATGGATAAATTTATTTATTATTTAAAAAATATCTGTTTAGGTGATTACCGCACTGTTTTTGATTAACAGGAATGTTTTGAAATTATTATTTTGCCAGTAACGTTTCTTTTGGGCTGTTACAAAAACAGTTCTTGAATTCTCTCTAACTGTTTTTGAAACGACCTCCTTGAGAACCTCTGTTGATAGATCTACAGTGATTTTACACTAATGGTGAATGTAACGATAGTTACTAATCAATTACAGCTATTGATTGAAAACTTCATTGATAGTGATTTACATGTTTTTCATTCTGATACAATTTTCTCGATATAAATTTCAAATGGCATATGTTGTAACAGGAATTAATAATTTCACTTTCGCCTCTTTTTTCCACGTGCTGATATTTTCTTTTTTAGAATTTACTAGTCTAAAAATATAAAACCTATAAAGCAGGCAGGCCTGTAAGATAAGTAACCTAAACAATAACACTACGAGAAATAATAGAGAGAATGATAGGACTCGTTCAGTCACAATATTCACTCAATTTACAATATGATATTATCAAACGCCAATCAAACAAAATTCACTGAATATAAATCACTAAAATCACTGTTAGAAAATGGTTAGCTATTGTATCGGAAATAATTGAAATTAGTCAAAAGTGAAACCTGAGGAATCAAGTCACAGCATGTTTTCTCTTTTATATGACAAAACTATCATAAAAACGTCCTCACACAAGCGTGGAGGAAAAGTATTAATTACATAAAAGAAGTATTGGTTTTTTACGATACTTCATTCGTAATAACGACGATCATGTTTTAAAAATATCATTGACGACGAACTAGTACCATTAGTTACTATTTACGAAAATAACGAGGTTATCTCTAATAAAAATAATGTTTTAACCATTTAATCTATAAAACTAGACCAAATCAATTTATAAAAGCTCCAGTAGTTATAATTTGACGCTTAGGATTAATACTAAACCATGCGTGAAGAAGAACTATATCCATTTCATTGATAAATGTATTTTACACAAGCTTCTATATTTACGGATTGTTTTCTTCAGGATACTTTTATCACTGAATTTGTACCTTTCCATTCAACGTTGGAAGTGTTTCCTGTGTCTTCTGTTTGAGCTGAAGAATGTCTCTCACATTTTTCAAAAGTTTTTTGTTGTAACAGTACTCGAAACAGAGGTGAGTCCATGTCTAGGTGTCAATTTATCACTTACTGGGCACAAATAAAGCCTTTACAGTGGTCAGTACCTCCTGGGGTCTCGGACAATATATCTTAGTGAGGGTCACTTTGATGCAACAAGCTATGCCTTTGTCACCACTACACCTGTTGTTCAATGTACCCAAGTGGATGGTCACAAACTGTAGCAACTTAATTATACATCCACGTTAACTTCACTTCAAAGTTTACCAATAGAGGATGAAATTACTAACTTGGTTACGAATCAAAATAGAGCTTGACTAGTGAGATGTTATATCTTCTAAGAACAAGTTCTCAAATAATAATTGAGAGCTGTAATTTGTTTCTTGTGGTTAAAATATCACTGAAGATGGCGAGATTACCGTTGAAACACGTTTGATAATTAAACGTTATTTGGTAAGAATTTGTGTTATATTTATTATTAGAAGATTGTATCTACTACGACGTACTTTTTAATCATTGCTTTGTGTGAAATGTAGCGAATATGTCAGACAGATCTAAAATACTCTGCTTGGAGGTGATAAACTCATCTGATAGGACGCGAATTTCTTCTGCTGTTTTTGTTTTATGTATTCGCTTGTTAGCCATCCAGCCTTAGCAGTATATTATTCAGATCTTCAGCAGTGCAAAATGTGCTATTATAGAGAGCCTTGTGTAAATTTTATTATAAATAAGAAGGAACCTAAAAGCATTTTTAAACAGTCGCCAATTGGAAATTGTGCGACCATTTTTTAATCACATTCAATGAATAGAACAACCTAATTTTACACTCTAAAATGGTCTACGTTTACTAAAGTGTTATTGGTCCCTAATTTTGAGGTTATGTTTTTAACAATTTAGTTTTTAGTAACATCTCTATTATTCGCTGTAGAAAATGTGTTTGGATGTCTTTGGATGCGGATTTTAAACACAATTACTGTAGCTAATCTTGGGTTTTTTACGGCGTTCAAGTAAATAATTTCTTCGAAAAGCCGTTTTTATATTTGAAAATTGGTTGCTACTTTTTGTAAAAGTGACGAATACTTTTTTGTTTTCTTAGTATTTAATTTTTTATATCGGTATAAGAAAGTTAGTACATTGTTTATTTAATTTAGTCGGCATCAATTTTATCACAAAGTAAAATGGAAAATGGAAACTCCATCTTCACTTCAGAAATAAAAACACTACTGAAAATTAATATTAAAAAAAACAAAAAAAAAACAGTTTATAGATACTACTAGAATCAGCTGATAAAATACGTCGCAGGAGGAAAGTGTATGTACTTAAGAACTCTTCTGATGTTTTTGATAATTTTATTGATGAGCTATTATTATTTGACTGCGTAAAGTGGTATGTACTTAAATAAAGATTGATTTGACGGGATCACCGTTGTATTTGTAGGTTTCTTTTATTATCAGTAATTTCCGATATCAACTCGATGAATTGTATTTCTTTTTGTTGCTTTACTGTTTAATTATTCAATTCTTGCGGTCACTACAATTCGTTATATATGTTATCTCAACCACCATTATAATGTTAACAAGTAATTAAATCTGAGGTTATACAAACACATGAAATTCCAATTATTATTTAACGATTCATTGTAACTTAGAACTTGGGAGATTGAACAAGTTTAGGTTAAAATACTGAGTTGATAAATATATCGATAAAATTCTGTCGTATTTTAAACTATATAATCCCCGAAGTAGCTAAGGAAGTTTTTTAACACCGCTATCAATGTAATATTATGTTGTACTGGGTACATAGGCTAACATTGTTTACTTGTAAGTTGCAATAATTGGATTTGATTTAATTTTGTTAATACGTCGTTTGATTTAGTCGTGGAAAGTGAAATATAAGGTCTTTCGTTAAATATATTTAGTTATATTTACTGTTATTTTGATTAAACAATTGCCTAATCCTTGTTGTAGCATTATTTCATGTGTTTTTTGACAAAAAAAAATTGAATTTTATTTCTTATAAAATAAACACAACATTGTTTTTAGCTTAATGTGTTAAGAAATACTTTAGTTGAAACAGTTTTTGATTATGAGATAGTTTCCTAAAATCTGATCTCAAGGTTGTCTACAGTTTTTATTTTATTTGAGCTATTATTTGTATTTCTTCCCCAGATAGGCGCAGATAATTGATTATGGTTCATCAATAAACAATATGGGGCCCACATATAAAAATAAATAGGCTAAATAAATAAAAGTAGTCGATCTAAATATTAGTTGAAAATATGTTCATTTTAACCCTTTTTACTAATAAATTTCCTATTTATTTTCGTTACAAGTACAGCATAGAAATATAAGACAATTTTAAACTCGTTCTTCATAAATGGCATAAGAGATTTATAGTTAATATATATTGAAACATGACGTCATATCCTACACTTCGTTTTGTAATTAATATATATTTTATGTCAAATGTTTGTATGAAAATGTTTTTGAATTGTTTTGTCATTATAAAGAAACTATTTACTAATAAACCTATATATGACAAAACAGACAATAAATATTATGTATGATAATACTTTTTCGTGGATCTAGTTGGCTAAGCTAACCTCAAAATTATTATATACTTATTACATACCATCAATCAGCTGTTATTAATTGTTTGTTATGGTAACAATTGTTAAAATGCTTTCAAGAAACAGACAGCTGATTTGCAAATACTACAGAGATAATGTGTTTTATAAAATTTTAATCAATAGAAATTTTAACCTTGGTCAAAAATCAAAATCAGACTTCGTCGTCAAGATCAAACACATTTTCAACTTGTAATTATCTGCAAAAACTAATCACGATGATCAGTATAAGTTATCATGATGCAGTGTTTGTTACATTTCGATTCCAACTTTCTGTCAATGTTGCTCTGCTCACTTTGTTTATTCCGCTCTAATAAAACTGGCGCTAAAACTACTGTTTTGAGTATGGGTTCCTACTTTTATCATTGACAATGGTTCAACCAATCACAGAGTAAGCAGACTGTACTTAATTGTTATTTATCGTATTATTAAATTATTATGACTTTGTTGGACATAATGGTCGAATATTTATGATCTGTTAAAATATATTGAATCATTTAACGTAGAAATTAGTCCAATTTTAAAAGTTACTAAAATTTGGCCTTCGTCTGATACTAATTATGCTGAGTAATCTTTTGCTTGTTTTAATTATGAAATTTCTGAAAAATTTAGAAGCCTTTAGATTTAATTTAAAGCTCATATCGAGCGTCATTGCTATTGAAGTGACAACTTGAATACCGGATTAAATAGTCAACGGGGTTGCAATAGTTTCAATGTAATTAAATTTCGATGTAATTAGATAATTAAGTGATAAACAGATTTATTAGTTGTCATGGAAACATGTGAAAGGTTTAAATTTGTCATTATGTGAGTGATAACAATATGCAGGAAACAATATGGGAGTTGACAAACAGCACGGAGGCCTAATTGATGAGAGTCATGCTTTTGATAAGAGATGTGATAAGAGTATTTAACCACGTGCATACCCGTCTAGATAACATTCCTGTAGCATTTATTTGAATGATTGGGTGCTTTTATTTTGATCTGCTCTGAATTCAATATTGGTTAAGATGATATTTAAAATAACAAAATGGAGCTACATTAACGAATACCTTTAATTTATTTTTCGTAATACCTAGTGAAATTAAATTAACATTATTTGAATGTTATGGCAAAACCAAAATATCTTAAATGCAATATTTAATGAAAATAACCACCACAGATCGCGATGTATTCTAACTAGAACTAGACTCTTTACGTGGTATGTGTTTATGTTCTGTTTTTTATCTTTCTTATCAACCCTCTTTGACTAAGTCCTGTTCTCTCCAAACTTTGCACTACTAGCTATTCGAGAGCTAGGGATACCCATTTAATGCCCTTTTATTCTTTTTTAAGGGGATGATGACTAAGAGGTTTTCATTTTAAAAAAATGAAAATAATTCAGACAGGTGGATCGATGTCACGAAACAATACGTGTGTTGAGTGCGCGCGTGCTTGTGTGTGTGTATGTGTAGAAGTCATGTTTTGTATGAGAGGTAGATATTGAATGAGGTACAAAATAAAGACGAATTTCCAATCACATAATACTCGAATGAGTATAAAATTGTACACTAACAAATTAAATAAAACTTGTGATTTTAACAAAAAAAATTCTAACACACCTTACGTATTGTTGACTTTACATTATTAGCAAAATATCATCACGAAACATTTCATGGGTTTATTTATCATGATGAAAACACGAAACTGTTGCATTTAAACTGACCAATTTTATCCACTATTTATGAAATAAACTATGTAAACACTTTCTCACGGATCAATAAAATAAAATAATAAACCAACAAAATATAATTCTGTTCCTAAACAGAATAAATCTATCATAAAAAAATTAATATTTACACTCGAACCAAATTATTTTGGCAAAATATCCATTAAATGTAATTTATTAAGGTCTAAAAAAGGTATTGTGATTGATATGTGTTTTTACCACATAAAATGTACTATTTCTCCAGATTATTATTAAAGTAGCTGGATCTGATTTATATCTTGAAGGCCACGGATTACTTTTACTTTTTGACAGATTACTGCTGAACTGGATTTTTTAGGGTGTTTAAGATCAACATGTTTTGTCCTTAGATGTTATATTTTAATAAAATTGTATAAAAATCTGTATAACCGATTTTTCATGAAATCGAAATTTTGCGTTTGGTTTAATTGCTGATAACCTCAAATTTTGAGCTAAATAAAATTAAAACATGTACGTAGGGTTGTCACGTACTGTTAGAATGATCGTTAGGAGATATCATTTCAATCAAAAATTCTTTTTTTAACAATTTTTCAGAGAAATTTATAACAGATATTTCCGTGGAACACCAATTACCAATGTTATTTAATGGTCACATCTAGTTATATCGTGTATAGCCTACGACCAAATAAAAATATAATTTACAAATGGATAACGTATAATAGTCTTTAATTTATATTTAACACCCTATATTTGTAATAACAGTAATGATTAGAAAAACAAAAATTTCCACAGCAACATGATGTTTCAATGACTAAGAGTTCATCCTTAGCTGCAACCAGGACACAAACTCAAAAACAAATATAACTACTTAGATAAGAATCTTAAAAAGAGCAGTGACCAATTTCATCAAAATCAGTTCCCTTGTTAGGGCTGCACAGACAAGTGACAGATTTCAATCGAAAAACCTTTTTTTTGCTCAGAGGACCTGCAAAATTATTCCCACGAAAAATCCCAACTTCTAGTTTATTACCCATCGTAGAACTTCCAATATATATGAAAACGTAAAATTAACAGTGACATCACAATATTACAATTAAAAAATATATAATATAAAATAAATTATATAAAACTTACAGATGACATGATTAATCTATTTACTTTGTATATCTGTAACCAACGATACCAACAGTCTTGAAGAAAATCTATTTATCCAAGTCACATATTAAGATGTTTTCAGATAACTGTCATATTTATCGGCATACTCTTATATATTGGCTGAAAATTTGTTCCACCAGAATATTCATGTCGTTACACATTCAAAGAAATACAACTCCAATAAAACAGATTTCACTAATCTGTCTTTCAATTTATCCTAATTCTTGTAATGATTTGTATCAGCTGTTAAATGGGTCAGTTGAGTTTCATAGCTAAATCTGGTGTCGAGTTAACTGACTTAGACGAGGATTTTTAACGAGATGGCTGAACTCCAATTGTAGACCATTTATAGTGGAATTAAACAAACGATGTAGACTATTTATCACTATATTAAACAAACGATAGCTTAGAGAATTATTTTTTAGAACTCATTTGACAAAGTCAATTCTAGTATTAAAATAGTAACTTTAAGAAACTTTCAGCACACAAACCTTTTGAAAATCTAACGTTAAAAAGTAGATTAGACAAGAACATCTTAACGAACGTTGACAAATCGGAAAATATTCCAATAAATACAATGATAACAGTATTAAACAATTATTTAACAGTATTAAACAGTATTTAACAATATTAAACAATTTAAGTTGTAGAATAATGATAAATTAGATTGAAAATGAATACATAATTTCTTAACAGTTTGCAGTAATTATAAGTGGAATAATCCAAAATAAATTTCCAAATATGCGTATTCCTGAAAGTTCTATAAGTAATAAAACAAAGAATATCGCAATGCAGGTAGTATGAAGGAGTTTTAAAACTATGACTGACTTAGCATAGACTTTAGGAAGATTCAATTACATAAATGTTTGCTTATGAACATCTGCTTCTAAATTATATTTGCTGACTGGCTAGAAAATGACATCATTCAAAATGTTTACTATAGTGGGGTGTTTGAAAAAAATAATCTGCAATTTTCGTTAGAGGTGTTCTTAGATCGTAATGAAAAATTAGGCGAAATGATTATCTTCAAACTCTTTACAAGTCTTGTACAATGAAACATTGTAATACTGGAGTTGTAAACAAATTCATCCACATATATGGGTGTTTATGTGTCGTTGACGTTGAAATAAAATGATTTAATACATTCATATTATTATTGTTATTATAGAGAAGTGATCAGCTTTACAAGAGACTCTAGATGCTCAAATTATTAGACATCGTGATTAATTTAGTCTGTTTTGACACTGCTGCATACATGACGGATAGTTTCGCTGAATGTGGCTTGTAAAAGAAAACTTTATCCTTGATCAACTACCAGAAGAACAAACCGTTGATGTCAAGTCAGGTGATCATGAAGGCTATTTGATAGGACTCCGCCCATAATTCACCCTTCCAGCAAATACCAATTTCTGAAACTCTATACGGTGATGCAGTGGCACAGCATCTTGAAAGAAGACATCGTCATCATATTACCCACTATCTCAGGGATTAAATTGTTCTTTAACATATTCTTATCTAGACTACCAGTGACAGTTCTAATGGGACCAAAGAAATCATTACAAATCAGGTCACCCTAAACTATCATACCTAACTCGTTAAGTTCCTTTCAGCTGTTACATCGACACAGGGCCGTCCCTAGATGAGATAAAGCGGGTCAAGCTAACCCGGGCACCATGTCTTGAGCTGTCAAAACTGATAGATATAAGTAAAATTTTTAAATCGAACAATATCTACATAATTCCTTTTTGCACGAGACAGTGCCCAAGCTACATTTTCTTATCTTAGCAACCTCCTAAAAACTACATGAAATAAAAATATAATTGTAATGTTGTGTTGTCATCCCTCTACATACATATGTACATGCGTACTTAGTAACTCACCAGTATGCTACCGTTTGTCCCCTCCCCTTCCCCCGACAACTGCCAACATACTTCCCTCTCCCGCTAAGTCTGAATTATTTTGCACTCTGCTAATCTATTGTTTGATCACTATTGTTACAATGATTATATACAATTTTCATCACCAAAGTGATGGTGTATTAAGAGAGATTACGTTCAGTCTTTAACTCTGACACAAGTTTGTGATACAAGGTGGGATCATGGATAAATCCGTACCCACTGTCCTACACCAGTATGCTAGTGTTCTAAGGGCAACTTGATGAACAACCACGACTGATTCAACCATCTCATTAGAAGGGAAGATTTTTAATTCTTGATGTGCCTGGTAGGATGGCAAGATTTACTCTTTGAGATTAACCTTGTCAGCTAAACTCTTCAAAGTCAGTCTGCCGACATTTCTGTGGGGTTAATCAACTACAAAAATGTGTTAATATCATTGAGAAATTTAGGGATAGTGGAGTGAAGGATTCAATCTTGAAAATCAAATAGATAGCTACTGCAATTGACATTGAAGATGTTTTTCAACAATACAAATCTAAAACGAAACTGTTATTTTATGAAAGTAAGGATAAGTACAATCCGAGCCCTGAAGATTTATTTAAAAAGGATGTGTTCTTTCCCTTTATTGACACGATGGTAGTGTCTTTTAAAGACAGGATGGAACAATATTCAAACCATAAATCAAAGTAGGGATTTTTGATTTTACCTGAATTATCTACCAGAGACAGAAAAAATTGGAGAATAATTCAAACATTTACAAAATATTTTACTATAAAAGATGTATCAGATATAAACGGGTAGGTCTTGTAGAGTGAACGTCTTCATATAAATTTAATAACAAATAAGGAATCAAAAGTAAGCAATGTCTACAGTGAAAGCTCTATAAATTGTTGAGGAAACCGACGGAAAGTTTCCTTCACTAGTCTGTGGATTTCTCTTCGTGTACTTATAACCACACCAGTTACATGGAAACTGTGAACGGAGCTTCAGTAAGTTAAAATTGATAAAGACTTACTGTTCATATATGTCACAAGGAAGGTAAGTTCCCTTGCAATTATCTTCATAGAAAATGAAGAGACTAAGAGTTTCAATATGGAAAAGATCATTTACCTATTCGCCAAATCAAAAACACGTAGAGTCCCTATTTAATGAGAAATGAAGGAAATAAACAGTGTTCTTTTTTCAATAATAGATTGTAAAGTTAAGACTATATTGTATTTCACTTATAGTTTAATGTAAAAACTATATTTAAATTGCATTATTTGTTTCTTTCTCCAAGCGTTCATACATTTTTGTTACAAATTTTAGTCTTTAGGTACTTCTTTTCAACGAGCTTCGTCAAATACTAATTTTATCATTTAAGAATGTTGATTAAAATATTATTTAGACATACAGGTAGGCTAAATATAAATATTTGGATTATACACATACAATAATATAAATATTTTATAACATTTTAACTTAAAGTTTGTTTTAATTAAAAAGTCCAGTTATTTTGAACAGTATATCCGTTTTATATTTCATTCCCTTTAATATACCGGTATACACTACTTGGTGAATTTTGCTGTAGGTGAGGGGGTACCTTTGGTGTCTTTGACCCGGGCGCCTCAAACTAAAAGAACGACCCTGCATTGACGTTATCGTGTGAATAGTAATCCCAGTTACAACTCCAGATAAGGTAAGGATGTTTCATTTCACCAGAGGATTCCAATTTTCATCAAGATTACAATTCTTTATCTTTCGACGTTTAATACAATTTTACTAAACTGAAGACGCCAGTTAGAGTCATCTTTCAGTAAACCATGGACGAGATTAGGGTAATAGAACTTCAAAGCAAGACCTTTGCAAAAACTATCAAGTTCATAGGATACTTTTATTTTGTATTTTTCATGCTATACATAAAAGCTATAATCGATCATCACTACATTATCCTCGATCCATTACAGTGACTTTTCAGCCATATTTTTTCCTTTGTTAACAGAATTTGTACTCAAATTTATTATAGATTTTGTAAACGATCTTGTTCTAAATGTTTCCTCAAAGTCACTATGAATTCGCAAACTTCGAGGTTAAATTTTCAATAATTTTAAAACAATCATAAACTTGACATTAAAATACTGACTAGAATTCGCAAAAGGATCATTATATCATAAATGAATAAACGATTCCAGCTGTTAATATTTACTTAATAGCGTGTGTTATAAGAATAAAACCGTATGTTTCGACCTACGGGTATAATAATATTTGTAAAATGAAATTGTATATCTTTGAGAGTTAACTTCTCCGTAAAGATAAAGCCACAAAAACAAAGATAATTTGTATCGTCATCTCCCTTTAATGTCTTTACTACTTAAGATATTATGTGGAGGGATGTAATTTTTCTTTTTTACCTAATTTTTCCCCATGCATTTGTTTTATGAGAGATAAGTTGGTATATATGAGTCCCTTAACAACCGAGAGACTTATCCATAGTTTACTGGAGGATGACCCTGATCGGCGTTTTGTTAAATGTTGCTAAACGGAAAAAGTGAAAAAAAACGTAAGTCCAGTGGTATGATACAGCTTCCTTAGAGTTGTCTGTAGCTGGAACCCGTCACAATAGTAAGTCGTATTTACTTTTAGAAGATAAGAATCCATTGAACATCTACTTAACAAGCTGAGTATGACAGTTTGGGTGGCTTCTGATATAACGGTGTTTTAGGTCTCATTTATTTTTCAGTGATATCTTCAAGGACACGTAAACAAATATTGTCATCCCCCAGATTAACGGTAGTATGATGATGTATATATGTATTTTTAAATATATCTATATTGCATCTACACTTAATTCTTTTGTTATTTAATTTAATAATAAAAGTAAACCGTATTTGATTAAAATCAGTTCTTTAACGATGGTGAAGAAGTTATTTTGTTTTTGCCAATAATTTAGTTCTGAAAAGTTTTTTCTTTCTTCGACTTGGCACTCTACTAAGGACCTTAATCTTTCATCTCATCAAAACTTGAACAACCATAAATTAGTTATTTGAATAACCAATTAGGTTAATATAAAATTTTTAATGTCACTTAGAAACTTTGAAAATAATTGGAGCTTAGGATGCCAGGCTTTATAATTAAAAACAATAAATCTAATAATGTTATGTTGAAATTTTATTCACATCTTAAAAAAATTAATAATACAAACTCATATGTGCATCTTATAGTTACTGATAGTAAATTTTTGTATTTGGAATTCATTTAAAAATCACCTTATATTTTTGAAAGACATAAAAGGGATCCATTTTTTGTAAAAAAAATATACGGAGCAATGGATCACGTCTAATAATGACATAACGAACGTAAATTAATTAATTGTTATTAGGTTAAATGCTATATCGTGTGAACTCAGAACCCAATGTATTATATGCGCTTAAAATATTGAACTTTGTTATACGAAAAATATGTATTTTAATTGACATTAATAATGAACCTTGACTGTTAGGTCATACAATGCAAAATAAAACTTTACTTTCTCAGACGTAGGAAAAGTTATGGGAAGTGTTAAAAAAAAAGTTGTATTTTCACTGTAAATATCGCTTTTGAGATCCCATGAACAAGTGGTCTGTCATTTGTACAGTGCTCAGGCCAAACTTGTGGACAAATGTTGATTCAATTTGGTATGTGGGTATATTTTTGGACTTATATATATATATATATATATATATATATATATATATATATATATATATATATATATATATATATATATATATATATAAGGGTTTATATATATATTATATATAAAGGATTTTTTAAATTTATTACAACTCAACATTTTGTGGTCATAATACAAAATTACGATTATTAGAAAATTTTCTCCAACGTGTTGATAAAATGTTCTAAAAATTTAGACCTAAACAAAATGTATTAGTCGAAATATACCTAAGGAGTCATCGGTAAAAAAAATGAAAGTCTTTCATGGTTATACCTACGTTTTGGTTCTCTTGATTGTGTTCAAATTTGGTGAACTGTAAATTAACCACCCAAAAAATCGCAATTAAACGAAAATTAAATTCAGAAATATTTGGAAAAAAAGGAAACAAACTTTGAATGTGTTCATTAATCAAATGCAATTTATATTTAGAACGAGGTTATGGGACCATCTATTCATAGTTTGTCTATATAAATAAATAATTTTTTCTTTTTAAAATTTCTCTAAAAGTTTCAGATTTTATACTAACTTAATTCCGATAAGAAGTACATGGTGTAAAATCGGTAATGAAGAAAGTGACACTATTTTCTTTATGAATTAAGTATATTAGAGACAGTTAAAGGAGATTATTTTTTTGGTTAGTATTTGATTTTGTGAATGGACGTGTGCGAAAGTTAGTGGAATATTTTTGCACGATTTAAAAAAAAATTGTTAAGTAGGCCTAGTTTATAAAACTTTATTACTAGTATATAATTATCAAAACTTTTGGAGCCACTAACTATTCGAGCTGACACTTAAATAGAATAGTTTTTCTTCCAACACTAACCACTTCACAGTTAAGAATGTTTTCTTTCTGAACAGAAAGTCTGTTCCAAGTCACTTTGATGCCATCGAAGATTTCTACTTTACATATTCAATTAACATTCGAGTTGACCAATTGTTAAAGGGACTAATTTAATGGTGATGTTATTTGACCACATCGTCCTTTCTTTCCATCAGAGCGATGGAGGGAGGTGAGCCTAGTTAATCTCTATTAGAATATTCATCAACTAACTCCTGGCTGAGAACCATAATAACTTTAAATCAATCCAAGAGTTTATTCAGCGCTGCCACCATAACGTGGCTCGGCCGCCCTTCATCAAATATGCCGACATATTGCAGCGACATTTCGATTCGTTACAGCCATTAACTGCCAAACCATAACGCACAAAGATTTTTCTCTTGCTGCCTATGAATGGGCGCGATACATTTGCTTTGGACTGACTTATTTTCCTAGAAATTCGACTTGAAGAATGGTTGGAGCGGTCACAAATAGTGACCTTTGATAGTACCATGATGGAGGTCTGGTTAGTATTGACTGAAGATGTTTTACAACACTTTAACCTGTAAAGAAAATATTCTATTACCAATAGAAAATTACAACATAAATATAGTAATACACTTCAGAATAATAAATGTAAACAAATTTAAAAAAATAATAATAATTATGTGAGGGGAAAAGTTAAACAAGTTCTTTCATGCTTTTGTTGTGAAAGAAAGGTCACAAGGGCAAAGAAAGATTTGTAATACCATTAATTAATATCTTTAATTTGATACGAAAGGGAAAATAATGACCTAAAAATAAAGGTTTAGTTTATATTAATACTATTTAATCGTGAAGTGCAAGATCTACATACAACATATCAAACTGTTATTTAATGTTAATGTTAAAATACGATAATTCGGAAAATATTCAACTATTAAATTTTAAACGAATAATACACTTGGATAATTAAGAAGTAAGATAAAACGTGTTTTTAACACAATCTATACTTATTAGGCATTGTGATAGTAAATAATTTAGATTTGAAAAAAGGATATTTTATATTAGTGGTGTTTTGTAATCTCTTCGTATTTTTATTTCTTCCTATCTCTACCCCTTAAACTGTTCTTTAGCACTGGTATCTTGTTAACGTAATCAGCACTTCGTAAGAAAAATATTTGAATTTTTAATGCTTTTTAACACCCAACCTAATAAAATTAATATATTATTCTACCACAAAACACATTTAAAACAATTTGTTTCTCATTATACAAAACTGATAAAATTATCAAAACAAGTATTGTTTGAAGATGTTACACAACAATTTTTCATTAGTTGATTATTTTTATTTATTCTTTTATTCAATAAAATAAATATTTCATTATACAAAAACCGTTTAAAAAAAATGTAAATGTAATGAAAAAAGCTTACCTTATTTTCTAGTTAAGATAATTTAATTGTTTGAATAAACAGCTAATTCTTATTGTATTTTATGACGGGATAATAATGAGTTTTTCCTATAAAAGTTTTCTTTTCAGGTGGTATAACCATACTTTGTTGGAGCGAAGCTTTGAGCTGGATTTAGATTTTTGTTTGTAGAATGCACTATTTTTTAAAAATATTATAAACCAAAATCATTCAACAAAGGAAAGAGTAATTTTTTGAATGAAAGCTTTCTAAAAACCTTTGGAAAAACTTAAGTTATTATGTTTTTTGGCTTTACATAACACAAGAGGATGTAACGCAGACTGACAACCTTTTGAATGTAGTTTCGAAACCGTTGGAGATAGAGTCAAAGTTTAAATACAGAAAAGTTTCTTTTTTAAAGATCATTTTAATAAAGTGCAACACAACGGTTCATTAACCGTTGAAGTACTACGGTGTTCAAGTAGTAGGGTTGCTACTTGAGTTTTTTCACTTTCAAGCTCTTACATTTTCCACAATTTTATATATTTTTAAATTTGTGAATTTTGGGTTAATGGGACATATGAGGATATTTTTGGAAAGGGTGTCCATTCATTAGTCTTTGGTAAAAATTGTGTTCCTATACATTATTGTAGGTGGTGGCAATAAAAATAACTGTAAAACCCTGAATTTTAGACGTTCTGGACTACCCTGTACACGAGCATCAAGATAAGATAAAACATTATTTATTGAAATTATCAATGAACAAATACATTTAAAATTAGGTATCACTTAACTTACCATTTACTTTTGAAAATTTTCCAAAAACTACACCCACCCCCTAAAAACTACGCTTTTGGAGCGTTTTGGAGATTTCAAAATAATTTCTCCAAATTCGTTGGGTACAATAAGGGGGTTTCCATTGTTACGAAGGATTTACCTCATTTAGTTTACCCACTCTACTTTGTATATATATACATGTAGAGACAGACCACCCGTACATATATATTAATTTTTCATAATTTATAAAAATACAAAATTAACTAACACATATTTTAATACAAAGCGATTAATCAGAATTTTCTCTGTATAAAATTTGAACAATATTATGAAAAATATATACGGGTAAAAAATATAATTAATTACATACTGTTGTACTGTCATTTTGTTTATCTGTATAATAAATACAACATTCCTTCAAAAAATCCAGAATGTTTTGGATTTAAGATAGATCAATCAACAACTCATTATTTATTTTGATACAAGAAATATTTAAAAGTTGTATTAATATTTTGTTACAGTCCCAGCGGAGTTCTTATTAGATTGATTTTTTTTTACTTTCTATTCTGAAGAATGTTAAATATCTTGTTAAATTTTTCGTATTCCTAATTGGATTATCGACGTAAATAATATTCATATGCTAATTAGATTGAATATATGACATTTTTATAACGTAGAATATTAAACAGCCATAATTTATGAATTGAGTGGTAGCATCATAAGTTCTCCATATAAGTTGCCTCGTTATGGATACGCTAAATACAATTAAAATATCCATTAAATTATTCACTAAAATCGTGCCAATAGCGGTTCGACAAATGAGCAATTCACAAATCAATATCTTTGATTTGGGGCTCGTTGTGAATACGAGAAGATCGGAAAGTCATTATAATAAGACGAAGTCTTTATTAGAGACTGAGTTACGATTATTAGGGCAAGAAAGGTTGGATTTACATTGATTGGGCAATCAAATATTAGGAAAGTTTATCTGTTTCAAAATTTAAATATTCAATCCTTAAAAATTCCATTTATTTTAATGGGATGTTTTCAGAATGTAAAACGTGATACTGGAAATTAACTATAGGCAATATATTATGACAAAACATTTTTATAAGGTTAATGTAAAATGAATTTAACCGGTAGTTTTATTATTGTATAAAATCCAAAATTTCAAAATACAAAATCCAAGAATCATATTTTTCCTAAATGAAATATATAAATAGCGTAGTAAATATTAAAAATATAAACACATGAAACAGACCTTCAACCGAGACTAAGGCTTCAACCGAGTTCAGTACTTTTAATACTTCTGATGGAGGAAATGACAAAATAAATCAACTATACGAATATGAGAAAAGAGAAAGAGAGAAAACATCACACTGATATCAGAATCGAATGTATATGCACTAATATATGTTGATGATACGGTCTTAGTCGGTACTGAGGATAAATTTTAGAAATCGGTAGAAGATTGGAATGATTTTAAATATAAAGTGAAGTTATATATGTGAGTGAAGAGAGAAACATAATTAAATGGTATAGAGATAAAAGGTGAAAAGCTACAACATATGAGTTTAATCTGGTAATTAACTAGTTTCACAATAAATGAAAAAATAAATCGTAAATTCAAACAGATTCAAAAAAATCTAGATGATCAACCAGATAATCAACACCAATAGGTAAGATATACAAAGCCAAAATAGAAACGTATAAAATGGTTTACTTAGTTACCCTTACTTTCGGAGGCTTTTTGAGATGGAGCCCTTAATTGAGATTTTATACAGAGTAGAAATAAAATGTTACGAACGTATTAGTAGAATTACAGAAAATTTAATTGTATAAAAAGTGATAGAAGCAGTTCTTTTCGGAAAAAGAAGCAGAGAATGTCGGCGCACAAGGATAGAAATTATGTATAATATAAAGAACCGAAAGGAAGAAGGAGAGCAAGGTGCAAAAAGTAACAATAGATCGAAAGGATAGAAGAAACGATCAATAGAATTCCCTCATAATAGTTCTGTTTAATTAAGAATAAATAGTTTATGTAGTGTATAAAGGTGAACAAATTAATAAGGGTTGGAAACTATTAACTTTAATAAAAATAGTTAAACACAAATTGTCTTACGAATGATAAGAGTACTCATGACTGATAGTCCAGTCATACACAAATAATAATATAAGTGTATTAACAAATTAAAAGAAAACACAAATTTTCAGAATCAACAAGTTTTTTGTTTAAGACGATTTTTCAATTTAAATCACCGATCATTCGTGTTATATCCCAAAAATAAATGTATTGTATGTGTACATATAACAACTGACTTGAAACGTCGCTTTGAAAAAATAAAATGTTCGTTGAAAAAAATTGAATTTCCTTTTAATAGGCGATTGAATTTTTCAAAGGGGTTGGCTATTTCAAATGTGTATAAGGGTATTGTATTTACTTTTTATTATATATTTTCTGTAATGCAATTGTGCACTTTTATTCAGCTCAAAATAAATAAATGAGCACTCGAAAAATAACCAAGCTTGATTCGATATACTGGCCAAAAAAACAAAAAAGGCTCATAACCAATGGGGTGGTTACGTAAACAACCTTATGACTCTCAAGAGTTTAGTGTTTTTTGTAAAATTTGTAAAATTCAGGAGCAGTAGATGCAATATCGAGTTCAACGACTTGACTGCAGTGTCGTATATATGTTAATTGGTTCTTAATAACATAAAATAGAGATTGAAAATTAAAATAAGTTTGCATGTGGAGCAAACAAGAAACCTACCAGGTGGCTCTGAAGTAGACTAGTTTTTACAAAGCCGAAATAGTTTGGTTCATTTCCTGATTTCATCTATATTTTTCGCTTTTAGATGATAATTGTTTTCGAATATACATGTATTAAGTCTTTAATGGGAGGTATAATTTTGAACACAAATTATGTTTTTTATTTTAACTTTTCTTTATTATGAAGTTTATATTTAAATTAGAAACCCACAGATAATATTTATTAGTTTTGAGTATAATTAATGTAAGCAGTTAAGCTACAGGTTAAATTTAAAGTGTTCCTACAGTATTTTGTTTCAAATTTATGTTATTTTATTAATGTACTTTATTATTTTGAGTGTGGATGTCTGTTTTGGTGAGCTTGTGAACTGGTCAAGTATTATCATGACTAAATATTATTTTTAAACGTTATCGCTCGATTTATCAATTATAGATCTGATAAATAAATATGCTAAAATATAATGGCATCACAAAATGAAATGTTGTCAATCGGAATAGGGATTACCGAAATAACTAACATTACTGACATAGCAATTCAAATAACTTTAAAATGTTCTGGCGAATCTTAAATTAAACCAAATTTTATTCAATGCAATTCGTCAAATTAATTATTGTTTTTCGTCTTAATAAATATGCACAATTGAAAATATTGTAAAACTCTGTATGGACCATAAATAACATTTAGGAAACAATATTATGGCGTTGTTAGTACAGAGAATAACTACCTTACCAAACAGACACGTCTAAGAATTTAGTCCCTCCGTATTTTGGCTATTGATATGAAATTAGCTTTTAAATTATAACAATTGAGAAATCACCAGAAGATAATTTGAAATGTTTTCCATAGATTTCCTATTTTGAAAAAGAATCTACATTATAAGATGTTAGAAACTCGAATAATTTGTGAAACTTCAGCAACTTACTGAAATACTAGTAGGACAAAAATTGTTAGCAAATTAAAGAGTAAAAATGAAGTAATTATATTTCTTAGAACAAAATGAAGTAAAAAAGTAAAACTATCGTGATATTTCACTTCTACCTAATGTTATCCAGTAATATCACTGATGCTTTTCCCGTGAATCATTCGGATTCCAAGTATTTCATGTATTAATTCAGATAACAAATTGTAAATGATCTGAAAGTATTTATAAGGGAGAGATAAAGCTACATTCTTAACAAGGAAATCATCGATTTTACTGCTAATCACAAAATGAACAATAAATGACAATCTCAAATTAGACTTTAAGCCTGATATTGCTAAAGGAAACAGGTTTTGACTTGGTGATAGCTTTAGCTTTATGCTTACTGAGATGATAGTTTCCTTTCCGTTTTGCATTAGCATTGCAGAATAAATGATGTATGAATTGATTTTCAATTACCTTATTCTAGAAACATTGGACAGATTACGTACATTTTCAATAGCTCGAATTTCTTGTACGTACTAATTATACCTGTGATATTAATTTTAATTTCCATATCTTTTTGTATGAAAAATACCTTTAAGCTGTAACCTAATCTTTTTCCAAATTTGTGGATTCTTGATTTTTAGATGTAGGCCTATTAAAGTGTGTTGATTCTTTTATTTCTGCATATACTTTATGTCAATATTTAACATTTTCACGTATTAAGATATGTGTATTCTTAATTTCTGTATATATTAATGTGTTTGTCGATTCTTAATTTTTCAAATGTAAAGATGTCTATCGACTCTTACTTTCTGAATTCATTAAGGTATATCTTGATATCTACATATATTGAGGTGTGTGTTGTTTCTTAATTTCCCTATTTATTAAATTTTGTGACGATTTCTGGTTAGAAAATGATAAAAGGGTGTGTATGGTTAATAGATGTGTAATTATCGTGTGTGCGTGTGTGTGCGTGTGTGTGTGTGTGTGTGTGTGTGTGTGTGAGTGTGTGTGTGTGGTTCTTGTTTTCTAGATTTGTTAAGGCCTTTGTTCATTTTTATTTTTAGATCCATATTGTGTTTTTATTTCCTGCTTCAAATCCAAATACTTTCTTACTTGATATCTTCGACAATACAGTTACAATATTTTAAATAATAAAATTTGTTAATAAAAAAGATTAAATTACGCCCAAGAATATCTCCAAGTCACAGAGAGAGTACCAATATGATTGTACAAAATATTATAAGTGTGAACATATTACAGAACGATTTTTACTATCTACATATACATAAAACTCTACCTCATCTTTAAATGATAGCGTAAGCTAATACTGAACTAGGCTTATTAGGCCACTACTCCGGGTAAAAACGTTGTCCTTCTGTGTCTTCCTTATGCTTATCAATACATTAATTCATGGCGTTTTCCCCATTCTCGCTTTAGTAAAGTGCGTTTCAGAACAGAACTAGCTCGAGTAGTTTATTATAATTCACAACCAATACCTATCCAGCCAATACTACCTTCGACCTAGTGGAAAGTTTAACGCCTAAAGTTCAAGATACGTCATCCGACCTTACGTCAAGGAATTCAACAACTGAGTGACGAGGCTTTTAGGTTGACCAATTAACTAAGTATTTTCCTTATAACGTCAAGTGTTGATGTTTTATGATGAAAATGTATGAGACTAAATTTATTTTTAATATTTTTTACTCGAATGTATTGTAAATTTATTTATTTTCTAAATCCGCGAATGAAAAAAAAAGTTTATTATATAAACAAAAAATAAAATAATTTAAAAAATAGAGAAACTGTGTTTACAAAAAACATTGGAAATTACTTTGCTTGTATATGCTAATTTCGTTCCTCAGGCAAAGTGCTAAGTGATAGTTTTGTAGTCAAACATTCCGACAATAGAGGATCTAGTTCCGTTTTGAGTTCGCATCTTACCTTGAGATTGTTTAAACGTTTTTTTCTTATATAATCTCTCAAAGTAAACAGTAGTGGTCGGGTCATTGCACATATTAGTGGCGCCGGAGTTGTGACTCGCCTACATTTGACCACAACTCATGTCCCGACTTATTTGCACAACATTAACTTCGCAATGACTTGAACTTTAGTTTCGCAAACACTTAACCATTAATTCCTATAAACATTTGATCCTTTAAATTTGCAAATAGTTTTATACGATTTTTTCCTCTTCATTGAGCTGCATTTCTACTTTCTAGATTTATACAAGCTATAAAAATCTATTTTAGAATTCTCCTCTCACAGCTGATTTGCTGATATGATAGGATGCGAATTTGTTTTGCTGGTTTTATATATCCTTTCGTTTAGAGTCCTCGACCTTGATTATGCACAAAATGTTTTACAGACCTATTATTTGATAAGAAATCTACAGAAAATACCCATCAATCTTTTGAAATTGTGCGTCAATTTTTCTAATAGACTAATATTCTAGAAATAATTCAATGAAAGAATTCATATTCAAGGAAGGAATACAATGTAACGTAGATTACGTGTTACATTTAACTAAAAGTTCGTAATTATTGCTGATTAGTATAATTTTGAGGTTTATTAAAACCATCTTATTGTTAGTAAAAAATTTCATTTTTATTATAGAAAACACAATTGGACTTTTAAGCAGATTTTAAAGCTATACAAACTGATTTGTTGTGAAAAGTTATATAATGTTCAGTTAAAGAAGGGTTTTTTATAATTATAAAATCAGTAGCCAATTTAAAAATATGCTACAAATTTTTAAATCCTAGCTAAGTTTAAATAAAATTCCACTAAATAGAGCTATTAGTGCTGATTTGTTTTCTAATTTGTTATGTTTTTAATAGTTTTGATTTTAATATCAATATATTCCCCTCTTAATATTTTATCATAAAAACACATTAAGAAACATTTTAATTTGCACAAAATGAATTATTGTGGAACATAGTATGACGTTCGGGTGTACAATTATTTTTCAAAAAATAGTTTAATGACACTTGACAATTTGCACTTGACAATTTGCCGCCATTGAATAATCGATCTATATTTCAGGTTACCGAACTTGTTTAATAGCTTATAAACTACATACTAAATTTGAGCAAAATTAGACTACAATTGCAACTTTTAGGTACTTACTAACACACACAACACAGATACTAGAAGTCTACATATACAGTGAAAACCCTTATTGTCAAATCATGTGAGCGGTTAGGATGAGAGGACATTTATTGTTATGGAATATCCGTATTTACTTAATAGAAATAGCAGTAACTAGATTTTATACGTTAAAAATTCGTAAATAAGTAGAATTTGAGATACATATTATAGTGTACCACTTAGAAAAGAACCTCGCACCGGTTTTGTCTTGCGCAGGTAGAACTGTGGTGGGAGAGGGAGAGCCCGAGTTAGGGCAGATATACCCGCCCGCTGCTTCATTGCATAGGGCTTAATATTTTCTTTTTCAAACCTACTACAGCGCTAAAAAACCGTGAATGTGTATTGTTTATGTTCCTGACAACTACAATTAGTAAATTTAAATATTTTACAAAGTAAAAGACGTAAAAAGACATTAAATTATAGGTTTTAAATTCCTTTATATTTTGGCAAAAATGTAACAATTTATCCCCATCAACGTTCCAATCCCCTCCCCACCATCGCCGCTACATGAGTGCGAGAGCCACTCTCGAGATGACGGTTCTGCGCAGGTTTCTTTCTGTCTAGTAGGGCTATAGACTTTTTGTCTACTAATGCCGTCGTAAGAAACTAGGCTTTGTATAACTTCTGTTATATAGCACGAGTTATAGATAGATTTATTTAATGCAAAACTTTTTATGAAACTAAGAATATCACAAATATTTGAACGAAGTAATATCTCAAACTTTTTGTTTTTTTAAGGCAAAAATCTCTTGGTTTTCATCGTCTTAAGAAGAATAAAAATATTAATTAAAGACTGTTAACTCTCAAATACTCTAAAAGTGTCAAGTTCGGTTCGGAAGAGAGCAAGAGTTGCTCAAGAGAAATCTGATACGAAAGATGAAAGAGAGAAATCTAACCCAAGACTAATTAACAAAGAATAAAGGGTTATAAAGTTTCTTGTAAATAAAAATCCATTACCGTACATCAATTTAATAGTAGCTGTTTTAAATGTATATTACATGCTCAGACATTGCAAACTAATCTCAGTTGTTTATTTTTCTTCTTTTGAAGAGATTACAATACAACAGTAAAAAAAACAAAGTTTCTCAAGTATACTTAGTATAGAGAAAGATATTGATGGGTAGACAAAATTATGCAATACTTTTTCGAACGAAATCAGTTTTTACATTCTCTGATTCTAAAAAGTGATCATTTGTTATTTGGGCATATTTTGATATACTGCAAGGAAGTCCCCCCCACATTTTTTAAATTAATCAAGTATCTGCCATAAGACTAAAAATCTGACTTTCTCAAAATCAGCTCTAATATTTTAGATAAAACAGTACTAAATATAGCCCCAATGGCTCAAAGAAAAAATTGAGTCTATTTTGATAGAATTAATTGTTATTAAGTGCAAAGAATAATAATCCAAACCAGTCGTACCAAATCTGAAGTAAAAGAAAATTACTGTTCTACAACAATTAGCAATAATTTCGAAAGCTGTTCTTGAAAAAATAAATTTCAATCAAATATGTTTTAGGTATATGATGAAATTATTGTATATCAAAGCACTTTCAGGCTCTATTTAAATAAATAAATATTTTATATAAATTTAAAACGGCGTCCGTGGTTCATTTGAACTCTTTGATTATAACCATCCAACTGATTTTTTTACTTTTTTTTATGGAAATGGCGACGTATTCTTTTTGTTTGGTTAGTATTTGTTTTTATGGATGAATGTGTTATAAAGACTGTAATGTTTTTGTTAATGATCATTACAAATTTTTTTTGTCTGCTTTCTATAAACAGTATTTCTTTTACATCTTTGAAACTTACTTTATAGTTTTACTTTTCACTTATATGTAGCCCAGAGAAATTTATGTTATGGGCCCAAAAATCAATTTCAAGTTTTTCTATTTACTCATACGTCAAAAACAACATTTATTAGAAAATAAAGTAATATAAATAAGAATTAACGAAGTTTAAAATTATCCTGGCATATGCGAAGTGGCAAAAGCAATCTGATAGAGTAACAGACTACTAATTAGATAATTGCAGATTAACAGTTTAAATCTTCACAGTAATAGGTTCGACGCTTAATTGAAAGCTGGGAGGTATTCCGCAGTTGTTAAACCAACATCGTACTCTCTGCCACCATGTGTTAATGTTTAGAATTAGCACTTAGCAATCTTACTGTCACATGTCTGTCTGAAAACAAACTGGAAATTCCTGCATAAATTATACTTAGACATAAATTTGATGTACTGCTGATTTACTCTTTAAATGCACAATAACAGTAAACTATCACCAAATGAAATAAAATACAAACTCTTTCACAACAAACACTTTATACGTGTTTCAATGACTAATCCATCCTTTTCAGTTGTTACATGTACAAAAAACAACTGAACTTATATATCTACCTAAAGTGTTGATGATTTATTCATTGAAATAAAATGTTTGTTGAGGAAAATGGTATTTTCTTTTATTTGGAGATTGAAGTTTCAAACTCAGCTCTTTTCAAATGAACTGTATCAATCAATAGTTTAATAAAATATTCCAATTTTTATAACAAGAAACACACACCAAGACGGCGTTTCAAGGACTACGTAATATTCAGTTTTCCATTAAATATTCCACGAGTTTTTTGTCAATATTTTTAGGTGATAAAACGATTCGTTTGTTTTTCATTGGAGAGGAGTCAGGTGAATTTACAATTATGAAGTTATTTCGAAAATGTGGAGATTTTGTTACAAACTGATCAAATTCTCAAATTTATTTAACAACCTATGTTTAAATAAATAAAAGATAATACATTTAAATATAGCCTATTATTCACTAAATGTAATAAAAGACACAAATTACAACAACAAACACTTATACATCATAACGTTTCAATATTTCAGCCATCATTTTCAGCTGTTACATTTACAATTTTTGCACTAAAACTGAAACAGATAGGCATAAACTTTGTTTTGTTTTTTTATAATAGACATTTCATAAAAATCAACCTTGAAATGGACAAGTTTATATTTTTGATTCTATACGGGTAATTTAATAGACTGGCGTCAAATTTGAACTCAGAGTCTTAAAAATATTTGGTACTAGTATATTTTTAGGAGAATTATATAATAAAAAATACAAATATTGATATTATTTTTAGTGTTTGGGCCATGTCTTAAAAGCAGTTAGTTGGACGTTTCCGTTTTATTTACGGAATGACATACAAATATTAAACTTAATAAGAGAAAAAATCAGTTTATTTTTATTAAAGATTTTGAATACTATTTTGGATAAGTTGTCTTCGTAATTTAATTTAGCAAGCTCTTGTCAGATTTCGTTCTAATGTGCTAAATATATTTTTAATAAAACTGGTAGAAACAAATACATAAACAAAATTGAAACGTCTTTATACTCTTGTTCGAATGTTCGAAAACGAATAACTATTCTCTGGGGTCAAATTAAATGACACCCATACATTATAAACTACTTTATAAAAAAAATAAATAAAAAATAACACATTTACAAAAACTTAAATAGAAAATACAATCTCCCCCTTAATGAATTTCAAATTTGGTCTAGTTAGTGAGACCACAAAAAAATTATGATGGACTGATAATTATGTTTCACTGAATTGTTAACTGACGAATAAAGGATTTACTGATGGTACAGTGAATGTATTATTTATGATAACATTGTGTTCAAGTTTCATTTTAATTATACTATATCATCTCATGAGTTGAGCTCAATATTTATTAGAAACTCAAAGAAAGGGAAACATAGATAAACCTCTAGTAATATTCTCTTCTAGCCTAATGCTTACTAGTTTCTTTTAAGGTTTAGCTTATCTTCGCTATGGTCTAATTTTCGGCAGTGGGAAACTTTTCGACCGGGTCTCTAATGTTTCCACTTAATAATGCGATACTTTTCCTGAAGTGTAAGTTAAAGAGAAACTTATACGAAAACTTTATACTTACTGGGTGTTAAAATCTGTATACAGTATTGGTTACTGTCGTCTCTGTTTCTCAATTCATAAGTTCAAAAATATTTCCGTTTGGGAATAAACGATAATTAATCGTCATTAGCCGTCATTGAAACTCGATTCATACACAAAGTGAAATGTTTTCTCTAGTTAAGGTAGTTTTGTGTATATTTAATACATGCTTGTAAGAAAAATTGTGCATTGTATAGATGACAAACGACAGACAGATATAGGGATCACTTTTGGGGGATCTCAAAACATTTATCACAACACAATCGACATAGATTATTTGATACATCACGAAAACTTTCTTTAAAGAACGTAAGAAATTGAGATTGTGACGGAGAATGGACGGGGAAATATTGTTATGGAATAGTTGTAGCGAAGTGTTGAAGTCGAAATGTAACTGACGGTGTAACTCAAACTATTCGACTTTCTTACACAAACTCTTACAAGGAATTGTACTCATTACAAAAGTATAGGTGTAGGATTTTTAAATATTTTAGGTAATTTATCTAAATTTTTCAGGAAGGATTTTATTTATTTAGTAAGTCATTTGGTATCGATAACTTGCTTAGCTCCAGTCCATTGTCACTGACGTCTTAGTTACCTTGTATATGTTATGTGAAATCCACAGGTTATATTTTTATTTTTAAACCATGATAAGAAGGTTATATATAATAATTTGACGTAGGAAGTCACACCGAAATAACTCTAAAGCGATCTATTAAACGAAACCACTTTCTCCATGTCATGTAATAGACATCTAATGTTTTCCTTGAGAGCAAGTGTGCCCACTTTGTTCAACTTATTTGTTTTGGTCGAAGGCGTTGTGTAGCGAATTAGCTCGGGACAAAGTTGCACGGACAATGTCCCGGTGTTTAGACGTCGATCGCGCGTGATCTTGCATTAACTCTCTTAGGTCAAGGTGACTGTATTTCTATCCATACTGCTAGTCCTATTGCTACAGTCATTTGCTTGTTTAGTTTGCACATGAAATTCCAATTCGATGAGAGAATATATACTCCGGTAATATTTGCACAAGTGATTGGAATGAATACATTGGATTGATTTCATTTTGGCGGGTTTTTAGATTCGCTTTTAAATACTACTCGAATTGTTTCAATTACGTTTTTAACTGGAAAATATAACTCTTTCAATGTTATTTCGATTAAAATTCGTGGAATACAATTTGTAAATGTAACTCTTATATGTGAATGAACTAACCAAACAGTAAATTATGACAGCTGCTTTTCCTTATTGTAAAGATGATGTATTGGTTTATTTATAACCTCCTTTTAAATAATCTAGGTAAAATAGATTTTTGAGGGAAAGTTTTTATATAAATAATTTTGTTCTTTGCAGAAATATAGACGTTAGGAGTTTAAAGCCATTAAAAAATGATTAATGGCTTTTAAACTCTGTTACTCTATTGAAAATTTTTTATGTACAGCATTTTTTAAATTTAAAAGAAAAAATTAACATTTAGAAATTAATAAAATTATAAAAGTCTCGTAAATAGGAAAATTGCAATCTTCAATTGTTCACATTCAAATTAATTACAAAGATTGAGTTTCTTTACATAATTAACCAAAAATCTTTGTAATTATGAAAACTATTTTTTTAAAATACACACAAATAATTTCACCACTATGTTGTTTACTTTTTTCCAATAGAAAACTAAATTTATAAGAAATAAAAATATATAATGGTAAATTTACCATACGAATACATGTGAAACAATACAAAAATTTGTCGACATTTGTAAAATTAATGAAAACTTTAAATGATTTATTGTTTCCAATAGGTTATTGAGATAAAAATAAACCCCAATAAATAAAATTAAAAAGTCATTTAACAATATTTTCGAATCGATTAATTTTTAATAACAAAATAGCACCTAATATGCAGTTGCTCGGGATGTAATTTGTTTAAATAAATTTTATTTTCCATAGGATAAGTCAAAGAAAGTGGTTTGTTTATAATTGTTCAAAATTATATTAGTTTTATTTCAATAAAGCTGCTTAACAATTAAATATACCAATTTCCGATTTATAGAGATGTTTTAGATAATTTTAGTAGCAATAACTGTTAAATTATATATTTTCTAAAACCCAAAATAGTACTTTTTCGATAGTTTCGAATTTTTTAACAAGCCTTAACACCTGCATTCCAACAAATTAATTGGTTATTTATACGATTTTCACATGAGATAACGTTATGGTTTAATTTACCTGGATTAAAACTGTTAAAGCGAAATATAATTTTTACAAGAGTAAAATTCACTTACAATTTGATGGTTACTTTTACTTAACAAATTTATAATACATTTTTATAATATAATTACACTAAAAATAATTAAAACTCCAAGCCATTATTTTCTTGGTAATTCTCAATAGTGTTAAGTTATTACCTAGCTACAATTATTACATATTTTAACCAGCTAATAATATTTATACAGGTTTACTTAAATTAATTTAATGAATATGTAAACTATTAAACATATTTTGCAAATATTAATGTTTTTCACTTTGGCTTGTTGCAGACTGCCTGGTACTTCAAGACAATTATAGCCTTTTGCATGAAAATAATTATCTATCTATGTCAGAAAGTGAATTATAAATACATAATAACAATAATGATAGAAGTTTTCCAGTGGAGTTTTTAAGCAACTGATTTAACTATGTCGTCATTAAATGACATAATCTGTAATGATGGAAGTTATTTAGGTAGTATATTGTAAATAAACTGTAGATACAACATAATAACTGGGCAGAATATTGTATTAATTTTCTTACAAACCCATAAAACAGTATTTTATTTTAATCACGTTTTCATCGAGGTTCACTTCCGTTTTTTGTCAATTATCCCTAAACTGTAATGTGGCACATTGGTTTGAGTGATCATTTTACCAAAATTGAACAAAATCGGTAGATCACATTTTGAGAAATTACTTCTTTTATAACAGCTTCATGTCAGATATATTTTTTTACCTATAACTTACCAACGGGCATTTTTGGTGAGAATGCAACCAATAAGGTTTAAGCTCCTTAAAGGATATACTTAAGCAAAAATTCAATTTTGTTTTCTTTCTACCAATTTTTTTTTTTTTTACCTTAAAATTTTGACGATATAATGTAAAAAGTTTCAAGATTACAAAATACCAAAGTGATTAAATCAGACCACTAATTTAGGGTGTAGAGCATTGGACAGACGACAGACACCAGATGTTAGATAGGCAGACACATGACAGACAGATAATTCCCAAAACTACTTTTTTATACTCGGAGGTCCTTAAAACTATATTTCCGCGAAAAACTCGGTAACTGTTTTTTAACCCTTTATATCAATGGAAATGATCACTTAGTCATTAAAGTCGGCTTGTATTTTTATTGGATAAATAAAGTGGTTGTTGAAAATTTTGTTTCAATTTATTTTGTGATTTGAAGAAATTATTGATCACTTGTGTTCTTTTGAGAGAATTTACGTGAGAAGATTTAAGCGATATTTTTGTCATCTAAAAAATGTAAATATAAAAAGAGGTCTGTTTTTGACACAACATAAATAATATATACCATAATGATAAGCTAATTTGAACATATTTAGTTAACTTAACATTAAATCGACTGTATTTTTATTCTAATAACTCAGCTGTTATTAAATTTGTAAAATTGGTTGTTATGGTAACAAATGTCGATATAGTTTAGGCACTAAGCTTTTGCTTTCAATTATAAATAAAATTTCGCCTTCGTCACGACCGTATAAATTGTCTTTCTATATAATTGTGCTAAGCGTAAATTGTATTTGATTGTTAGAATAACGACGGTCAAGTTTCGAATTCCTCTTTTTATCAATTATTTGTGGTCAAGTTTCGTATTCCTCTTTTTTGTCAATTATTTGTTGTCAAGGTTCGTATTCCTCTTTTTTTACCAATTATTTGTGGTCAAGGTTCGTATTCCTCTTTTTTACCAATTATTTGTGGTCAAGTTTCGTATTCCTCTTTTTTTACCAATTATTTGTGGTCAAGGTTCGTATTCCTCTTTTGTACCAATTATTTGTGGTTATGTTTCGTATTCCTCTTTTTTACCAATTATTTGTGAACTGTAATTTACTTTTACTTGCTATTTGGCATAATGATTTAATTATTTTTACATTACATAAGAATTTAAAATTAGTAGAGTCGATTTTGAGAAATTATCTCTTTTATAAGAATTCAGTGGACGATTTTCTTATTGAGTATATAAATAACATCTGAATTGGTATTTTTAAGGACATGGTAACAATACATTCTGTTTGGATCCTTAGTGGCTAAATTTCAGCAATAAATTATCAAAGGCCTGGAGATATCGGATCTTTTAAAAATAAGTTAGAACTTTAATTGTTTATTTGTTTTTTAACATAGTATTTATTAATAGACAAACTACGTCTTTTAATGAAAACTTAAAATACATCAGCCAATATCAAATGTTTCAAACTACTATTTAGTTCGGCATTAAAAAATGTATTTATTATATTGTGAATATATTACCGAACAGAAGTGAATAAATGTTTCACAACATTTGAATTGTAGCCAACCTACATCGTATGATAATAAAATTTCCCACTTAAATTCAATTTATCAAATAACAGACATGTTGTTTTGAAAATACCACACTACCGTATAGAAAATCCCGTAGGAAAACATATTACATTATCAATGCAATAAATCTATTCACAAACAAAGCAATATATCTGACCGTAACAAAGTTCTTAACTCTTTTATGTACAGTTGTTTTCTTGATAGGCTATAATAATTGTATTTTACATTTTACACAACAAGTCTGTTTAATGTATTTTCTTTTATAAATTATAGTAAGAACAGATTGAAGATATAAATAGTGCGTGAAAGTGTTATAGGACCAAGGTTATAGACCACCAACACAGCCGAAACCTATTTACATGTCGATTTTAACATAATCGATAGGCTAACATGCCTTATATGGTATCGAAGTTGATTGCTCCTCAAAGTAGACGAAGCTATTTGTCACATAACAATTAAATAGTCTGTTATGTAAAAGTAGAACGTGTTTATGTTACACTTACAGGACTGAATAAATTAATAGTATTTGTTTATTATGTTTGATAGTGACGTGTAATATAGTACAGGGTGATTAGAAAGTCTGTGCACCTGATGTTTACAGTTTAGAAAATAGACAAACATATTTTGAATCACTTACTTTGATCATGTAGTTACAAATAGTGTTGAAAGATATATCGAACTGTGTTATCAAAGATTTGGATTAATGTAGCATCATCACTTAGAATGTATTGTGTCAAGGTTAACTTCAAATCATCGACTGTATGACGATTGTTGAAATACAACGAATTTTTTATCATACCTCTGGGGAAAAAATAGATAAAAAGAGATCCGGAGTCTTGGAGGCGAAATAATTTTAGAGATGATTCTCTTAGCAAATACCAAGAGTACCATAGTCAAATGAATTTTATGAGTTCTAGTGGCATTATGTTGAGTTTGAACTGTTATTGCGCAATATAAAAGTTCAGAATATTGTGACCATAACTTTAGGAGTTGGTAGTTTCTGAAAAAATTAGGCCCGACTTTGTGGCTAAGCAACATTCCAATTTATTGATGATGCAGCAAGATCTCTAGGATCTCATGAAGATTGTATGTGTACCAGATATGTGTGTTTGGCTATTAAAGTATCTTAATTAATTATCCGTGAAGAAAATAACGTCCAAAATGTTCATTCCTTCACGGTTTAGCCTAAACCATCTGCTGTAAGCTGTGCGTCTAGCGAGATTCCCAGGTTTCAATTCATGCACAGCTGTAAGTTTTTTAGGGTATAGGTCTGGGCTTTTTTTAGTGATGTAAGAATCGTGTCATTTGCTGCTGGGAAATTCACCTAACTGACGTGTAACAGCGTGTATACAACACGCATTTTTATTTTTAAAACAATCCATATTTATTTAAAGAAAGAAACATTAACTACTCAGGAAATAATAATTGTAACTGAAATATTAAAGGCACTTGGAAGTGTTTCAAACTCTAAGAAAACTAGTTTGTATTTAAGTGGCCTGTGAATTTGTTTAAATCCTTAAATAAGTCACCAGGACTGTTAGGAAATGTAAAACATTTCTAGTGTATCTAAAATCGGCCATACCCCCAAACTCAGAAAAGGGTCAATGTTCATGATGAAATAAAAACCATTAGGTAACTACTCCGTTGACTCACAATCCTTTTTCCATAGCTGACTTATGTATACCCCTTGGCTCAACTTGGTGTTTAACATTTCTTATATTAGTGTCTAGTTGTTGATTTGTGGGTTTCCTGATCACGTTAATATAGTTTTTTTTACTTTTTTCTTTTTTGTGTTATTAGCTTTACTTTTTAACATAGTCTTAGGCTATGAGATTATATCGATTCTTTTCATGTTTTTTATGTTTAACACTTGATAACAAGATTTAATCCATACTCTCCAATCGTTGTATATATACAAATATATACAATATAAGGTTTTGTTTTAAAGTTATTTGATGATGATGGATTGTTCGTACTAATAATATGGTTGAATCGGAAATTTTCCATCATTGTGTATATAAAAACTAATAGACGACGTTTCGAGAGTATAAATTAACTCTCGTTATCAAGTGTTAAACTTAGAGCATACAAGTGAAAAACACCAACATAACCTATACTTTGTAAAACGGAACGAACACGGCTGGGTACCTGACAAAACCCTCCCTTACACGCATACTTACAGACTTTCTACCCTAGATAAGGTACCTAATTAGTAACTCACCTATTGCAAACGCCTTTGATACAAAGACAACTTTCTTAAGGTTTCTTAATTGTTAAGTATGTGAATGTTCATAAAATTTAATTGAAAATTATTCCAAACCAGTCATTTTTAAAACATAAGCGAGAAATAAAATGTATATGCCAATTATTCATACATATTAGACCATCTTTTTATTTATTTATTAATGTTAATAAACACAAATTGCGGAAGAAGTAGTCGAAATCCGTCACGGTAGTCTTGATATAATATCCATGTTGGAGTTATAATATTTCTAGCTAACATACGCCTGCATCTTGTAGGAGTGAAGAATACGAAGATAAGAAGCACCGTCGAGCGTCTATTATTATATGTTCTTGTTGTTTAAAGTAAACATTCTTGATCATTATCGTCTTATAAAAAAGGAAGAACAGAACATGAGTAGACAAGAGAGACCTGATTGAAATGATGAGAGAGTACTCTAACCCAAGAGAACATGAAAAAGTGTAAAACTAGGTAGGATTCGTCGTTACGCTAACCCCTACTAACTATAGGTGAGCCCCTGAGGCCTGTCTATTCTTACAGCTACAGGTAGACATGTAACCCGGTCACATATGTGACTTGTTGCATTGTTAAATTTCGTAAAAGCCGGATAAGAAGTTCAAGTTTCGAGTAAATCGTTTTTAATTTAAGTATTTGCAGACAAGTTCAGTGCCTCTACAAGACGTCAAAACAATCTTCACATTATTTCTGACACAATGTTTCATTGGGAAAATAAAATCATCAGAAAAACAATAAAATAAATCGAAAAACTTCTATATAAATGTGATTACGAATGAACGACATCAAACATTATTTGTGTCCCCATAACGCCTTAACTCCATCCATTTCTTCCTCATACATTGTAGATAAAGAGACCAAATGTTTCTTCTTTCTTTTGAATGTTCTGTTTTCAAAATGTGAAAAACAACTTTATAAGACAACACTGTTTTGCTTACAATACTACATTATTGAATAATGGATACCAATAATGGATTGTAAATAACTTGTGCAAAATAATGTACAAACTTTCTACAAACCAATATACTAAACAAAATAAAAGTCTTCGTTTTAAAAATGTCAATTTGGTACTTAAACACTGTGGTACCCCGTTTTGTGTAAAATATTTATATATTTAAGTAAACCTTAAAATTGTTTTGTTTGGGATATTTACACGTCCTAAATCGTATTTGATTAAAATCGAATTCTTAATGACAGTGAAGAGTAATTTTAGTTTTTTATATATTATTCCTGAACATTATTTTAAAAAGTAATATTTGGTAAACTAGTTCAAGTTATTAGTGTTCACATTGAACCAAAATATGCAATTACGTTTTTTTAATAGATGAATACCGTTAAATTATACTTTTGTCTTTACTAGCTTTACAGAGCTACTTTTTTTGGAAAAGCTGGAATATTAATTTTCATTTTATAGGGTGGCCCTAAAAACTATAGATATTTCCAAAATATGCCCACTCATTACGATTATAGAGCATTGCACAGACGACAGTGGGAGAGTCGTCATTCCATAAACCCCTTTTTTATTCATAGACCTCAATATCCACGATCAACTCGACATTGATCTTATGACCAACTACATTATTTGTTTCATACAACACGTATTGTTAACTGTCCATTTCTAACCGATAACTACATTTTTTAGGAGATGTCCATCAATGAATTTTGATGGACCATTAGAGCCTACATTTCATAAAAATTTCATTACAATAGTTGACCCCAATTTGAGATAGTTCAAATATTTTACTGTTCCTTATGCCAGTTTTTTTTTAGTTAATAAACAAATGAAAGGAAAAAATATGGAAGTATTGCATAACGTGTCCATAGACCCAATTTGATCAAAATCAGTTCACTCGTTTAGGCTGAACAGATAACTGATAGATATCATTCGAAAAAAATCAATATTTACCTATCGCAAAACTTTGAAACCACTAAGTATATGTGAAAAAGTAAAATTACTAGTGATATCACAATAAAAATTAAAAATATATAATTAGAAAAAATTAGGTGCAACATAAAATTTAAAAATTACAGATAACATGAATAATCTATTTATTTCGTGTAATATCTATAACCAACGATTCCAAACAATATTTATACTTATTTATGTATGCTATAATAGAACAAAATCTATTTCTCCAAGTCACATATTAAGATGTTTTCAGATATCTGTCATTTATTTATTGATATACGGTTATATATTGGCAGAATCTTGTTCCAGATTTTTCATCTCGTTCTACATTAAACGAAATACAACTTGAATAAAAAACTATTTTGTCAATCTGTCTGGCTATTAATCCTAATTCTTGGAAACATTTGTAATCAGCTGTTAAATGGGTCAGTCGAGTTTTATATCTAAATCTAGTATCCAGTTAACTGACTTGGAGGAGAATTTTAAACGAGATGGCTGAACTCCAATTGTTTACCATTTATAGTTGATTAAACAAACGATAGCTTAGAGAATGATTATGTAGAAAAGTAAGTTAATTTTAAGATATCAATTCTACTTTTAAAATGGAGCCTTTCAGACATGTTATTTGTAGACATTCCCTGAAATAAATTAATAATATTCTATGGTTTAAGTTATTGATCATCAACTGTAATGAGTTACACTTGTAGAAACTTCAAATGCCAAATAAATGAAAACACAATTTCATTTATTTCGTGATTGAACTTTCCATAAGTGTAACTCATTACAGTTGATTATCCAATAACTCATTTTTGTAATACCATTTCAAAACGACGTCTCAATGACTATTACTACATCGTCTTAAATAGTTATATGGATTGGTGGATGTTGAAGCAAACGTTAGGTTCGCTACTAGTGAGGTTAAAAGCAAGTGTTAGGACAGTATAAAGCGTGAATTAGATGAAGAGAAAAAAGTTCACAGGTATTGCTACAATAAAAGTGAAATGAGTACCGTTAAAAGTTACTGTCAGTATGGTTTGTGTGCTTTTAGCAACTGAGTATGGTAACTAGGTCATTGAAATGTCGCCTTATTTTTTTATTGCACAAATAAAGTGGACTTTGTGGAAAATTGTGTTTTCTTTCATTTGGTTATTGGGTTATGATGAATTGTTGCTATAACTTATGCAGACATTAGCCATAAAGTGTCAAGAGTATAAGGCAAAGTTAGTTATCAAGTGATAACCTAGAACATGAAAAGAACCATCATAAACTGAAACTAAAACTATAATAATCTAAGAAAGAAACCCAGCTCTAAAGTTAGTACAACTAATAATATAATACAACAAACTTGGATAGGGAAACCACAAGTTAACAGAACTTCGCTAATATAAGAAATGACACACAAAATGCATACAAAGAAATGGGGTCCTTTTTTTTCTATATATCTGAATAAACATGGCTTTTGTGAGAAAATACGTGATACTAAATTTATTTTTATTTTGTAAAGCATGGACGTTTGCTCTAAAATCTGATGAAAAATCAGTAAAGGCAATTTTATACGAGCTGTTAACTAACCATGGCATTCCAAAGATCGATAAAGTAATGGAAGCACTCGCAACGACCCTGACGCCAGCATATGTCCTGCTATCCTGCTAATAGTATTTTTACGAAATCGTATTGAGTTTTATAAAGAAGGAACGCCCATAATTAATGAAAATATTTGTACGCTTTTTTGTCAAACCAAAAAAATTTATTTAGTTTTAGTTATCAATAATAAATAAACTAACTTTGAAAAAATGATAAAAATCAATTTCTTCTATTAGTAACACAAACAAATTCTATATTTTTCACAAATATACCCAATAAATATTAACATGATATGGAATTATTTACTTCACAATCACATTTTAACTTATTTTTCCTACATTAACAAACATTGCAAGGATTTACATCTAAAGCAAACCTGAAGATTTGTATCCGTAAGTACTGTTCATGATTAAAAAAAATCTGTTGACAATACCCATTACATTGTCTCCTTCAAAATATAGCATCTCAACATTTCAGCCAAACACAATTATTGGGCTTTCCTTTATTATGATGTCTTAGTAGTTTACCAATGTTCACGTATTCAAGTAGACTACACACTTGATTATTTTGTTGATCTTTAAAGTGTACTGTCGAGTTTGCAAAAATCGTACAAAAACGCCGTGTATTCGTGCAAAATTTCATGCTATAAAAAATAGTGTTATATATTATCTTATAAAATCAATATTTAATGATATATACATATATCCAAACAAAATAAAAAAAGAATAAAAAAGAGATGACCTACTCGTCTTTTCAAGAGTGTTTTTAGGAGTGAACTGATCCCATATAACCACAAGAGGATAAGAAATATGTGAACATAATTTTAAAATCATAGTTTTAATTTTGTTCTCTTAACTACACCAAAAGATGAATTAAAAACTACTTTAAGTTGTGTAGCTACATAACTCACAGTGATATAATTAAAATATTTGTGTTTCAGTCAGTTTTATTTATCACTCATTGTCTTGTCGAGCCCACACAGATGCGGGGAGGTAGTAGGGTTAATTACAACTCAATCTTGTCAGATTTTATTTTTTGTTTTGAGGGCGCTGGTGACGTTATAAGAATTGTTATCGTTCGATTAAAAATATTACATTACAAGTCTTAATATTTGATTTTATAATTAATGAGTAATATTATTTTAATATTTTATTATAATGTATATAATACGTTCCTACGTATAAATTAAAAAAAAATAGAGCCAGACTTATGAGATGTCAAGTTAATAAAATAGAACAATAATTCGCAAAAACAAACTTTTAAGTATCAAAAGTGTCAATGACAATGTTGTCAACTTCGAGATAAGTTGGGAATGTATTCTAAGAATTGTAGTTGAAACGCTTAAATATAATTAAGAGTTATTTTGTAAAAAAATGTGGTTTATTTATTAACATTAATAAATATAAAAAAGATGGTCCAATATGTATATGAAAGAATAGTTGGCATATACATTTTATTTCTCGCTTATGTTTTAACAATGACTGATTTGGAAAATTTTCAATTTAATTTTATAAACAATAACATTGAGTTGGTATTACTTAAAAATTAAGAAACCTTAGGAAAGTTATCTTTGTATCAAAAGCGTTTGCAATAGGTGAGTTACTAATTAGGCACCTTGTGTAGGGTAGAAAGTCCGTAAGTGTGCGTGTAAGGAAGGGTTTTGTCAGGTACCCAGCCGTCTTCATTCCGTTTTTACAAAGTATAGGTTATGTTGGTGTTTTTCACTTGTATGCTCTAAGTTTAACACTTGATAACGAGAGTTAATTTATACTCTTGAAACGTCGTCTATTAGTTTTTATATACTCAATCCGCGGCGACATTTTTGCCGTTCGTTGTAATAATTAAAATCACGTGACTAATCGTTGTTACTGTATATACTTTTAAGGTGGAACAAATTATTGCATTTTATTATATATATACTATTAAAATTCCAACTATTAAAAACAAACAAACAAAAACTAACGATGATTCTTGACGGAGATTTTAAAGAACATTTAAATGATTTAAATCGCAACTAATCATATATTTTTAATAGATTAATTAAAACATTAATAATTCTTGCATTGAGTCGACAACAAGGAATGGCGATTTGGTATAGAAATTTGGATCAAATACAAAGAAAAATGTATGTATTTTATTTTAGTTATCATAAACTTGAAAACTTGTGAAAGACGAATATATGTTTAAATGTTTTTTGAAGAGACTGCTTATGATACTTTCTTATTTACAACTAGCAAATATTTTTCGTGAGAAATAGTTTAATTTGGTTAGTATTTCCATCGTGAATAAGTGTGTGTGAAAGTTTGTGCAATATTTTTGAATCTTTTATTTGTTTCATTTTCTATTTCTTACATCTAACACTTTTTGTTTGTTATAATATATTGTATAAAATAATTTTGTATGATGATTATTTGGTGACACAATTATTTACATTAAAATTAACATTATAATTATAGATTTATATGATTATTTTTATTAAGAAGTTTATTTATAAGGGATGAATGTCATGAAATTATCTTTTAGGCGAAATTATCTTTCTTGAAATATTAGAAACCTTACAGCATTTTAAATGTAAAACTTAGTATCATTATTATTAAACGCTATGTTTCAGACAAACTAAAGAGTTGTAAACTTAGAGGAATGGTGTTTATTTTGTCTGGTAAACGAGTTGCAAATCTGAACATTCTTTGCTCAGACATAACTTGTCGAGACGCAAGCCTACATGCCACATAACAAAAGTGCTGAATTGTGTAAGTACGAGGTCACATAGCATACCTGCTGCAGAAGCACGCTCCATAGTTTGTTAACAATTTACCCATAAATCACTTCTGACTCCATCGACAATCAATTTAACAGATTACTAAACAATACTGTCGTTTTAATTCAATGAAATATTTAGTGGAACGTTTGCATAGTCGTGTTTTATACAACACGTGTGTAAAGTAACGAGATGTTATTTATATATTTCATTTAATAAAATATAATTATTTCACGCTAAAACAAAACCGTCGTAAAATACAAATAAACTAATTTCATATATCGAAAAAAAATAAACAAATTCGAAATTAAGACAGATTATCGAATTATTTAATGAGATACAGTTTTTTATCGTGAATGCTTTAAGTGGTACTAAGGTAAACTTGACCGAATCAATGTTGTTTTAATTACAAATGTTTTAATTCAATTTGTAATAGAACATTCTAATTCCTCACAAGAACACACAGCAAAAAGACAATGTTTCATCATCTTGAGTTGTTTTAAATCTTTCACAAACATACACGAATTTATTAAAAAATTGTAGTTTATTTTTGGATAAATATTCTTTGTTTAACTTTTAAGGACAAACAACCCTGTCATTATTTGTTAGTAAGATTATTAATTTATTATTTCATTTAAAATGCAGAAGATGTTATGCAGTAAATAAGCTACTAACATTTGTGTGGGTATTACAAATTTCAAATCCCGATATCTAACCGGAGAGTGACGTGCTCGACTTATCTCGTTGCACAGTACGGATTATTGGATCGTGGAAGGTTACACAGTATCGAGCCCGGTTGATGTTGTTACGTTTATCTGTGTGTTACGCTTTCTTTATCGTCTTCATTATTGACGAACATAAAAGTGAAAACGCTAAAAAAATTAAAAGGACTGACATATATATTCTATACTAAAAGTGGTTAAACACATAAACAAATAAAAATCCATTACAGTAAATCCAATACAACATGTTTCTTTTTAAGGCTGTTTAAAAAATAATTTTAGGAAATTCTAGAATTACTTACTTAAATCATTGACAAAAATTGCATAGCCTAAATAGAAAACAATATTATTTTATACTGTATATTTTTTAATGGTTTGGATTTATTGAGAGATTCGAGGACTGGCTACGTACAAATAGATGTTAAAGTGGAATATTGCGCTCCAAAATAGTTGGATTTTATAACAACTATTGTCAGTTGTATAAAAATGAACGAATATTTTCACAAAGTTTAGTTTATGTTTATTTATATTACCGTACATAAAACAATTATGTAAAAATTTAATTACCTGTGATCCACGCATCCCCATCAAACGTATAAAATTGTAAATAAACACAAACACTAGTCCTTACGCTAATGCGGTACAATTACACAGACAAACCTACAGAGGCAGACATAATTCTTAAAATGGTATAAAAGAATTTGTAGGAAATAAACTTCTTAAACGTTTATAAACTTCGAAAACATAATGTCAAAATTTTCGCATCATTATAAAATCCTTTCTTCAATAGGTAATTGGAAAGTAAAAATAAAAATTATTAGTTAAGCAAATAGTATACGTAGTTAAGCTCGTTGGAAACGTACACGATCTAATTACTGTTTATATTTTACTATCAGTCATTGATGCATATAAACAAGTTACATAATATTTTTAAAGAAACCACTTTTGTAATTGTTATTTAAATAATACAACAATTGAAATTTTTGTAATCGTATGTTATTCAAATAGGTGTTTATTCATATAAATGAAAATATTGATTCAGATATAAAAGTTACATGAAAGACATATAATGTTTTAGATACCACATAACGATTTCATTAGGTTAGATATAGATTTGATACAATTTTTTTTACGTGATTAGTGATTTTTACAGATTTATTTTTCATTGAATTCGGAAGATGTTAAAATAAATAAATAAATAAATCTTTTTGTAATTATTTTTTGTAATTTTTCAATGGTACACGCGACCTAGTAGAAGAATCGTCATCTACACCTTGAAACCTTTTTTACTGTTTTGAGTGGCAGCCATTTTAAAATGGAAAAGAAAAACATTGTGCATATATCGTTGGTCCCCTAGTTACTAAGGATCGTATCTCTAAATTTCATTTAGCCCTACTACGAAATGATATATGCTCGTGTTTAGCAGGACCAATTGCTTTCAGTCAAATAACAAAGTTTTTACCACAGGATAAAATAATTGTGAAAAAACGTAAACAAATTATGTATTAACGTGTATATAGTATAGTGTAAATTTTGTAATTTGGCGAAAGTCAGTTTTTACATCTTTCTTTTTAATTATACATATTGAGTTCGAAGAAATGGTTTTTACCAGACCGCTTGTCTGTTTGCAATTTTGTCTGCTCTCAGTATGCAACGTTGGATTGAAACAAAATTCGGTTACTTTACTTTTTTAAACTTAAATCTTACTTAGATTCAGTTTGTCACTTAGGTTTAGTTCTTAAACTCAAATTTCACAATGCTTATGTTTCAAATATATAAGAATACTCGGTTCTTAGCTTCACTGAACTCCTCAATTGTTGTCAAAATAGCATTTTCAAATTTCGAGATATCCTATCTGTTAGAACGCGCACATGGTCAACTTCACTTTTAGTACTATACCTTTCGAACTGAAATTTCTGTAAACGTTCGTATTGTTTGTATTCTGGGCAATTTTTCGAGGGTGACGAAATAGATAATTGGTGCCTAACCAGTTCAGAATTGTTATACCAATTAAATCCTCCTCAAAAATTCTATCCAAGGTCTTCTTCACTTTGCGGAATCTTCAGTAAAGACTTCAGTCATCGCGAACAAGGACAACTTACTTTTTAAATACTTCCCTTTGGGTTTATGATTCCACAACTCTTTCATTCTATTTCAGCTACGAAACCTTCGGACTTCTTCTTTATCTAGTGTATTTCTCCTTGACCATTGATTGTTATGGTCCTTGATCCTTGATCATGAATTGTAGCGAAATTGTATATTATTATTCAATCACATTTTGAGGAACAGACACTAAAATTTTGGTCATTTGCAGATACCGTTAATTTTTTAAATTATAAAATTACATACACATATAGAAATAATAATAATTTAAAAAATAGATTATTCTTAAATTCCAAATCCAAGAATAAGGGAAATATTTATTTGCAATCGTTTAAGTTATAACTCTACACACAGAGTTACGACCAGCATTATCGTATTTTTTTTAAAAACGGGGATATTATTGTTGGCCATCTTAATAAACTACAAATATATGAGGAAAAAAATTTCAAAACAAACAAAACGAAAAAAATTAATACATTTCTTAAACAAATCATTATCCTTCAAGTACAATGATCCTATAATAAACACTTTGATATTTAAGACAATAGACAGTAAATCATATTATTGTCTGATTTAAATCTGATAAGAATTCACAATTGAAAAGTAAATTGAATTAAAGGAATAGAGAAGAATAAATCAAAGTTTGATGATCGGGCCCAGTGTTATGGTGACAACTCTTGACACACCCACCTCTTGACTTTGACAATTTAATGTATCTTTTTGCTTTCATTTTCTTATTTTCTACAGATAATTTCTGATTGTTTATGGATAAAAGGAGACAGTTATGGAAGGTTGAGGTCAAGTAGGTATTGTCCCGATGTCGCCCACTTTGTAACTTATTTCCATCAATCAGTTCTGTACTTGGTAACCTCACGGAGTCTTCTTTACAAATTAATCTATGGAAATATTCATGTACTTCATTGTTCTTTTAGCGAGATTACTTCAATAATTTAAAAGATAAAACAAAAGATAATAAAGACAATCGTATTAAGAGTTCGTTTTTAGTATAAGGTTATGTAATGGAATAATAAAATCGATGTTAACGTTTTCCAGAATATATCCGTTTTGAGTTTTCCGAGTTTTTGATATGACGTCAGTCAGTCTTCTTTTTTTACAATGTACAACAGCTCTAACCACTGGGAAAATTTTTATAAAATTTAGTTGCTAGCATTTTGACTATATTTTCACAGTTAAAAAAAAAAATATTACTGTTTATTAAAATTAATTTTTTTAAAAATTTTAGGTGAAAGTAGCCTTAAGACCAACAGGAATAAGTGAAAAAGAAGAAAAAGACCTTTACTGCCGTCATTTAAAATTCAATTTCAATCAAATAATTTATAGAGTTAAGTATATGGCAAGAATATGATCTATTTAAATATTTTTCAATATAATAAATAATAAGGCATACATTTGTTATCTTCCATTGCTACGAATAAATTTTTAATAAACGAAAACATTTTCTTACTCTTTTCTTTAGTTTTGATTTTGTTTATATACAGGAAAAACTATTTATAACCTGTAAGTTTTTACTAAGAAAAAAATTATATACAGTGTTTTAGTAAAGTCCCTCCCTCCATCCACCGTATTTTTTAAATGAATTTAAATAGAGTCAAACTTTTTAGGGACTGTTCACTAGATCATCAGAAGTTTCTTTTATGATAGTTTGGAATTTTGCACCTCCCCTTAAAAAGGGGGAATGTTTGGGGTACTCAAAATTTAAAAATGGTAACCAGCATCTTGTGATATATCAAATTAAAAAACATAAAAGGACAATATTAATGGCGTTCACAAAATATTTTTTGGATGACCATAACCAGAATAGTGACACGAAATGTATTTGCGATTTTAAAATTATAAAATCGCTAAATATGTGAAATCAGAACATTTAAACTGTTTAAAAAATGTGCACTAGACTAATCTGAGAGAAGATTTGACTCAAAATTTAAAAAAAGAACCACTTCATGTTACAATTTCAAATTAAATTACTTTTTAGACAAAACTAATGGCAATACAAATTTCGCTTTTAACTTTAATAAAAATGTTATTTCAAAATGTAGATGACATTTTCAAAAAAATTTGTTGCGTTTTTACAGTTAGTATGCGAGTTAAATTTCGTATTCCCAGTTGGTTTGTTGTGATTATTTAGATGTGTGTTCAAAAGAAATATATAATATACATAACACACATATATATATATATATATATATATATATTACGTATAATATATATATATATAATATACATAACTAATATAATATATAAATAAAATAATGTAACTATATAAATAAATATATATATATATGTTTTTTCTCTGATATAAGTTTTTATATTTGTGGAAAGATGGCAAAGAGATTTTTTAATTTTTGAATAGTATTAATTAATTAAAATAATACTATTTATCTGTCTCATAGTACAATGTTTTTCTACTACTACACTGTCTGACTGTGTGTGGGGTAAGCTGTGTTACAGGGAATTCACAAAATAGTTAATAAACTTGTTTCTATTATATAGGTATAACATGTTTTCTTTACAAGTGTTACAAACCATTTAGATATATTGAACGAATCTTTTGAAAAATTCATAATTGGTCTTTAAAGAAACACTCCAATTTCTCTAACCAAGGTTTGTGTACGTAAAACACCTGGAAATGATAACTTTGTCGTTGAAACTTTGTTTTCATAGTGTGTTTGTTTGTTGCAGAAATTTGTGTATTTCAACAACTATTCATTGGGTTTTACAAATGTTCAATGTAAGTTTGTTATCATTAAACGATAAATATCAAATGTGTAAGCGAATTAGTCTTAAATATTATGAATCATAACATTGTTAATGGTCACTATTGCTTCCGTTAAACAGAAATCGTAGTTGAATAGACTATCAGGAATATAAAAAAACCTAAAGATTGAAATACAAAAGCGTCAGATCAGAAAATTATTCCATGATGTCCAATCCAAGCAGTCATGGTGTAATTGAAATAAGTTATTGATGAAGATGTAAAAGTGCACCATCCTGTTGAATTAGAAACTCCCAGTTCATATTTTGCTATTTATTGTGTCATTAGATAATTTTATAGCACTCCCAGATAAATAATGGCACTTACAGTATTCTCAGCAAAAGAGATGGATGAACAACACTTTGAGACTAAAAGACCTGAAACTTGAGTAGGACTAAAATACTCTACTGATTCAGATGGCGTTTCACCGCCCTATTTTCTTACGTTATGATGGTTTACTTTTCTACTGAGATAGAAAGTAGCCTCAACACTAAACACAAATTAATTAAGAATTTTTATCTATTATGTTAATCGTTTCAATACAAAATTCAAGTCATCTTTACTTGTTCCTATCATTTATGGCTTTACCAGCTGTAATCTGTAGTTTTAATTGCTGACGTTTTCTTCAAATCTTTCACACCGTCGTTTAGGGAATTTTCAGTTCTAAATTGGTACGTTTAGTTGATTTTCCAGGTTTGTCAATAATTGTTTCATCTGAAACACAAGGTCCACTCTGATCTCACTTCGGCGACACAGCCACTTTCAACTCAAATTCTTTTAAAATAGTTTTCCCTATAATGTATACAACGATACATTATATCGTTATTGACATTGACGCCTAATAAGTTGATGTTAATAATAAACTATTCTTAACTGTTTTCATCGACGAAGAAAGAGGTCAACACATTGTGCTGTTATGGTGTGAAGGGAAGGTTACACATTGATCATTGTAATGGTAAGTTCATATTGAAGCTAATAATATATGAGTTACGATGCATATAATATAATTGCATTTTCTTCTTCCTCTTTACAGTTATGAGTGCGAGAAGAATGGAAAGACAAAAGCTTTTGTATCATGAAACAGTTGTTAAGAGTGATTGCACATTGGATAAGGAATTAATATTGTTTGTCTATGTCTACGTTCTTGTTCTCCTAAGTGTGTTTTACCATTGTTTTTTTAGTTTGTCTTTGCTATTATAAGGTTATGTTTAATAAAATAAATAATCGATGATATATTTACTTATTCCAAACACTATGTATTTATTTTTACTATTATTCTTGTAAAATTGTTCTTATAGGTAAAAATTATTATTAGAGTTTTATTTAGATTTCATACAAAAGTTATTACTTTGAAATTTAATTTGATATTTTTATATTTAAGAAGAATCAAATCTGAAGTCATAAAATACATAGATACGTTTCAGTAAACAGTTCAACGCTAATACTCTTCAAATATAATGATTAAAACCTGCTCATTGTGTCTTAGTCCATCCTTTTCAGTCCCTTTAAAATACCCTCTCCACTTATCAATATTCACCTATACACCCACCGCACATAGTCATACCGTTAAAGTTATTGTAATTTTATACAGTACGAGGGGGACCCAATACCCAAATATCAGCTAGTATATGCTGACATTGGCAGTTGGATAGCTCTTGTGATCTTGTGACGCTAAATTCCGTTTCCTTTTTATCTTCCGATAAAATCTGTCGAGTTGTCCCTACGGGTCCAAGTCACGTTTCCATATAATATAAATAAGCGTTCTGCAAACTATTAATTTTCTTTATCTCCTGACTAGGTTGCTTCTTATTATCATCTATAAAGATAAGTATGCTTCATTCGATTCATAGACTTATTGGATTGTTCACATGTGGGTATAATCTATTTTGACATTTGTCTATATAAATTTAAATACGCCTGTGAAATTTAATACACAAATTTATTAACGCCAGGATGTGGATTAACCCAAGTTATCATGTGAACCTTGAGGAGGACCAATATAACTTAAGACTATGTTGGAAACTAAAACTAGTAATCTAAAGCTACGCGCCCACTGGGTCGGTACGGTCGGTACGGTCGGTACGGTCGTCACGGCCGTCACGGCATTTTTTAGAGGGGGTGCGCGCACTGGATCGGGCGTTTCGCCATTCAGGCGTTCCGCACTGTCCTCCATCCGCCTTCCGCCAAAACACAAGTCAGTTTTGGAGCGGATCTGTTGAAAGATGGATGTGGAGGAGGAAATTGTGGTAGTGAGTGCGGTTTTGATAGAAGAAGAGGAGAATGTTAAAATAAGAAAAAGGCGGTTTTGGATTCATAACATTAACAGAAAAAGATTGATTTGTGGTGAATTTCACACTTTGTTTCCGGACCTTGTGGAAGATGACCTTAAGTTTTTTGAGTAATTCAGTATGACTCACGACAAGTTTGAAACACTATTACTGATGCTGGAAGCAGAATTATATAGAGAAGAAACTAATCCACCCTTGTTCGTTTAGGATTTCAACTGACCACGAGCACAACAGAGAGCAGACTGCGTAGAACGCTGAAAATGCCGTACTGACCGTCCATAACGCCCGAAGTGCGCGCGCACTGGATCGGTCGGGCGGATCCGCCGTCACGGATATGTCCTACAGTTCGTAGCTCCAGACTTTCTATCGGACATGCCGAAGGTGCGGAACGCCGTTGACGGCCGTGACGACCCAGTGGGCGCGCAGCTTAAGAAAGAAATCCAGAGCCTGAAGCCTAATCTATAAAAACTAAGACTAAAACAAACGTTAGTGTATCAGGAAAACTAAAAGTTAACAGAACTACATAAAAAACAGCAAGATTCACTGGTTAAAAAGGATGTATGCAATCGAAGTAGTGTATACAGAATATCTCAATAAATTACATCAATTATGTTCTATTGTCAACCACCAATCGGATCAAAACCGCCTCTGTTTCTTCAGCTATTTTCATTACAATAAAACAATTAACTGTACTTATATTCAAACTAGGCCGAAACCAAATGATGCAATTTGAGAAACATTTATTCTAAACAATCGGAAATTGAAATAAATGCGTAGAATTTAGGCGGAGGTAGACAATAGCCAAAGTAGGCAAATTAAACCCTACCCTACCCACTAAAATAATGCTCAATCAATGCTTGGAAGTTTCCGTATTGGTGTAACATCTGTTTCTTTGATTTATTAAAGTCTGGACAAAATCTCTGGAAGGGTAAAACAATACGAATGTAACCTTTGTTAGAGCAATGAATATATTACAGTTATATCACCGCTTGTATTGTATTGGAGGGGAAATGTTTTAAATATAAATCATTTGTCAGCTGGTTATTCATCTGAAACTTGTGGGTCGGTAGCTTGTATTGTGATTGTAACTTTGTATTTATTTATGATTCTATAACAATTGCATTTAAAAAAGTTTATATGAGATTTGATTGTGTTTTTCGTAAAAAGTTGACTTTTTCACTTTAAATTAATTCAGTGATTAACTTAGTTTGTCATATTAAAAGAGTTGCTTGTTTGCATGTAGTCTCATCTTGATAATAAAGGGTAAAATTATGGTATTATAGCGTACGGAAATATTTACTTTTCTCAAATGAATTATCAAACTGAAGGTTTCTTAGCAGAAAGGTAAAATCGAAATTTAACAAACATAGTAACTCAAAAATTATTTGACCCCTTTGGAACACGACAGTGTATCGTTCATGACGTGATAAGGTGGATTTTTCATTTTTGATTTGCGTTAAAAGTTGTTATTGAACAACAAATCAATTAATTCCATAAGAACTTACAAATTAGTTGTCTGTTTCTTTTGCAAGCAAACCCATATCATCATTAATTACTATAACAATAAATTTACAAATTTAGTAACAGCTGATTCATTAGAATCACTATAAAATTAATTTGAGGTTAGTTTAACAAACTAGAAGGACTACGATAGAATATTTTCATTATATGTGTGATTTCTGTTGTGTCTATTGTTATGTTTTTCTTCTTTATGATGGCAAAACTATTTCAACAACCTCCTCATACAAACAATATATTAATTACAGAACTTACCTGTATCTAATTGTTAATTTTTAATCGTTCTTATTTGTTTTGTTATCCATGTTTTGTGTGTCAGGTGTTCGAGGTTTTTTTTTCTCAATGAGCAACCTTTCTGTAAATTAATTGTACTATTACATTTTAGTAAATGGTTAGGAGCAGTTTTCTTAAGTAATATTTAGGATTAAGATACACATATTAAAATAATTTAGCTGAAGTAAAAATTTATTCAAGAGAATTGCGCCATAATAAAAACAATGATAAAGTCTAAATTTTGTTATATTTACATCACATATTTGTAATTAAAACACATTTTTTATAAATATATTTGCAGTAAGTCTTGTTAAAATTTTTCACTCTATATAGCCTATGAATTTTACGTAATTAATAAAAACTAACTAAACGTGATAAATAAGAGTTATTAAAAGAAGAAGAAACCGTCGTCACGTCTTTAACGTGACCTTGGTGGTCACCGGAACCGGGCATCAGCTCCAAGAATGTTGATGGTCCCGATTAAACGGTAATTCCTGAACGCTACCCAATATATATTTAAACATTTAATTGGTCATTCACGCTTACGATGAAAGTTTCGAATGACTTTCAACCTCATCAGATATCCTTCTGCTGTACTCCAAGTTATCAAAATTGGATTCTGGAAGGTTTAAAATTAACCATCAGCCGCTTAGCGCCATTGGAATCAAAATATAGAACTGGAAAGATTATTAATTAAATAATAATAATAATAATAATAATAATAATAATTGGTAGCAGTTACTATTTTCTAGTAGAAGACCAAAAATAAATAATTATCTGATTGTTAACAAATTTATCGTAGAGTTTTCATAGACGAGTAGCAAATAAACGATATTGAAAATTCAATAAAAGTAGCCTATATATAAGAAACTTAAGTTAAACAGTAAAAACACTTATTTTTTTTTTTTTGGATAATTATGTTTCAAAATTTACACATAATTATAATGATTAAGATATCAATAAAAATTGTTGTTTCAGTTACGATTTTGTGACTGGTTCAGTTTAAAAGAAAGAATAATGACAAATTTGTTTATGTAATGAAATATTATAATTTTATAAATTCTCTTTTCTTTGCCGGTTTATTCACGCGATTTAAATGTAAAGTACCTACTTTACCTTTTCAAGGCTTTGGAACATTTTCAAGAACGTTGTAAAAGATAGTTAAAATTGTGATGTATGTCTTCTGCTATATATTTTAAGTTCAACAAGTATTCTCAACGTAAACTATTAACACTGAAATCTCTATGTTTAGTATCTATGGAATATAGTTGCCAACTTTATGACTTTAGGGATGTATGTTATTCAAACTGATTTTAAACGGAATAAATCTAAATGCAATTTAGATGATTTGTATGAAGAGGTGTGGTTTATTGAGAACCTGTTCAATAGGTTTATAGCATGAAAAGGGAGTTTCAGTAAAGACATTTTGATGATTTTTTTCTTGGTCTATCTGTTATATATATATTCAGATATATATCAGATATCTGAATTGTTTCTTGGCCCAATTGTTTATACAGTATATATATTCGTTGTTTATTTTAACTATTTTTGTAAAGTATATAAGCTAGTAAAAAATTAATCTATTGATTTCGTATGATCTATATTGATTTTTAGTCTTCTAATTTAATTCTAGAACCACTGCAGTTGTATTTAAAAATTATGATCCAGCAATTGTGAAGAACATGTACAGTACATCTGTAAATATTTTAAAATAAAGTTTTCAGAGATTTCTTATGAATATATTTTTGCAAGTTTATACATAACTTGGAACAAACTTATTTTAAAATTGCTTTTTATCTCTTGAAAGGCCGTTTTTTTTTACTCATCGACCGACAATCAAGATTTTTTGCACATAATTACCAAGGTGTATACATATTAACAAATTATAATTAACTTAAAATTGTGCATATACTAACCACAAAGAAACTTATAAAGCAGCTGTTTTAACTTAAAAGTTATTTTAATATTCATTGCCATAATAACCAATTTTACAAATTGCATGACAACTTAATAACAGTTAATGTAACAATGGAGGATGATGAGTTATTCATTGAAACGTCGTCTTGTATTTGTACTGCACAAATAAAGTAGTTACTGTGGAAAATTGTGTTTCTATTGAATAACATTCCATTGAATTAAATAATAATATTTGATAAGATTAATTCAACTAGATTATTGATTAACTAGATTGATTCTCTACTAGATTGATTAACTAGATTCTCAAAAGATTAATATAAAAATTATTATAAAAATCTGTTATTTCTGTTGAATCACTTACAGGTCTATTGTTGTGGTTTTTCTCTTTTACTTACCAAAACTATCAAAAAAACTTTCACACACAAACTCTCACAAGGTGAAGACAAGAGTTCAATAGATTACACCATCTGTTTGAATGTATACATTTTGTTTCTTATTTCTATAAATGAAAACTGTAGTCGGTATTTTTTGTATAATTATGTTCATATGGAAACAAAATTTGAAGGCTCCAGAGAATAAAGTTTAGGTTAGGTTAGGTCCACACTTTTTCAATGACGGCTTAAGATCGCCAAGTTGTATGATAAGCACATGTATACTAACCTATTGACTAACAAGTTGTATGATAAGCACATCTATACTAACCTATTGACTAACACTTTTGGAAATAAACAAGGTATTAGCCAGTGAATTGAGATTGGGAAAAGGGAAAAGTCAGCGAATAAAAGGGTCAAGTTCAACAATCATGAGAAAGAAGGAAAGCCTTGCAATTGACATTGTTTATTTATATTTAGACATGGGCTGATTTCTTTTGAAACAAAACAGTTTTTCATTTCATGCTAGTATTTGATTGATGGAACTTTGATGCAGGTCAGATATACAAAATTCTGGTGTGTCCTTCTAGTAGAAAAATGTGTTTGTTGTGTTAAGTTAGTTTAAAGTGTGGGAAGTGGTTATTAAGTTTAATGTTATAGTTTTATTTGTTTTAAGTATGAGTGTTAATAATAATAGTAGAAAAAAGGAAAGCAATATGGAAGGATGTGTGATGAAAGAAAATTAATATAATGTACGACATAATGGGTGATGACTGTAGGCGTAAAATAAAATCTTTTTAGCAGGAACACAACAGTGAAATCAATGTGATTAAACGAATTTTAATCTAATGGAATCATGAGATTTTTAAGATTCTTACTTATTTAGGGGTAAGTCGGTTCTTTCTGTTAACAGATAGAGGTCTACAAATGGTCAGAAATCAAAATTAAAGAAAGGCTACTTAAATTACAGAGTATGAATTATCGTAGTTACAAAGCTACTTCGTACTTACAGAATTTGACGGAAGAAGGAGTCCATTTTTAGCCATACATGAAATAAGTAAAAACGAGTTGAGATCGTCGAGTTAGATCCTTGTAGGAAACATGCCTATCTCCAAAAAATCAAAAGGAGTAGCATGGTAACCAGTCATGAAAAATAACAGATTTCCATCTAGAAATATCCATTATGACTTAAAAGATTCTAAAAAGGTTTATTTGCCCGAAGATATCAATATTAGTAATATGTGTAACCTATTTAAAGCAGTAAATCCACAAACCAAGGCTTCTTATGACATTTATAGAACTGTATTCAATATTGAGTATAACATTGGGTTTGGTTACCCACGGACACATACTTTTGTGGTGAGCACCATGTTATATTAAAGGCTTTAGAATTAGAGAAGAAGAATTCTGAATTGCATGTGCAGGAACTTGCTACTGAAATTCGTAAGTTCATAAACGATAATCTGATTTATTTTACTCAAGAAATTGGTCCAATACCAATAAAAGGTTTAAAGTATGCTTATTTAAACATTTGGGAATATACTGTAAGAGAATGAGCAAGAAATATGTTTAAAACTATTCTACATACTTAAACGAAAACCTTCTAAATTAGATTCATACCCAGGAAAGTAACTGAATATTATGCCGATATGTTCTTTATACTGTAATTACAACTATAATAAAAATTGTGTTGTTTTAAGTTAGAAAATGTATTTATTAGAATAAAGGGTCTCGTCCAATAAGTGTAATACAGAAGTAATTTAATTTTTTTTGCGATGTTGGGAACTGATTTTAATCTAAAAAATTATAAAACATTAATAATTTATATATAAAAACAAATATTTATTAAAATGTGTATAATTGCCAAGAAAAAAAAGGTGGGAACAATAGGATTTTAAAACAAAAATTACTCTCCTGAAGTTTTACAAAATGTGACTCGGCTCCTTAATTCCCTGGACCCTTCATATATTAACTAAGTAACTTCTACGGTTTATGACACTTGATGATGATCTAGTTTAAGTGTTTTTTATTTATATATTTACTTTTTGCACATTAAGAAATAATGAAACTGACCTTAGTAGACAATATGAAGATGGAAAATCGCCATTACTAAATCTAAAACCTAAGAGATACGGTATTGATTTCGTTGCATGTCTTCAGTTAGATGAATTTGTTACATTTCTTTATTAATGTGCCTAATTAGTAGGTGATTAGGTGATTTTACGATTCCTTAAAAAGGCATTTGAGTTCTAAACAATATAGTAGGCAATCGAATACTCGGGAAAGAAAAGGATATACCTTACGTTCATAGTAACAGTTTCTTGTTTATTTATTTCAGATATTAGAAAAATAATAATAAAAGTTCACCTATCTACTCCCCGTACACGAGACGGAACGTTATCAAGCGACGTCGTTGCATAACACTAGAATACTACTAGGCTTGAATAATTCCCAATTATTTGTTTGCTAATTGTCCCTATTAACTCCAGCCAAGCTCTGGCACCAGAACTTAACCAGGTCACAAGCTCCAACCAACTGTTCCAGCTGTATTTGTTCAGTCTCTAAACATAACGCCATATTACTGACTCCTGAATATAACATAGCTAGTATAGTATAGTTTAAATATGACATATGAGATCCGGTGGAATACTGTTATGATCACTGCGTATGAGTTTCTCCGTTTATGAAGTCATGATGTAAATTTCATATGTCATAGGAAAATTTGTTTTTTGTTTCTGTGTGTTATAAAATCAAATCCGTGAAAGAAGAAGAAGAAAAAAAAATTCAATGAACGATCGGGCCTCTATGAGTTGTTAAGGTGAACTCGTTAACTGCAACTGAGGTACAATTTTAATGATGGTTGAACATTGATTCACTGATATGCGATTCTCTCACGGAGATTGTAAAATTGATATTTTCCTTATTTGTGGTTGCTCGCACTAAATGTGAAAATTGTGCTGTGTGTTTAAAATCATTTATTTATTTATTCCATAGACCTATTTATAAAGGTGTCGAAATTATCAACAGGCTACATAAAACCTAAACCAAATAACAATAAAACACAACACAAACAAACCTAGATTAAAATACAGAAAATAAGCTCAATAACCAACAAGTAGTAAGAAAACATCAAATAAGATGTATCTTACTAACATAGTATACAATCAATATATAAGGAACTCTGACAGAGTAATATTCTTTCTCCACGAGAAACAGTTTCAATATCATTTTAAAGAGTTTAAATTGTTAAAAATCTTGTGGCAAACTATTATAATTCCTTATGGTTATGTAATTAGCTTTATTATCATATTTATATAAGTTATATGTTGGTAAAATATATTTATGTCTTTGTCTCTTGTTTGTATCGGAATACCTCAGAGTAGTTGACATTCTAGGGGGGGGGGGGATCACACAAGAGGGATTACATTAATACAAAGAGGGTTAAAATTGTTATTTTAAAGATGTCTGCAAGATTGTAAATGTTTTGACATTGCTAATATTTTTATAGTTTTATTTGAATTAAAAATATTCTTCTCATTTGAGAGGAACCTCCTCATCCTCATTTAATACCATGTTGTGCTACTGATTGAAAAGGAGGAAAGTATACAAAAAGAGTGCGACCACATTCAATCCCAGCCAGTTCACAAAAACAAACTAAGCCAAAACGTGATCAATATGAAATATCCACATTAAACAATCATCTATAAAAACACCCAGATATTTTTTGTTAGTTGCAGATAATATTTTATGACAGGGAGAAGAAGTTCTTCTTTAACTCAACATTTCAGAAGGAGGCATCCTTATCTTTATGAGACATTAAATGCGGATGCATTATCTGTATGAATACACGTGTTTAGGGTTTCTTTCAATCCCCATTACAGCTATATAGATGAAGCGAAGGTAACAATCAAACGATCAAATTTATTTTAATGTATTAGAAATGGTTTGGGCAAGTGTCTCCTTAATAGCTGCAATTGACAGCTGAGGTGCAATGTTGGATAATCGAAGCAATGTGGTGCAAGAAAATCACAATGTTGAGTGGCGGCCTTTAACTAATGTATCAACTCTCGGAGAATGTTTACGGACATAAACAGTGGGTAATCTAGCGAACATAGCTAACTATGCGATAGTGAGCATGAGAAGAAAATCTATTCGTGAGGCCATATTGTACCTATCGATGGTCGTATGCCTGCAGAACTTATTTGAGAGACATGAGATGGGTATTTATTATAAATTCTAATTAGCAAATCGCTCTGTAGAAATGATTATGGATGTTGTGTTGTTTACTGTGATTGCTAATGTGAGGAACATCCAAATGCTTGTGTTAACATTTTCGTTATCATGAAAAAATGAGCGGTGTGGTCTTGTGAAGCGGCAAAGTGGCGGAGACAAAAAAAAATCAACATTTGTCAGTCAAGAAACGGGCGTGCAATCAATGGATCACAATGCAGTACACTTCTGATGTTTAGTCTAATTATTTTAAAGATGTTATTTCTTTAATTACTCAAAATTTTAATTTCGTTGATAAGTTATTTTAGTAAAGTAATTTCAACTTTCATATTAAGGAAAGAATTGAAGGTAATTAAATGAAATACTGTTTATGTTTTAACTTTTATTTATTTGATATATTATATAATGTTTGTGATGAAAAATTAACTATTTTACAAGTTCCCTAATATTGTTAAAGAACATTACACATACTAATATATATTACATTTAATTAGTAGATTTAGAAATCACATCATTTACTAAACATAAATCTTTGAAACTTTTAATTATATTCGGTAATATGAAAACATACTTATTTCCTGCTGATGTTCCATAATTCCTAAATAGTGTCAATGGAATTTAACTTCGAACTACAATTAATTCTGTTAAGTTTTGTGGGTTGATCCTACTTTCAGTTTTGTTAGCCTCTTCCTTGCATAGTTTAGCTCTCCATTAACAAAATCAATGATTGAGTTTGCGTCCGATGAACAGTGACCTTTTAGAGGTTTGATTTTTTTACATAAAATCTGTAGTTGTCAACAAATGCTTGAAGCCTGAAAGGAGATTTTCAACATTCACTTAGTTAGGAGGCTTTGTCGTTAGTAAAATATCGTTTCTTTATTTTTTAATATAAATTTTGTTTAAATATAGCCTGAGACTGAGGTAGTACGAATTTTATAACCGACCGGGCGTTTTTCAAGAAAAAGATGATTGGAGTTTTTTTCACGACAAGGGAAAAATCTTCATATAAAATAGAAAGTCCATACTCAAATTAATGTGAGATTATCTATAATCCATATCCCTTCTTGCTAGTATCCCTATTGCTTAGGTCAAGGAACTAGCTAAGCTTTTACCAAAGAATGATCGGAAAAATTAATGAAATTTGCTGTACGGTATATATCAAGTGAGATACAGTACTGGCTTGAAAATAGTTGTCTTCCTAACAAATCATACAGGAACCTAGATTGTGCGGACGCAACTAGTAAGAAGAGTGGAGTAGGTAGTTGCAAGATGAAGGATGGGAATTATCTTACCCTGTTTGTGAGTTTACTGGAAAATTATTCTACATGCGACATCTTCTTCTGCTACCTACTCAAAATATCGTTATATGGTAGTTGGAGTTCATAACTGTTCTTAACTAATGTTTTTGAAGTGAGGCTCGCACCAGGGATGAAGGAATTAAAACTCAACCTTAAGTTCAAAGGAGCGTTAACATTAAGACTACTCTTTTGGTAGGTAGCATTCATTTTAGTTACATAAGGAACTGATACGCTGGACGTGTCCAGTTAAAATTTTGTAATTCTTCTTCCACGAATAAAGCCGATATATATATATATATATATATATATATATATATATTACGTACTGTATATATATAATAAAACGTCAATATAATTTTAAAATTTATTAAATTACTCACCGTCCAGTAGTTTTTTGCGTTTTTTCTCAACGACGGCCGTTTCGGCTATTCAGCCATTTTCAAGTGTTCAGTTTCAGGACATTTACTATTCCTCGTTATAACATAAAAGTTCACAACACACAGTTATACACGCAATACACATACACATAGAAGACACAATAAAACACATCTTGTAGGTACACTATCTGTATCTGGACTAGTTCCTCAAGTGAATCTTGGAAGCTTATCAGTTGTGTCTTAACATTCTATTATTGTGTCAAATAATGAGTTTGCGTCAAAGTTCAATTTCTCGTTAAGTAGTGTTCCAGGTTCTGTTTTGAATGCTTTGTATATTTCAAATTGTTCCAAAGCATTCATAAGTTTTCCTTTTTTGCATCTATGTAAAATGTCCATTGATTTATTTATATTACTGTACTTGTGATTTGTTTGAATTATATGTTCAGCAAACTTTGATTCTGTTTTTAGGGGGTGTGTATGACGTATAGCAGGTGGAATATGTTCCTTAAATCTTTTTTGAAATGTTCGGCCCGTTTGTCCAATGTATTTTTAGGGCATTACATTGGACAAACGGGCCGAACATTTCAAAAAAGATTTAAGGAACATATTCCACCTGCTATACGTCATACACACCCCCTAAAAACAGAATCAAAGTTTGCTGAACATATAATTCAAACAAATCACAAGTACAGTAATATAAATAAATCAATGGACATTTTACATAGATGCAAAAAAGGAAAACTTATGAATGCTTTGGAACAATTTGAAATATACAAAGCATTCAAAACAGAACCTGGAACACTACTTAACGAGAAATTGAACTTTGACGCAAACTCATTATTTGACACAATAATAGAATGTTAAGACACAACTGATAAGCTTCCAAGATTCACTTGAGGAACTAGTCCAGATACAGATAGTGTACCTACAAGATGTGTTTTATTGTGTCTTCTATGTGTATGTGTATTGCGTGTATAACTGTGTGTTGTGAACTTTTATGTTATAACGAGGAATAGTAAATGTCCTGAAACTGAACACTTGAAAATGGCTGAATAGCCGAAACGGCCGTCGTTGAGAAAAAACGCAAAAAAACTACTGGACGGTGAGTAATTTAATAAATTATAATTAACAGTAGTCGGTATGGCAACAAACAATAATAATTTTAAAGTTATAATAATATATAAGTTACATAAAAATTATATCGAGGTTTAGCAATACATCTTAAATTCACTATCACAGGGTGCAATACGATAAACTGTTATGTAAATAATTATTTATTTGAAATTTTTGTAACCCTATGAAATTCGAAAAGGTCATACAAATAAAAATAAATAGTAAGCGGGGTAATTTGTTTATTTTTTGGGCAGCTAAAATTTAATTTTTTACAAGAAATTGGAAAGAGAACACACTTTTATTGGACTTTTCATTTATAAGAAATACGCTTGGGGTGGGAGCTCGTTAATTCCTGTAACTACAACTCTAAACAAAATATTGTGGAAAAACGTTACCAAATGTCTTATTTTCATTGGAAAAGTACAACCGTATTAGTAGTAATTCTTGAATTTAACTTCTGAGTATAATTGGTTTTCTCTTTTATTTGTATTGAACTCCGGTTTTCCCTAAGAACATCCGTTTAGTATAAAATGTTTTGATATTTTAAACATAATGATTGTGCATTATGATAATTTAATAATAATTCTAAGTATTTAAATTTCTAGGATTTTAAAATTGTTCGGAATATTAGTTGTATGTAATGCTGTTATTTTACTGACGTTTTCAGGAAAAATCACAGGTATTCATGAATGGCACTCTCAATATGAATAAGTACCTTCTCTCAGGTGATAACTAATATTAACTGTAAACAGTGAAAGTGCTGAGTTTTGTTAAATGTATAAACAATTGTACTTAAGTTACAGCATAAATATCACCAATTTTTATTTGCATCTAAATATTATATTTTTCGAAAAGTTTCTATGTGTATTTCAATTGTTTGAATAAAACTTGATATATTTTCCTTTTAGATCTGTCAAAAAATAAATATTCCGGACGTTTTAAGAGAAAAGTAAAATTGATTAAAATATTTCAAATTTATAAATTGTAGTGTATCGTCTATATAATACATTTGGTTACTACATTGCTACTCAAACAGACTGATTATAACTTGTGTAAAAATTGTTTGCAAAAATATGACTTTATATATATATATTATGTTTATGTAATACCTTGTTTAAAATTCCAGTTTTGTTCAACTAGACTAGAACACTTGTCGAATAAAACATTAAAAAACCAATGAAAATTGGTTCAGCCGTTGGTTTAAAGGAAGAAACAAAAACTATATTTTTTTCAAAATTATTAAGTTAAAAATATCATGTACAACTAGACAAAAATTGGAAAATAAAAATAAATGCACTGGAAATTCAGTCAGTATAGTCGTATTTTCTGAATTTTTTTTGTTATTTGAAGATTAAAAAATTTAATATATTTTGAAATTTCGAATGTCGTGTAGATAGTATGAAAAGTAGAACATATGGTGCAAACAATTAGCTATACAAATTTTATTGACAGGTTAATCGTAATTAACAATCCTTCATATAGTAACTCATAGAAAAAACAGAAAAAACTACAAAAAACACACACAAAAACTAAAAAAACAAGAGGTATTAGGAAGTATCTAACTATCCAAAAAATGATTTTATTTTCATTTGATATGTAGGTTTAATTTTATAATGTATTGGACATGTTGGTTAACTATAAAAACGGAAATAAATTTTAATGACGGGCGATTTTAAAATTTAGATTTTTAATTACTCCATAACCACAAAATAGAAAAAAATCAGCTACAATTCTAGCAGCAAAAATATTTATTAAATGTTTGTAAGATTTAAAACGTAACCTAGGTTTTATTATTAGTTGATATGTTGATTACTATCAAAAGAAAAATAACAACAATGAAACAAAAAGTAAAGTTTATCTAGGTCCTGCATGAGTCCATGAGATCATTTTGTACGGTTTGACTTTCTGCACATCAAAATCAAAGTTGAAAAACGAGGGATCCAAAAGCGAATGGGGAAAAAATCGCGTCTTATAATAGCAACATTTTGGTTTTAATGAATCCTACTACAGATTTTTACGTAAATAAGATTATCTGTATGTGATATAACTTTGTATGTTGTGTATGAATTAATTTGTTAAAGCCACCATTTAGTTAAAAACAAACGTAATCAAAGTGTATACATACACACGAAGTGTAGCTCAATTATTGCTAAATATTTATTTAAACGTTATTTCTTTTTTTTTGTGCTTATAATTATATAATCAAATCCCCGAAACTTTATATAGATTTAAAAAATATAATGAATAGTTTGCTTTTACTATGGAGAATGTTGTGATTTTTTCAATTGTTTTATTTTATTATTTTCTCATTATTAAAATCCTGAATTAATGTATTAAGTTTCATTACAATATTATTGTTATTCAATAGAACTGAATCAAGTGTATTAAGGTGAGGTTTATACTTTTAATTTTGTTATATTCTTATAAGGCATAACTCATAATGCGTTTTTTAAAGGGAACACTGTCATAAATGAGTCATTACTTGCAGCAGTTAACCTCAACATGGGCTTTTACTAATTAAAATATTTGTAAACTTTAAAAGTAGCAAAACAACTGTCTGTTGAGTCGTTCCAAAGATTTTCAAAAATATTGTTCACAAGACAGTTGAGTTGAGGCGAGTCCACTGTAGCTCATCAGAAGCCATCTTAATATTGTGTGTTTGTGTAACATGGGCTACGCGAACCAACTCGACATAAACAGTTTGAATTTTTTAAATTTTACTTTTTTTGCACAAAAGTTTTACTATTAGTCACGTTCTAGGATAACACTGAGTGGATGTTTGAAGTCGTGGGTTTTAAATCAAGGTTTTTTGAAGTCGTAGGATACGAATTCAATGTAGGTAATTAGTTGTGCAATTTCCGGTTAGTGAATGGTTGTAACTAATGTAATAGTTTTACTCTTCATTAACAAATTAATACTAACAAGTTTGTTGAATATCGTTATCGCAAACATTATCTATTCATTTACAACAAGAGAACAACAAATAAGGAAAATAGAGTCTTTCATTTAAAAAAAACTGTCAATCTATAGATAAAAATATGAACCAAAGATGGAAGTAAATTATATGATTAATTTAGATGCAATCTGTGGGATTGAGTTTAATCAGTCCTAGTCTCATGCAGGAAATAAAATAATGAATAAAAAACTTCCGATTTATAAAAGTGGCAAGATTCTGAGATTTGCTATAGGTGGAGCAGTAAAGAAAAACTGTATTAAAATTTGTTGACAAATTATCATTATTATTATAAAATGTAACTTTGATATGCACAAATAAAGTTGCATCTTTTCCCACTATTATTTTATTTAAAATTATTATCATACTTGTGTACTCAATATTGGTTCTTTAAACTACAAATAATATTCTACACATAAATTAAACAAAAATCATAATGTGAGGAAAACATCCGGAATCAATTATAAGAAAAATTGTGATTTAAAAACTGATAATTTGGATAATTGTATTCACTCTCAAAGAGTACTTTTTGATAGGGTTACGGTTTTCATCGGCCATTTCGAATCCGTCATTTTAGATTGAAGTTTAATTTTGAAAATACTAAGGTGTGAGACATGTTTCTTGACGGGTTCTTAAAGCAGCTAACGATGGTGTAATTTAAATTTTAAAACCTCTTACAGATACCATAAGTTTTCACAAAATGGCGTTTTGCCGATTCAAACAGAAAAAAAATTATATAGATTGTAGAAATATTGTAATTTATAATGTTAAATTAACTGTCTGGATAAGTCTTCACAATACAGTTAAGTTTAATATGCTATGTACATATCATTGTGATCTTCTTTGATCTACATATCCAAAAAAAAAACATAAAAATTTACTTCATCCCTTAACACTTAAGAAAACATTTTAAGTACCTTTGAGTAATCACATCAGATCTGTTTAACTTTTATTTAAAAAACTAACAAGTAATTAAATATGAATACCATCAAACATTGCAGAATTTGAGCACCTTTTAAAATTGCATTCTCTCAACTTGGCATGGACAAGACCTCTTTGGTGTAGAGCTATTTTTCATTTCTTTCTAATAAATCACTAATATGTTTTTGGCAGTATTAACTTAACTACCAAATCTTAATATTGGTCGGAGATATTTAAATTCTAAGATAATCTAAGTGTCACTCATGATATTCTTGGTATTTAAAACTGAAAGTTCGATCCACTTGAATCTATTTAGGCGGGTTCAAAATGGTGACACTACTCAACGAAATCGGTGACACTATAAAAATCTGCCTTAATGAATAGATTAAAGGTATCTCAATTACAATCATAACAGTTTTTCCTATAATTAAGTAATTCCGGACTTATACGTTACTCTGTATAAAGTTATTATGCTCAAACCGACAAACAGTCTACAAGTACTATTTACTATGTAATATTACGTACTACGTACTATGTAATATGTTGTCATAAATAACCCTTATTTATCATTTTCCCGCCACAAAGAGAGTTTCATGGTTTCACTATCATTTCTGAATTAAATCCTTGCATGATAAAATAATTAAATCGATTAACAAAACACAAATTTACTCACCAAACACTTCAGCTGATGTTTCAGTAAGTGTCTGTGATGTTCGAAAAGAAACTTGCAATATAATTGTTATTTCGACGTCAAGCTGTGCAAACAAGAGAGTTGTCCGTCTTGTTGATCTAGCGTGACACGTTTCCAAATGTGAAGGCTTCATTTCTTGGAAAACCATTTTGATTTATTCAAAACAGAGTGAAAGTGTATCATTGTAACGTATTCGCTGTTGAAATTTCACCATATATGAAGAGTGTATACATTATTTATTTCGATATTTTTTATATTGCATCACTGTTAAAAAGAGACAAAAATTACAAGAGAAAAAGTTAAATTAACTACCATGGGATTCCTGTTATTTGTAAAATACCAGTTATACCAGGTGTACAGCAAACTAAATGGGGAACTTTTTAGTGCCCATTAAAAGTATGAAATTGGAATATGCTTAAGCTCCATATATGATTACTTAAATTTGAATTTAACAATTAAATGGTATTATTTTGAAGCAACAACTGCTTTCTACCTTTTTCAGTCACCTCAAACATAAAAAAATATCGGGCTAAATTACCAAGGAGATTGAAGTTTTGGCAGGCCGTTAACCAATATTAAATCCGGTTTACTCCTAAGTTCTACTTACGGCCTTTGTTAAGTTAAGTTTTAGGCCTTTGTTACGGTGCAAAGACCTAAAATGCCGTTAGCAATGTATTTAAGAAAATGGAGCGAATGTCGTAAATTAATTTATAAGACACATTATTGTTAACGTTATAATTAATCATCAAAGCTGGTTTCCTGATATATTACATAGACATACAGTATACATGTTTTGTTAAGAATAATACACTTTTTTAATTAAAAAAATAAAAACAATTCAACGGTAAATCAAAATTTAAAATAACAACCATAATATTAAATAAAAGGCTAAAAAAACATTGCATTAGCAATCTCACGCATTAATTATTATTATTTTTTTAAACTCTAATAAACCTAAAAAAGTCTTTAAGCTATTTTAACGCAATAATAAAAGATCATAAAATTTTCTTTATTATTGGGTTTTCCCTCATACTTATGAGAATATATGATAGTCTTGATAAGTCCTTCCTTATCAACGTTTGGGAATTTTAAACAATTTATTGAATGATACTTATATATTTAAATATAGTCTGTGCTTAACCAAAACTCGCCTGAAACGTACGTTTTTAAGGACAGTGGGCCGATTTCGCTCTCTCCTTTTTTTGAACCATAAATTTTGTTTAATTTCAATTTTTCACAGTGGTTAAGGTATTATTCATTCATATTTCATCAAAATTTGAACGGAATATTAAGGTGAAATATTGAGAAATTAGGTTTTTGTAATAGCTATATGGATGATTTGATGATTCTCGAACTATCAATTTTAGGAATATGGAGGCCTAATGTTTTATTAGGGTCCTTAAGGTTAAAGTCCTTGATTAATTTGAGTTTTAATTCATACTTTTTAACACGTTTTTTATTAATCGTAATTTTGAGTTTAAATTTTACAGCAGGTTATCGGAATTACTAAATTTGAGTTATCGGAAGAAAAAAAGAAAGTGGTATTCCTAAATGTACCCATGCATTACATTTTGAAAATTCATTATACTCGTTATAAGACAAACGATAGATGACTGACCGGCATTAGTAAAAAAAAAAACTTTTTGGGGTTAATGGGGGGGGGGGGCACAAAACAGACATTTCCGAGAAAAACTCAACATCATGTTTTGACTGATCACAACTTTTTTAATACTTCTTATAAGTGAGAAAGTAAATTGGTAAAATAAAACGTTATTATAAATTTTACTTATAAATTACAAATAATTATAATTGTACAGACTTTCAAAGTATGTATAAACTGTAAGAAATTCGTTTGGTATCGATAGAAATAAATCAGCTGAATGGAAAAAGTAGTAAACAATGCGTGTAACATTAACACATAGAAAATAAAATTTTACATCCTAATTTTATTAAACACTGATTATTTTGTATTGTTTGTAAAAACATAACCAAACTTACGAACAATTAACCTTGTACAAACCACTTCAGAGGACTTTTGATTATAATTTTAATTGCCTACATTTACGATTCCATGAGTCACTAAACACTATGAATCATAAGCCCAATACTTCGGTCAAGCCATTACATTACAGATAACAGACTAGAGTTCACCACATTCTATCGATTATTGAAAACCGATAATTGGAATCGAGTTCTCAAACAGAACTAAAAGGAAACAGCTGTAAAGTTTCCTTAAATGTAACATATAATGAATTAAAAAATGTGTAAGAAAATAAATTGACTGAGCGAGGCGAGGTGTAGATTCGTAATTTAAAGGTAACAAACAATTCTATGTGTATTTCAATTGTTTGAATAAAACTTGAAATATTTTCCTTTTAGATCCGTCAAAAAATAAATATTCCGGACGTTTTAAGAGAAAAGTAAAATTGATTAAAATATTTTAAATTTATAAACCTAATAAACATACCTATTTATTAGAAATAAATATCCATAATTTATTAATAAAATCTGTTACGAATTTATTTACGGTACGAATTGTTATACGGATTCGTTTTTAGGGGGGGGATACACATTTTTCGTAATGACACTTTTCTTTTACTATTACGAAAAAATATAAAAGAGGTAAGTCCTTCTAAACATTTCTTTTTGATGCATACATTATTTTTAGTAAATTACAATTTTTTTTAAATAAATGGTTTTAAATGCCAAATTTATCAAAACATATATCTCATTAGGATTACACTGTTACATAATACCGACCATTTGGCATTTCGTCTGTTTGTTGCGTAGTCACGACCAAACAAGTGTAACAATCGTTGTGAAATTTCGAAATAAGGTTTTATATAAGACCTGCATGGTTCCAAATTTTGACTCGAGTATTACACTTATGAATAAAGATATTACATATAATGGTGTGAATTACACAGAACAATCAGTAGTACAACAAAAAACTACAAATAAAATTCGAACAGTTTTCCAAGGGGAAGATATACAATAAAAATAAATAAAAGTGATAAAAAACTTCCTCACTCATAAATGATAGTTTATACTCCCAATTAGAAGCGAGGCCTACTATTCACAGAATCGTTAATTAAATATTATAAAAGGTGCAGAAATGAATAAAAGTAAAACCAAAATTGACAGCAATCGAGTTGAAGAAATAATAAAATTGTATTATACATGTATTTTCGTTTCCCCAAGAAGTTTAACACTAAAATACTAACTATGTTTTATATTCAAATAGCTTTAAATGTCACGATTAAAACACTTGATCAAAGCCGAATCTCTCGATTTATCTCCAAAATGAACTAAAATGTTAAATGATATTTACAAAAATAAGCCTTTCACTTATTTTATTAACAAATAATTTAGAAATTGCTAATGTCCTTTTTAATGTAATTTAATGTATTTAACAGTATACATTTTTTTTTTAATCTGGAAAGTTAGTATGCAATATATGTTCAAGATAGTCCTTACCAACTTTGATAACTTTTTTTATGGTTATAAATTAAGAAGAGAGGGGTTGGGTAAAACATTAATTATTAAAAAACAAGTTTTCGTAATTAGGGGACAATTATATCGACATAAGAAGGAATGTATAAAAATGAAGTTAATTTCACTCTAGCCATTTGGAGTGTAAAGAAATCAGATGATTCTTTGATTATATTTTAAATAATTTGGTCTTCAATACACCTGAATCGAAAACTTATTAAAAATTATTGAACAAAATTTTAAATGTTTAAAAGACGATAACATTTCCTACTAAAATGCCCCAACTTTATTATTATCATGTATTTACAAGTTCATACTCAGAGCCATTCTACGACTAAAAATAACGGTTGAGTAGCGGTTTCAAAAATAATTTTATTTTTGTTTTAAAAATAAATTCGACCTGCAAAATGCCGACACAATTTATATGTAACGCTCGCGATTGAGAAAATGTTAATGTTTAAAAAACGACATTCCTGCGAATATAATATTTACATAAATACTCTTCATTTTATTATTAAACTTTTCATTTATTGTTTTAATTTCTAAAAGATCTTGCTTACTTTGTATATGCACAGTTTATTAAATAAATTAAACTACTGAATATTCTAGACGGAACATTAAGCTTATTATAAGAATTAAGTTGTAAGCTTATTCCCTCTTAAGTTGTAATGGAGGGATTATTAGACCTGGTGTGGTTATGTTGACTTCCATCTTACTGTCATCCTCTTAGTTGTGGTTTTGAAGGACATCTTATAAAATGTGTTTACTTTCCAGCTTACAATGAACAAAGTATTTTAAGCTGGAAGTTTGAGCTCAGATAAAAATTTACCGAATCACAATTTACAGATTTTCGTGCTTTGAGGTATTTTGAATCCTGTAAAATGTCTGAAATAAAAATATAAAGTTCAAAAGATTTCTCTGTTACTTCACTGTAGGATTTAAAGTAACTTTATAATCTAAAATAGACAAAAATCGATATCTCAAAATCAATTGTGACTTACCCCCCCCCCCGGTTAAAAACTAATAAGTCTAAATACACTTTGAGAGTATTTAGGAAAGTAATTTTGTTTAATTATTTAGAGATAGAACACGTGAGAAATTTATCGGACACAAGTTAAAACATGCTGGATCGGTCACACTCATAGACGGCAACAAACGATATTGCAAAACAAGGATTGAGTGGAAACTCTAGGATAGCAGAAGAATAGGAAAACCAAAATTGTCAACGGAAAAAAACTAGAAAAGTTAAGAAAACCAAGCAAAAGTCCTGGCAAAGGTTGATGTGGGTGCAGAGGTCATATGTTTCACGTAGGGGCTAAAGGTAATAATTCAAAAAAGTTGAAATACAACAATACTTCTAATAATAACTATTTTCGTTATGAAAAATGCATCATCAGTAGCCACTAATGTGGATCTCGCGTTTAAAAACTAGTTTTAGTATTTACTTATTTATTTGCCACCTTCAATTTCCGTAATAAAATATTTATATTTTTCCTACATATAATCTAGACTGTAAAGATAGGTTTGAAACATTTGTTACAGTAGTAGCGTAAATAGAAACGTGAATTTACGTAAAATGTAACGAAAAGCATAAATATACAAGATTCGAAAAATGAATAAATCATTTTGTCATAAAAAGCGTCTGAATACGATAGATTTCGACAGAAGATTCTTTGAAAATTCGATTTATTTTATTACTTACCAAATTACACTCTTGAAGAGCCAAAGAGAATTAGTTTTGAATTAAAAAAATATATAATTGTAAAATTAGCTTGAATTTGAAACACTTCATACAATTATCAGCACTTCGATTTTGTTAACATTTTCACTTTATACAGTATACGTTTGCATAACAGCGCGGTTGCAACTTTGTTACTAATCGTAAAAAAAGAAAATAATATATAAAAATAACCATCTTGTAAGACATTACAAAAACATACAAATTAGGTGAAAGCCCTCGTTTCCTAGAAAACAATGTTTAAAACTTCATTTTAATTTCCGTTTTGGGCATGGAAAATACATATTTGTATTAGAACAAAGGTACATAGATAGTTTCTTTTCTATATGATTGGAGAAGAAGATAAATAAAATGATTAATACGTGAATTCAAGGTTTGTAGGATGTTAGATTTCGACAAGAATGCAAGAAAAATCGATATTCAATGTTTTCATCGTAGTTTCTGTTATAAATAAATTTTTATTGTTTTCGACAATAAGGAAAATAGTACTAAATCATTATGCTGTCTTGATAGTATATACAAAATAAAATAGTAACAACCATCAGAAGAGTACAAAATTTGAAGTCTCTACTCCAGCCCACGTTAAAACTTATTATTTAAACAAAATTTAAATTCTACTTTTTAACCCCCTCAGATGAGATGTGGCTAAATCGGTTTATTTAAGCTGAAGGATCTTCCGTTAAGGTTGGATATTTTTTCTCCAGAACACTGAGTATGAGATATAATTATTCATTTAACCATGCATTTTAATTTTCAAACGTAAAGAAGAAAAAACATTAAGTTGTATTGTTGGTATAATTTATTCTGACATTTCTCAATATTTATGTATCTAAAATTAATTTATCAAATATCCGAATAAATTATCCCAATAATATGAACAATCCACCATTATCCAATACTTTGAAAACAACGTATTTTGTAATTGGATTACAATCTAAGTTGTACAATTTCAGTCTTATACTTATGTTATAATCACATTAAACCCATCTATATTACGAGTAACACAAGCAAGAAGTAGGCGATGTGCATATACTGTATTTATAAATTTCCTGATCTCCAGACTGGGATGTAATGCGTCATTCGTCCGTCGTCTTAAAGTCGTGTGTGTCACACATCGTCTGGCTGAATCATTGTCAATTTACAAACTTGGAATTACAATTACGGTAGATAATCTTACATAACTAAAAATATGCTTGCAACTCACAAGTTCATGTGGTGATGAAGTGAGGCTAGTTTCTATTGTCGTTTTGCAATTACATTTCTGATACTAATACATAATATAATATGTATAACTAAACGGGATGAAATAGTTTGCTTTTACATTTTAAATTATTTAAATAAAAAGCAAAACAAAATATGTTTCATAGACTTATGTATATTAAAATTGGTAAAAATCGATTAAAATAGGATTAGATAATTTTTAAGACGTAATAATAAACCGTAACACTGAGACCCATAATGAAACAACTATGGACAAATTTTCTGAAGTAGGAAAACAATGTCAACGATGTTATCAGGTGTCAATATAAATAATTATAAAACTCAATCGTAAGATCTTGAATTGAAACAACAGGTCAAAATCCTATTTATTATGGGGGGGTGGGGAATATACACATTTTTTGTAATAACGCTTTTCTTTTACTATTACGAAAAAAATATATAAGAGATAAGTCCTTCTAAACGTTTCTTTTTGATGCATAAATTATTTTTTAGTAAATTACAATTTTTTTGAAATAAATGGTTTTACATACCAAACTTATCAAAACATATATCTCATTAGGATTACACTGTTACATTAAAATTAAATACAAGTAATTTATCTAAAAAAATGAATATATATCAAAGTCCTCACTTGTAAAATCATAGCTCAATCCTCCACCTCATGTATAGGGATGGACATATACGTTTTCCTTAATACACCCTAACTTCATTTATTTCTGTCTTCTGGATAAATATAAAGGAAAAATAGAAACTAATGAAAATTTCTTATTAACTTCGCAACTAGCAGCCACAATTATACGGTTTTGTAATGCAAGACTAGGAATTCCTAGTCAATACACCCATTTCATTACTAACTAATAGTAAAATAGCTTTTTTTTTTGTTCCAGAAAAGTCGTTTTCTTCAAGCAATGTGTAACAATTTTACTTAAAATTTTAAGATCAGGTACTTGTAATTGATTTATTTATTCTATGAAAATTGAAAATCATAAAGGTAATTCCTACTAAAAATTATTTCCTACTATAATAAATTGTGAAATGTTTGAAAAAAATAATTTACAAATAAGGAAGGTGGTTTCAAAAGGAAATTTAATTTAGAATTTTTCGTAAAAGTAAAAGAAAATTCAATCAATATTAAGGATAATTTTCATTTTCATCCCTACAAATAGGGCCGAGAAGATTAAGCCACTGATCTACGATTGACAGCTTTTATTTTTATTGACAACAAATTTTATCTTTTACAGTTGAGTTTGGAATTCCGGAAATTTTTGCAGAATAAAAATTTAATTTCATTGGACATGAATGGAATGGTTCTCTCCGGACATGCTACTCGTCCAACAAGCTACTCTAGAGGAAGTGGACACTAAAGTTATTATGATTTTATATATAACCGTTTCCGCAATAATATCTTCACTGTTTTTCAAAATATTTAATAGCTACACAAATTGTTATATTAATATTACCACCCAGAAGTAATCTTTCAAATTTGATCGCCTTTGAAAAACAACACTTAATTTACATAAATATCATTCATAATTTATACTATTTTATGACCACATCATGTAATATTCTGTAAGTATAATACGTCACATTGTAGCTTCCAAATTACCACTACATCGTAATTATCACAAAAGAAACATTCAATCACAATAGGTTGTTTGTAGGAAATAATCTGCATAATTTAATAAAAATGTGTTTGTAGAACTTTGTTTTAAAATTTGACAGCTTGATATTTTGGATCGGCTTAACGGAATTAAATATTATTTTAATTATTTTTCTCTACTCAGTAAGATAATTAAAATGATGTAACACAATATTTCCTTATGGAATTAACCTTCCACACCTCCAACAGTTAAAAGTTATTACATTTAAAATTAGTGTCAGTAACAAAACTAAGATTCACTAAGTTTTGGATTTTTTTTATTGCAATGTTTAACAAAAATAAAGTAAGAGGCTAAGACTTCATGCTCAAACTTTATATATATATACACAGTAGATCAAAATTTCAAGAAATTTTATTTTCAGGGTTATGATGGCATAAAGATCATATAGGATATATAGACCGCTGTTGTACTTTTGTCATCGAAATCACAATTTTCTATTAGTTAATTCCACAATATGGGCAGCATAATATAAGTATGTCTTTATATATTTCTCCGAGTAGTATATAAATAATTAAATATTGTGAAACTGAATAAATTATAAAAAATAAAATTAATATTTTTGACAACAACAATCGCAAAAATCGAAAACTACATTTAACTTAACAATCTAAATTTAACTAAATATGAATAATTTATTTAATTAAAAATAATTAAATGAATAAATATAAACATACTTTGTTACAATTAATTATAGTTGAACTTCAATTCTAGACCTAATTAATAATTAATATACAAATAAATTAAAGCAATTATAAATGAAAGGTAGACTATGACAATAAAAATAAATGTTTTAAAAAGGATAAAAAAAGTAAATATTAACAAAGATGTTTAAATATAAATACTAAATGTTAAACTTGTAATAATGTTGAAAGTGTGAAGTTAATATAAAATCTTTTAAGACAGAATCAAACACAATGTTAATTTTTGGACAGAAGCTATATTATTATATATTGTTGGGCAACAATCTGGAAATATATTTTTTTACGCCTGCTTCTAGTTCACGAATGTCAGGTGGTTTAGTAGCTCAGGTCGTTTGCTATAATTTTAATACATAAAAACTAATACAAGTCGTAGTAGTTATGTTCTAGGTTTTTTACTTGACAACTTTGAGTTAATCTATAATCTATAATCTATTTGTGTATTGGTTTTATCGTACACAAATGATGGCGAATGTCCAAATAACGTATATCTATAAAAAAATAATTTTTACTTTCTTAAATGATATATAGTCTATATATATATAATTATTTTTACATTTTCAAAAAGTATTCATACATCGGTGTTTTTAAGAAGAAAAAAATACAATTATATATCATTTTTGGCAGCGTTGGTTCGATATAGAAACTCACGTAACACCGATTTGAAAACTTCTTTACGTAATTAATAAAATGGATTGTATGAAATTAAGTACAGAGTGTTTAATTACTGAATATCTATTCAGTTATTATTCAGTTATATTACTGAATATCTATACTGTTTTTTGCATTTTATTTATTATGGTTTGTGTGTAAAATCTAATATAAAATATATAATATAAATATTAGCTTTATAGTTTTTTCTTATCAGGTACACGGATAAAATAAAATAAAAAATGACATATAATGCCTATAATAACCAATAAAATTTATAACACCTATTGATCACATTTATTGATTTATTAAAATGAAAACAAATAACATTTGAATTTGTTTAGTGAATTCATGTATATGAACAAGTTTCATTCAGTTCAGTTCATAATATATGTAAACTGTTTTTAAATTTTAGTTAAGTGTGACTTTCGAACCAATTCAGAGTTAATAAAAATGAAATAAAACAATATAAACTTTTCATAATCTCAGTTTATAAAGTTTAAAAACATAATAATTTGTCATAAAAAGAACCAATTTAATGAGTACTATTAGAAAATGTAGATATAATGGTATTACATTTTAAAATGTTAAAATAAATGAGGTTAATGAGTTAATTTTTGGAACAACCTTTATTTACTGAACTCAGTTTCTTCACACTCTGTACATAGTACAAGTACGGAGCTATCAAACATCATTCTACATGAAGTAGAAGCTAAGATAAACAAATATTTTCATACTTTTACACAATCCTGCGTAATCTGTATGTATAATAATAAACGCTCTTAATACGTCACTATTGTATTTATCAACCATCTTGTTAAAGAAACGTGTGTATAAAATGGTATTTATCATAATATAAAAAAATAAGTAATTTAGTTTAACTCAGTTTTTTACACTATTATTTACATATTATTTGTAATTTAATAAAACGTCGTACAAAGAGTAATAAATAAAATTTAACACGTAACTGTATTCAATGACTTTACATTTCAGATTTCTTTTCGAAATGAATTTTGTTAAACAGTCCTAAAACAATTAAAGATTGTATGGTATTCAGGTAGAGGGTGAAACTCAGGTAGTGTCTAACTGGGGTGAGAAGTTAAAAAGTAAGGTTAAGTCTTGCCAATTACTTTTATGTGACTGTGTGTGTTTGCGTGTGTGTGTGTGTGTGTGTCTGTGTGTGAGTTGGAAGGGGGGAAGTGCTGCGCGGTTCCATAAGGCGATATACCAGGTAAGCCAGTCGCTGTTCTACTGTCGTACTGTAAAGTTGGGCGGGCGATATTACGCTAAACACAAGTTTAAAACTGCGTGCTTAGTCAGTGATATATCGGAACCTCAAGTGTTGTGTTAGTGTTTTTGTTTTTATTTATAATAAAAACGTTTAGACTAATTACTTTTGTACTTTGTGCAGATCTTGTGAAAAAGTGTTTTTACGATGTACTGAATTTAAACATTATATAAAGTGTTTAATTATGTTTTTAAAAACAACAAAAAATATATAAATTTAATATATTTTAAAATTAAAAGGTACTTTTAAAAATTTGACTATTAAAAAATAGTCAAAGTAAAAACATTTAATTTCGTTTAAAGATTAAAAAGAATATATATAGTATTTTTTTTAAAATATTAACTATTATTAATATATTTCTAATAAATCTTTCCAAGAGGGAGGGGGAGTTAGTGTTGTCAAGATCGATTATTGGAAGTCCAACTTGAAGTAGACTGACTTTCTCTAGTCATTTCATTGGCGCAGGAGATTCCTGTGCGACCAATAGTCACCAGCAAGTGTGTCCCTACCACAACAGACTAGTAAACTTTCCAACAAGTTCAACTTTTGACAACGTATAACCTACACGATTAAATAAATATTCAAGTTTTTATAGTGTTTCAAAAATATTTTTCTAGTAAAATTGTTCAGTTCCGATCGAAAGACATCATGCCTCGGCGTTATTGAAAAAAAATTGGAATAAATCGCATTTTTTGAGAATATTTACGAATTAAATACGTTTTGGATAAATATGAGGCTAGTTGAAGAAACAAAGTTTTGATAGATTGTGCGGTTTGTTTTGGTTTTGTCGTTGATGTGGTGTAGTGTTGAGGATCATGGTGTCTGGTCAGGTGGGCGCCCTGTGCCTCACGAAGACCTGACGGGCGTGCTGGATGCGTCTCACTGTGTACACGTAAGTACATCAATTTGTTTATTACATTGACAGTGTTTATAAGAGATATAGATATTTTTATTCATACATTCTGTTTTTTTTTAAAACCAAATGTGCTTGCCGAATCGAAAGTAAAATATTAATTATTAAATGTATAAGGAAGACGTACATCTGTTCAAGGTGTAATGAAAACGAGTCAGAAATTTAATCAAATCTGAAACAAAAGTCGATTGCTCCTTCCTTAGTTTGCAATAAATAATAATTTTAAAAGCAAAATTTTAAATAAACAATATTAAAGTCAAAAGGGAATAATTTTCAACTAATTTTATGATAAACAAAGTTTTACGTAGTGAATAAAAATTAATTTTTTGTTAAATATAATGCCTCGGCCAAAATAAAATATAATAGTAATAAAAGAACAAAGAAAAGAAATAAACGAAAAAAATTAGCCAATAGGTATTAGTAATTATTTCCATAGAAAAAACATTAAGTCTAGTTAGAAAATAAAAACTAAAATTTGCTAAAGATAATTAGGTATCACTTCTAACTTAACTGTAACGAAAACGTTTTAAAAAAATTGCGTTTCAGAGTAAAATTCTTTTATAATTTTTGTTATCTGGTTTTCCTTTCGTAATAATTTTTATAATAATTTAACAGAATTACACTTGAACATAAAATTTCACAAATAGTAGGTTTCAATAATAAAGTCGCCATCTTCAGTAATGCATCAGATACTCACTAAACTATAACTAATGTACTGTCTAAGTCAGTAAAATTAAATCGGATTTAATTGATGACTAAATAATGAACATTTCAATTCTAGTACAACATTATTTTCATTCATTATCACTTACGTCTATAACGTAAAACTACAAGTTTAAAGGCCAATTGATTTTAAAACAATAACTCTCAAATTATTTTGTTAAGATAGAGAGAGTTCTAAGAAGAGAGGAATACACTTTACTCCTGAGTTCTATCTTTATAATTGAATCTTAATGTGATAACAAGTTTCAAAGATAACGGTATAGTCTGAACAAAGATTTTATATTAAAGTGGACACTATTTATTTTATTTACGACTAAATACTATAAACATAGAATTCAATAATAAGTAGTGTTTGTTACTATTACATCAGTTATCTGTGGTAAAATCTGTTTTCACATTGATTTTAAAGTTGTAAAACGTATTTAGGTCTACGTAAATACTAGAACTAAAAAAGGAAATAACACTACAATAATCTATCAGTCAATTACTCTAATAATGTTGATATGGGAATAATCTAATCGCCTGTTGTGTCGGGTGGCTCTTCTGTGTTGCCTGGTTTGTGACCAACTGGCCATGCGTGAAATAATTATACTGAATCCGTTGTTAGAATTGATACGTTGAAATCATTTTACCAAGAAATAAACTGAAATAAAATTGTTAATATATCTTTATATTTGAATAGAAGTAAAATAGTTTATATAAAAGATTAAAGTTGAAACTATTACCAACCTAATAATTTTTTATTATTTTTTTATGGGAAGTTAATTTTTTAAATATACTATATAATTATAAAGAATTTACAAATAAAAATAAAAATTGATTTAAAATAAATGTTTTAAAAAACCTTCATTTAATTAAAAAGTTTAACCTTCTTTTTAATCTACCTTTCAGTTGACAAAATCAAATCTTTGAAAATATTCAGACTTTTAAGTAAAAATAACAATTTATTTTTAAAAATCGGTTAAAAATTTCACTTTTCACATTTTACTATCAGACATATCTAAATTTAGATAACAGCTATTAATCACGTCAACTATTTAAAGCAATATAAGACTGATAGATTAGAATAGGCTAACGCCTACCGCCATTTTGAAACCGTTTGGCCTATCTTACAGGTTTTCTAATATATTCAAGACATAGCAAAAATTAACATATGCTAATTTAATTAAAATGAGATTTCTTGTTTGAAAGTTATCTATGTATAGACGCACAGCCACAAGTAATATTTATAATGAAAATGAACGGATATAATAATATATGTTCTGAGGGGATGTTGGAGAATCTGTGTACCCTGGGAATGATATCGGTTCTGGGTTGCATAAGTTAGAACTACTAAAACTATTTTATTAATATGTACCATTATCATAAAGTGGAAGTTCTTCTGTAATATACAGTTTTATTTTGTACTGGTTTTATAAATATATTCTGTTTAAAACCTTTAAAACATATCATAACTTGCCAAAATGAATTAATTTAATGTACATTGGCGAGAAATAGTAAAAGAATACATCATCAATTAAATAATTTTATATAGCCTATTATGCTTAAAAATTCTGATACTTGCCATTTTAGTTTGAATAGTTGTGGTACATTTAATAACAGAGATTCCTTGTAAAACAGTCCTGCCACCTTAGAAAAGAAAAATATCGTTTTCGAGAAATTAACACTTTTTAAACATTAGTTTTGTAACATCTGGATACATACGTTGACTATCTGGCGCGCTAGTTTTAAAAAAGCAACCGGTTTTAATATATCAAAACTAGTCAAAAATTGGAGTTCTCATGTTTTCTATTAAATAAATCTTTCCAATTGCAAAGAAATTAAAGTTTTAAGACAGTAAAGTTTTACTGAATAAAGTGTTCTACGACAAAAGCCGTATTATATTACGAATTAAAAGAATGTTTGATAAAAGCGTCTTTACTTTTGGTCATATTAAAAAAATGACGTAAAAAATACCAATCAACAATCTCATTTTAAAATTAATGATAACTTTAGCTATAGTAATATAAAAAGTACCATTAGAGTCCATTCTTGAAAGATGGAAAAATATGATATTTGTATAAAAAGCCTATAACGCATAACAGATTAATTTAAATTAAATATAAATATTTATGTATGTTACTCCTAATAAACAATATGATGTTATTTATATAACAATACTTTTTGGCTCATACATTCACAAACACAATGAAAGATAGATTCGTAAAAGTTCACAAAAGTAAATATTTATCCAGGACAGTCTATATTAAAGCTTTATTTAATAGAATGGGCGACAATATCCTAAGAGGTTAGCGGAAAGAACCCGTGGCCACTTGGCGTTAATCCTCGATAGCGGAAGGCTCTCTTATCTGCTTACATACCTCTGTTATCTCGGAACATTTAGGTCTACACCTTGTACTACGAATTACGCATTCCTCGCAAATATCCACGGCTCCGGGTTAACGGCTTTGCGCTCAGCTCTGTCGGTTCCTTACTGCTAAAGCTGATACTGTTTTCTTTGTTTAGCTTTCAAAACTGTAGTATCAGCAATAAAAGACATGGCGGTTGTATGTTTACATAATAGGAATACAAACGGTTTCTTTGATAACAAACTTATGCTTGCCTTCGAGTTTATTATTCATTTCTTAGAATTAAAAAGGGAATCAATAAAATTAGTGTGGTTTGAAATATGCTTTCTCATTCAATATTTGTATAAAGGTTTCGGTAGCGTTATATTTCATTAATGAATGAGACAATCGATAATTATTACTTTTAGAAATAATCGGTCATATTTCAGACATTGAAATAATTAATTTTTATAAATAAAATATGTTAGTAGTATTAGTGAGGTGTAGTAAAAAAATAAAATAACTGTATTTGCTTCAGAACTGAAGTGTATAAAACGTATAACTTTACAATTAAATGAGTACAAACTTTATAAACCTCTCTTAAACAAAGAATTTGATTTTTTAAATTAGAATATTTCTCATGGGGGTGGGGGGTAACTTACGGCGTTGACATAGAATCGTATGTTTTAATATTATCAACGAATTCTGGTCGCGATGGCTAGAATTACGGTGACAGATGAAAATATTAAACATGATATATTAGATCTCTAGAATGAGGAGGGAATCGGCTGACAGTTGATGTCTTCCCGAATTTTAAGTACGACTCATATATTCCCAGTAAAAGAGACACACCGTCTTACGTCCTCCCGTGGGGGCTAAGTTTCGATGTTGACCCAATGTGGTGGGAAAATTTGGGTAGCTGCGATTTTTACCAAATTTTGGTTGCAAAAGCTAGACTAATGGTGATGGGAAGTTGAAGTGCAAACATAAAGCTGTTGACACAGGTAAGGAAGGGTATGTATACCATCGATGATACCCGAGGTTAACCACTACTCGTCATAAAAAATAATACGAATGTGTACTGTTCACTCACAAGTTTTCGATAAATATCATACACTGTCCCATCCCTTCCTAATTAAAATGGTTTATCCAACAACCATTTATTGTATTATTAAAAATACCCCAATTATTAACAAACTGGTTTTAATTAATCAAGTTTATTTTAATAACCAATATTTTTAAATGAGAAGATAATTAACCTTGTTACAATGTTAGAGTGACATTAGAGAGCTCCGAGTTTCTGTTAGTTTGCCGTGCATGCTCACAAAGACATTTGTAATATACGCTTCCCTTCACAAGTTCTTGTCGAAAATTTTATATCTGTAATTCTGTACTGACTAAAAATTGTGTCACATCATTAATATAATAAATATTGAGCTAAATTATTTTATCAAAGCCTCCTCATATATTTACAAAAATAAAATGTTTTAACTTGAAAAGTTAAAATTGTAGTTGAAGTGAATGTACTAATAAACATTGAAAATCGTAACAATAACAAGGGAAGACATACAGATTGACACCTAATATTGTTCATTGTTTTTACTACACAGGGCAAAATTGAACTGACATCTATCGTTCAACAGTTATCATATACTATGATTGTTATTGGTTTTAAAAATAAATAAATTAGCAAATAAATTATTTTTAGCAAATAAAGAAACAACAATTGTAGAAAGACGAAATTCTGAGTGAAATATAAACAGCTCCAATGAACCAGACTAGATCATTCAGAGCACAATGTCTGCTCAAAGTGCGTCACTCTTAGACATGGCCAATTGGTTTTCAATGACCTTTTATTATTGTTGATTTTAGACGAATCCATTTTATCTATTTACCAAAGTTCATCGAACTAAAACCTATTTAAGTTGTTTTAAGTTTAAAATAAATTTAGATCTGCATGTCAATTTGAAATGAAATAGAAGTACTTTAATTATAATTATAAATGCACTGTACATGTATTTTAATTTATCAGTATGATAAGACATATACTTAGGTTAATGGGTTATATGAAACACGTCTGAACATATAAATTCTTTTTTATTACTAAATATAGACTAATATTGTTATGGTAGTCTTCGAATTTAATATAATTAAAACTACATTTCACATATCACGATTTACGTCTATTACAATCCATTTTTATATTTGTTTTTTAATTGAATGCATCCTTAATAATTGAGAAATTCCAAAATTTATTTTGTTTAGAAAAAAATAGTTAACATTTTTAACTTGGTTTGTAAATGAAAAATATGTATGATAAATATTACATACAAGATTTTTTTTAAGGAATAACTTTAACAATTGAATCAATACAAAAATATGTAAAAATTGCCTTTAATAACCAAGAACTTAATTTATTTAAATCCTAGCCTAGGCGTAGAGACTAAAAATAACTTCGTTTCACACTTGTATAGATTTTTAGGTATATAAGCCCAAGTAAAAGAACAAAGACTAGTATTAATACATTTTTTAAATGAAGCTTTAAGCTTTTCTCTTCTTCATAAACAATTCAAACATTTTAAAAATAAGTTTTAAGGTAACGAATAAAAAATATTTTTAATTTCACAAAACTTTTATTTCTTTTTCTTTAAATTTTAATCCATTAGTTTGAAAACGATATTAAAAAATAATGCAAAAAATGAAATAACATAAAAATATCTAAAAAGAATTAAACATAAATTAGGCCTAATACTGTTTTTATTTTTCGAATAACAACTTTGATTCTTTTTTTGTACTGTGATCACTACGGACCTTCAGTCCTAGGCTTTATCTATATTCATGTTGTGTGAATTCTAATTTTCATTTTGTCTAATTTTTGGATATATTCAAACGTATGTATGTCGGTATTTTATTATTTGTAGTTGTTAAATAACATATCCCTAATGATCATTTTAATTACTGGTGGTCGAGGGTAGTTTAGTATGATGTTGTGAGCTGGGTTGTGTTGTGCTGTGTGTGTGTGTGTGCGCGCGCGCGCGCGTGTGTGCGTTGTTTATCATAATACATTTCAAATTAGAACTTGTAACCTGAACAAGTGGTTTACAAACTTTCAACTATATTAACCTTCGTAACGAATTATGTCGTTATTAGAAAGACAAATTTATTTCATTCGTAAGTTAAATTTATCTCTTATCATATCCTTAGGTATTTATATCTATTTTTTGTTAAACTATATTTTTTAATTCGTTTCTTTTCTATTCAATTTTTGGCACAAACTATCAAAATCGTAAGAAATTAAGGTAGGGTCTGATTTCAGTTTTAGATTTTGATGTTAATGTTGCCGTTCAATGTCATTTGACAAATATAAAAATAGTTTTTATTTTAACAAAACTCCAACTTGTCTCGGTCAGCTCGTTTCTTGACGGTTATTGATAGGTTAGGTTAGATTGAATTGCAAAAACTTGTGGTCTTCAGACGAGACTTGCCCGTGAGAGAAGTCTAATCACATCGAGGCCTTCTCAACCGCAACTAAGGAGATTACTCGTACTTTGAAATATTAAACCTATGACTGTACCACTTACATATCGTTATATCTGTGGATAATTTACCAAGAAGAAGTAGAGCTTTTTAGATTCTGTTAACTGTTTAATGCTGGATATTATTTCTGACTCAAGTTTTCCGAACACGCGAATATCTTAATTTTTTTTGGGTTGTTGAATTAAATCACAGACTGATATGTCAAATACAGAGGTGCACACGGGAGGAGAGGCAAAGTACATCAACACATTTACTGGGAAATATTATAGATATTTACTAGCAATTAATAATGGTTTCTTATTGACAAATTTTAGAGTGTCAACAGTTTAAAGATAAAAACTGTACTGAAAAAAAATTGTAATTTTTTCTTTTTTGTTATTTAAAAAAAAAGAAAGAAAATCAAAATTTTCTCTAAAATAATAGGCTATAAATTATTTTTTCTATTAAGAATAATTATTCTTTTTTTTTCCTTTTCTTTTTTTTCCTTCTTTTTTTTTCCCGTGTTGAATTCTTTGTAATATATATTATTAGATCTAAAACATATAGAAATTGTTTTAGTAAACGAATTTTTTTTCCATTAAAATAATATTTTAATTTTACTAATGATTATAAATGTAAATTAATATTTTGCAATATAAAAGTTAGAGAGTTTCTTCATGATGAGTTATTTTCAGTTAAATAACAACATATGCCTACTGCAAAGCAATATTTAAAAACTATCTCTCTTCATTTAGGTATTTTTTCTGTGCAAGTAGACTATAGTAGACTAAATGAAAGAAGGGCGGACATTGTCCTCTTTATCGTTTACTCGAACGTAAAATATAAATACTACTAAATAATTTTCTTACTAATAACCAATAATTCTAAAGTAATGGTTCAACAATAATGTTATCCAAGATTTAAATATTTGTTGAGGTTCGTGTAGTAGTGATCACAACAAAAGATATTTTTAATTGTACTCTCCTTTCCTTTATTTAAACATAGAACTCCAAAATTTAACTACAAAAATGTTTTTCCGTTTAATCTAAATTAATTAATTTTTAAAAAATATCCCAAATAATAATAAATCGTACATTTTTATTTTTAGGTTAATTAAGTAACAAAACAAATCATTTTACTGATTATATTAGTCAGAATTCACACATTTTATGAGAATCAAATTGATGTTAATAAATAATCATGAACGCTATTATTCACAGTCTGTTGATATAACTCGGCTTATCATTTTGAAACACTTCAATATATCTACAGGTACTACAGTTTAATCAGCTTTTCTTAATAGGCCTACATTGATAATATTGATTTGAGAGCAAATTCCTTTAATTTTCCAAAGAATAAAACTGTTGTCTTTTGATTAAATTCCTTTCTGTAGGTCAAATTGTAATTTGTATGAGTGACAGTTTTCAGTATTGCCAACTTGATACCAAATTGTGTGACCCTTATCGTCTATAGCTTGAGATGTAATTATATTGATAATGTACATTTTTGTTTTATAAGGGTTTTGTTTTAATCATTTTGGTTTCACAACAATATCTGACCTCTCTCACTCTATTAAATTATAGGCAAACCGATCAAAATATAAAACTTGAAATTTGTTTCACATACAGGAAATATACTACACTTTTGAGCACACTGTGGCGAACTTAAAGATTAAAATCAAACACCCAATACCACAATTCAATCAAACCAAATTTATTTCTTTATGTACATTATCATCCTCAGTGTTTGCTTAATACTCAACTTCTGAGGATGGTAACTATGTTACTGAAATGTACATAAGGAAATAAATCTTGTTTCATAAAATTGTGGTATTGGGTGTTTGATTTTAATCTACAGGAAATATAGTAAGAATTGTAAATTTGTACATATATTAAAAATATACTCCATATGTAACATTTTGAAAGAAAATGTGTTGATTCTTCCATTAAGGTATCAAATTAAAGATCATATATCAGATACTAAGGAATAAAATGAGTTTTATGACTGTCTAGAATGAAAACAAGTACCAAAATGGTAGTTTCCCTCTATATTCTATCAGATTAACCTTAAAACTGTAGAAAGTCCCGATCCTTCCTACCAATCGCAAAAGAATTTTGTACGCTATGAAGTTAGTAAAGAAATGTTGTGTTTGGTGTTTTTGGTTGTTGGGAGCAAATATTTCTGCTGTTAGTACCACCCTGTATTCTTTGACATTTCACTCTTGGCTGATTTACCTAAGTTAAAATTATTTTGTAATCAATCAAGACATTCAATCTGGCTTTGTTAATTAGTAGTTTAGTAAAACGTTGACCCATTTGGGTATCTGATTGTTTATATTATACTCTAAGTCGTTAATGTTTTATATGGAACGTATTGTATATTATTTGGAAATACTTGAATTTTTTTAAAATTATACAAACGAACACATCAACAAAGTAATAAACGTTTTTATTTTTGTACGCCTGTTCGTTAAGTCTTATTTACACCATTATATTTCATAAATCTTGACAAAGCATCCGGATTCAACCTTGACAAAATACAGTAGCGTTTTCAGTAGCCTATGTTTTAAAACGGAAAGGAAAACCAAAAACTTTGTTCGGGTTTTCACCGGTCTTGTTGCAGAAAACCTTATTCGAAAATTTCATAATTATTGGACTTCACGTTTGTCGTTAACTGTGTAACATTGTAACAAACCACACACCAAACATAAAAATAGAAGCCAAACGGACGAGTTAAATAGAACTTCGCTTCTCTCATTCACCAAGTAACTAAATAATATACACTGCTCTTTATGGATATTAAAAATTAGTTTATGTATATAATGTATAGAATTTGAATCTAGATTAAAAACGTAATTGTTAACGACAAATGTTTCGGTTAAAGACTGTTGTTGTTTTAATTGATTTAATATCTAATTAAAGCACTAAATTAAATCCACGACTCATTTATATATTTATTCGTGGCATAAACTCACAGAGCACTAAAGAAACAATTCAGTTTAAAAAATCTACTGTTTGTTATTACAAATGTTTCCTTTTTATAAAAACTTTACGTTTGTATTTCCAGCCACATGCCATGAGTTACTGTAAAGGTATCATAATACGATAGAGCCTAATACAAATATATCTGTTTCTATTGCTAAACAAACACAGTAACATTTTTGTGGCGTGTCTAAACATCGGTATGCTAATCTGACATATACCGTTGCTATTATGAAATTATCAGCAATCTTGTTAATTTGTTGAAGAATCAGTCTAAAATGGTACCCTTAAAGTATTTTTTATTTAATATAACTTATTTTGAATATAGATCTATTTATTTATAATTTTATTTCCTAATATTCTGTGTAAGTTAAAAGAAATTACATATTAAATCGAATGTTTTGGGTAAATTTTAAGTAAATTCTATGTGATAACAAGAGTATATAATTCATTGATAACTTTTTATATATTTATAACTCCTTACATGATAATGTACTTAAAAAATCGAGATGCCTCCAAATAAGTCTTTATATTGTCAAAATTAGAACATACAATACAAAGGTTAATTAAACAACAATTTTAAAGTGAAAATCGTTTCAAACATATATGATAAAACAATAGTTATTGTGTTATCTGCGAAATGATAAAACAATAATTTACTGTGTTATCAACGAAATGATAACCACCAGGAGACTAAAAATTGTTAAATTTAATGATACATTTTTTAAACAAGTGGACGCTGACCATCACGTGATCAAACTGATATTAGAAAGTAATTTAACAATACTAAAAACCTTCAAACAAGTTTCACAAAGACTATATAATTGTTGTAGAATTAAAATTTTTGTACACCTAATTAAATGATCAATACTTGGAAGAAATTATAAAACTTAGATGAATACCATTTAGCTCTGTTTATATAAACAAAATTTATTTAAAATATGTCTGCGAAATAACGATAAACACATTTGTTATTGGAGATTCATTTTGACCCAGGTACCAGAAGATGAATTCTCCAGATTCCCTAGATTGATAGGCAACCTAACGTACACCCCTCCTCGCCACACAAGATATAAACGTAAACTTCACCCCCAATTTAAATCTTGCATTAAATATTAATTATTTCAGAACATAAAAGTTAAGTACATGTTATAAAGTTCATATACAGTTAAATAGATACATACTAAATTTAAATTAAATATAATTATAATATTTCCACGTTAACCTTTATTAATACATAGCATGCACCGGCATGTATGTTTTAGTAATTGCATTGTACAAAATGTAATGGCTATGAATACTCTTCCCAGTGTGTTCTCTCTTAATTAAAGCGTACGCTAGAGATTTACCCCTCACATGCAAGGGTTAGGGACACTCACATTAGGGTTTATCCCCTTAGCATCCTTGCAACAATGTGCAACAAAACTAGTTACAGGAGCAGGGCCGTGTGATGACAAAACAGGGGCACGTGTACGGCCTACGTTCTTATCAAATGATCAACAAATATAATATGTTTGCTTTTACTTATTCGGGGTTAATTAATATTGCTTATTAACATACACATATTGGATGCAAATCAGACCGACAGAGTAATTTTCCTTATTATGATTGTGCTGTTAAGTATTTTCAATTCATTTTAAAAGCTAGGAATTTTACTCTCGTTTAAGAGTATATTCTACAAATATTCGGATGGATTCAATGTCATAATTGGCCAGGAATTTATTTTGTATATACACTCGATTTTAAACTTATGCTTTGATATCAAAGTGCAGATCACAAGCTGCATAAAATGAGTTCTTATAGGCTCATGCAGCGTCCTTGAAAAGAACGAACAACTGAAAAACTCCTTAAAACCGTCACAACTTTGAAATTTTTTTGTCGTATTATCAATTCATATACAAGTCGTTAAATTTGACTGAAATTCAACTAAAATTCCATCTACTTAGTAATTGCCGAATTGTGTTTAATTTGGAGGTTATGTTTTTACTAATTTAGTTTTTTAGATAAAACTCTCTTATTTTTTATCTTTTGGGCATCATTGAATTTGGATTGCAATTCGGCGCAAAATAACTTATTAAAGAAAGTTTTATGATCAACAGATCAAAATTTGTGCTCAAAAAGATTTATAAAATTTGAAATCGTAATATTTTTCTGTTAAACAAACTACTTCTATGGTAAAACTGAGTTTACATTCCAAATTTGAGTGAAATTGCGATTCTAGCGTTTACTAACCTTAACGTACACAATGAGTTGAAAATTTGTATTCAATTAATCCAATAGGTAGGATCGGTGTACATTTTGTGGTCGCGAGTATCGACGTTTCCATGAGAGAAACCAATAGGTAGAATTTGAATATGTAAACTTACTTACAACTTTTTTCACCACTTTAACAACGTGGTACGATCATTGTAGGTATAACAATTGTCGGTAAAAGTCAGAATAGTGAATTTCCAAAACAATCTGATTACCAAAATACCTTATAAAACTATCTTATAAATTATATTCTTTTCCTCTGTGTGTATAAAAATATCTGTTTTACTTTAAATTAAAATGAAGAAGGTAAAATCCTTGTATTTAAAACTAAGACCGTAGTTATTTGTAAATACACAGTCTTTATGTTTACCATAAATCATTCTTATCTCAGGTGCTTTGTACATACAGTGCTCGCTCACAACGTCTACTAGTCTATTAAAATTAAGCATGAATACAGTAATCCTTAGAGCAGTATTTTATGCTATGATTGTGTCAGCTTACATGCGGCTCAAGGTCAATTTACTTTAGGAGAATATAAATCAATATTATTTCCAGCAATGTTGTTGTTGGTTAGGCTTAACATTAGAAATTTGAATGCGTTTAAATATAATTTAGTATCGTTTAGTTGACCCAACTTGCGAGTAAATAATGGTACATTAATGTCTCACAAGGGTCATATGGGCGTACATCTTATGTAGTTCATATTTTTGAACCAAATATACTGACATAGCCTAGTAGTTCCCAGGACTTTAAAATCGTTGTAATTACCAATATTTGTATTACATTGTGTTAAAATGGGAAAAATAAACGTTGCACAAACATTGCACTAAATTTCACACACACCCATCTACAAAACCAAATACTAAATAAAAATAACGTCGCCATCTTTCCAAAAATGTCTATATACTTCAAATATGTGAAAAAAAATGTAATTTTCTTATTACTGAGTTATTTCCTTATCCACTCGTATTTATTATGGGAGATAAGTTGGTATAGAAGGTTCCCCCCTCTCCCCATCAATTTACTGCACACGCCAAATTAGAAACACAACATCAAATGAAAGAAGAAACAAAACTTTCCAGAACAAACTGTTTATTTACAACAAGAGCACATTTCTATGACCAAGTCATCATCTTTAATCATTACAAACTTCTTTATGCAACAACTAAAGATGATGACTTAGACATTGAAACGTCGTTTTGTTAGAAATAAAGTGTTTGTGTAGAAAGATGAGGTTTCTTTCAATTGAACTTGTAGTAATATTTTTATTATTATTTGGTTTTGTGTATTTCTTCTCATTGTGCGAAGAATTTGCCTCAAAGAAAAATTGTTTTGGTCGGACTTACGTTTTTAATAACAGCAGTCAAGTTGATTGGTTTACAGTAGTACAAACTATAGTTAGAGTAATTATATTTCACAGACATTTCAACGAAATTGTTAGAGCTGATTTTGTGACAGCTCTGTGTGTAATTGTTTGTTTTCTTTCTTTTTTACCGATTACTCCTCGTCTGACATTTTTGGAGATACGCTTTGTTTCCGAATAATTTTCTACATTGTGTTTTTTGACTCAAAATAATTCTATTACTATATGTATCCTAAAAACAAAATCTTGTAAGTTTTGTTTAAAATTTCGTTTATATTTTAATTCGATGTTACTTTCAAGATCACTATCAAGTTTTCGGTGTTATGTCGGAAGCTTGTATAGATTCATTAGTTATTATTGACAATTACTATTGATCATGCCTTACATAACCTCCAAATGAAGGTCTCTCACTTTACATGATGTAATAGTCTGGTAATTTGATAATTATCTAAAAATAATTACTTCCAGGGATTACTCATTTGGCAAAGTCGATTCGTTGCTCTTAATGGAACAACACTAACCTGAGAAGGGAAAGCCAAGGTAAAAGTGTAGAATATTCAAGGTGATTACTTTTCCTTTTACTTCCGACGGAACAGAATTTAAAGCTGTAAATTAAAGTGTAACAAATAGAACGTGTCACAGAAATATTACAGATACAATCAGTTTTTGTTTGTTGAACAATATATGTAGCCAATATTTGTGAATACCAGGGTGTTGCCATCAATAGACTATTTAGACAAGTAAATTGACATTAATTTGACATTGCTAATAAACGTCCTGTGACACAACAGGTCTTCTTAAACCGAGAAAATAATTGTATTTGTTGAAACACATGTTTAAATATTGTTTAATTGTATAATTTTTTTAGCAATTTTATAAATAGTTTTGAAAAAAAAAAAAAAACCATTTTACAATTTGTTGAATAGCAGTTCTAATGATAGTACAAAAAAGATCTTTCTGCAACTGCGTGTAAACACTCACCGAGTAATGTGGGTAATGTATATCTAGCTAAAACTATAAGTGAGGGTGAAGGGTTTTATTAATGCTGACTAACATACAACTCAATTATCAGAATTCAATATGTCTAGTGTACGTTAATGCAACACACTTACTGATTTCTTTACTTTACTTTATATCTAATATTAAGCCTACATGTGTGATATTTAGTGATACAGTGTGATTAACATGAACCTATTTGTTTTATAATTTTCTTATAATAACTAAAAATCCAGGCTGAAAAGTTGTTTTGTTATGCGATCTGTTAGCGATATAACGTAAAATTCCTAAGTTACCACTCGAAAATTGTGAGGGATATAATAATAAAACCTATCGACCCTTATAAGGGATATAAGGTATTAATTCGCGTTTCAAAACAACCCCCCCCCTAAATTTTTGATGTTTTCTATGGTAGTACTAAATTTTTTCCCAAAAATGTCTTAATTTTTATTGAGAAAAAGTCATATGAGCATTTTGTTTTAAAACTGCATAAAATGCGCTATTGCGTTAATTTATAAAACAAAGAAAAATCACCTAAAGCGGCAGTCAATTTGAATTTACCAACAGCTTGCTTTCAAAATCTTATAACAAATGTTTGTACTAACTGGTCCAAATTTTGTGTAAATCGGATTATTCGTTCGTTAGTTATCAAGCTTACAGGATGTGAAGGTTTTTATGTTATAGACTTGGCTTTCGATGAGATAATAAAATTTATCTAATAAAGGTAAGTGCAACATTTCATTGAACTGTCAAATATATTAACTATACTGTAGTTGATACTGGGTTGAAATTTATTGTAATTAAATGAAAAGCTAAAACACTTGTACTTTTCCTTAATTTTATTTAAGACCCTGACCTACGTTTACGTTTTATCTGTTATTTCAATGTCAATATAACTTTGTACATTAGTTTTTATCAATGCTACAGTAGGAGAAACATAGGTCAGTTATTTTAAATGACATTGTGGAAAAATACAATAGTTTATTGTTTTAAAATAATTTGTCAATCTTTGTTCAGTGTAAGACTAGGAAGTCTTTAGGCCTGTCTACGTTATCAAAACATTTATATAAATAACATCTATACATAACTGCAATTATTAGAAAGAATGAAAAGAGGTTTACAAGCGCGAAGATTAACGCAACTTCTGCAGTGACGGCGCAACTTCTGCAGAGTGCGTGATATCTCATAAACCGCCTATAACTCTTAAGTGTGTTATTCAAATCATTAAGTTTTATGTATCGTTTCCTGCATAAATAGGGAAATAAAATAACGTTATATCCTGGGGAAATGAGCTTTATTCACAACCAGAAGTTTACAAACTCTACAAGTTTATAGGTGCTTATAAGGCAATGTCGTTAAAGTGATGTTTGCCGATTTGGTTTCGCATAGGAAAATCTTTAGATTCGTTCTTTATTATTCTTACAGTGAAGTTTTATAAACATTTTTACACTGAACTCTCTCAAAATTTTATAGACTTAGTTTCATTATCCATTACGTTTTGTTGTTTAGTAAATTATGTCGTTAACAAATGATATAGAATGGAGTAGAGCAAGTTTCTTATTTAATATACAGTACCTTGGCCGTCATTACTACAAACTTACTGCCCTACAAAAACTTCTAACTTAAAAAAAAAAAAAATATATTTCTTGTTTTGTCATCTAAAAGAAGAAAATCATAACAATACAGAAAGAAGAATATGGCAGAACAGAAATTGTAAAATTAGTTGTTGTGGTAACAAATGATACTATCATATATAGCCTTAGTACATTTTCTATTTGGCTTAGATTAAAAATGAAAAATAAACCGTCATTACTTCCAAAATGTTGTCGATATCTATTACGTGCAAAATATCGTTCAATTAGTTATTTGGATATAGTAAGTGTTACATTTCCAGTACACCCTTCAAGAAAAAGTTGAACTCACTTCTTTATCTATTATAATAATAATTATTATTTATTATGGGTTTTAAGAAAACTAATAAGTTCTTTTTTAAAATTGGTTTTCCCATCAAACGTATTTTGTGTAACGTAAGTAAACTCTTAGGGCACGATAGTTTTAGTAAACATTTTTATTTTATATTTACACGGACAACCAAAATGAAATTTGGAAATAAACAAGACCGACTCTATGTCTTTATTAAATTCAAGTCCTGTCATCAGTAGGCGAAATAACGAGTTTGTAGATACGCTAAAAATGAAGTGCATGAGAATGTCTCCTCCCCTTTTGGTTCTTTTCACCCTTCATCTGGTTTTCCCCTTCATCTCCTTCACCCCCGTGTAAGTAGAGCGGTCGCCTGTATGCAAATTCAGCCGCAGGGGGGAGGTAGGGATTAGGTACCGGCTGTTTTAGTTCTGGTGTGATCACATTTCAGCTGCTCATTTCGGAGGTTTATTTAAAGCCCTGTATTTTGAGCTATTGATTAACTTTTATAATACATAGGTGTAGTTTGACTTATTCCGACTGTACTGAACCGCTAAAAACTATAGATGATTTCACCACTCATCCAGTAATGAATGAATAACAGAATTTATTTTAAACGAAAAAAATAGTTGAATACAGGACTTTAAACAGTTACAGTGTTGATCTAACATCATGGGGAGGGTTAGCAGAGACTATAATTACGGCGACAAGAACTTTAAGAGATGACCATGCATTACACTAATAAAGACGTTTTAACTGTGCGAGTAACGGAAACTTATCTTCACTGTTTAAGCAGAGGTGGGAGATTACTGCAGAAAATCGTACCATTAAAAAAAAACACCACCCTACATCGTTAGTTACAGGCGATTTTTATCACGTATAAGGTTCGCCTATGGTTGGGAAAGTAGTTACCGCATTTGCTTTGCTTTGCAAACAACAGAAGCCAAATTCAATAACCTTGGAAGATAAGACTGTATTATGGCCTCACTTAAATTTTTTAATTTAAACCACATTTCTGCAATGTTGCACAATAGATCCTTTTAGTGCTGTATTGGAAAGAGCAATGGCTATGCTGTGTCTTGTGTCCCCAAAGAGGAAAAAGTAAGATTTTTCATTGTACGAGTATATGATATTTTGTGAATGTTGTATTATTTCGAACGAAATTCAAGAAGGAAAGGATCAATGATGTTACTTCGTGCTATTTCCGAATGAAGACGATGTTTTGACTGCTATTTAACACTCTGGGGTTGCAGTAGAGGGTTGTTCTCAGTATTGTTTCCCATCCACATAACTAAAACTATTCTACTGTTCAGACTGGTAGGCTCTTCGCGGATTGTTGCCTCACCGAATTATTATTTATAATTATTGATGATAAATAATTAGTGTTTATTATGAGTACATGTGTTAACATGTAAATAAACCTATCCAATCCAGTAATCTATTTTTGTCTGCTGAATTCAATGATAAATTTACTAAAAAAATTAAAATGTCCCATTTAATTTTAGAATGTGTATGTACAATATTCCCAGATATAAAGTAGAAACAAATATTAAGCAATATTCAAGGTTTTAAGTTAGTGTTTCAAACAGAATTGGTCGCTGGCTTGAAGTGGGGCAGAGATAATTTAGTTTTTAATCAATTTCCTGTTTAGTCTTGGCGATTGGAGAACAGGCGCCTGTGGAGACCTTTCTCTACAATACTAACATTTCAGTGAAATCAAATCTCTGATATGTTCAAATGGATTGACCCAAGTAACTGTGGGACGAACGAATTGACTACTTATAAAACATACATAACCTATAAAAATATAGAAAAGTTAAAAAAAAAAAAAAAAAACACATTAGTTTAACAATCGGTTATGTAAAATAGATTATTATTTTATTCTGATAGTTATTAGTTAGTTAACTATTGTACTTTATAATCTTACATTTTCTAATATTGAGTTATCAGAATATCCATTTAGAGGTGTTTGGTAGGATTGGTATCAGGTATCAGGTTTTAATCAAATTTAATATTTTGGCTTCAACTCCAGGAATTTTTTTCAGAATTTGGAGTTAGAAAAAGGGTTCACCAATTTTAAACACATTTTATTGAACTATAATCGATAAGGCCACAAAATATGTTAAAATGCACTTTTTAGATTAAGTTCCCTAGAAAGACAATAACAAAACATTGTTTCTTTAGCAATTTCGTACAGGGTAATATCTAACAGCTGACTACGTTTATACTTATTGCCACTAGGAGCTCTGAAGCTATTACTTTGAGTTATTTTTGACCTAGAACATCTCAGCACAAAGTGCATTTATAATATCGGAGGTAAGAAACTAAATTCTCCTTTGATTCCGCGTATGGTGTAGGTTTGCGTTTCAGTTAGGAAACTTTGTTTTAAGCGTAGTAGTAAACATTCACATGACATTTGTGTTGTCTCACTTAGTATGGAGAGGATATCCTACGAACCAGTTTCTATAATGTAATTTACTTTTTATATTTTAAACTTTTCTCACGATTCCAGGGTATATTTTTGCTTCCAAAATCTAGCATCAACTAATTTTCAAACGTAATTTTAGTTGAAAGCGACAATTTAAAACCAGTTTCTTGAAATTTTGTAGTCTTAAAAAGTTAGACGTCTCCAGAACCAATTTTGTCTTATCAAATATTTAAAATATATATACAACAAAGTATTACTTCATATTATAATCACATATATTTTTTTCAAATAAAAAGCCACTGAATGATAAATTAACAGGAAGTAAACTTTTTCCACAGGCTTCCTCCAACTACGAAATCAAAGTGTGAACGATCGGTTAAAAGGTCAGCTTCTTAACAAACCGCTTTGATAAGTATTTGTGAGGCCATGTCACAGATCGATAATTGATTGATTGATTTTTTATTCGCCTCTTTGAGTTCTAATTGAGCTCATTAGTGTGAAATAGGTCAGCTTACGAATTACATTGGGTCGATTGTTTGTTACATTCGATTTACGTCCGTGACCGAAAATGCAAACTGATTTAGTATCGTGAGACGGTTTTGTTGTCTTCAATATTATTTGTGTTTGCTTATTATCGGACTCTGACTAGACCGAATATTTTATCCAGAATGAAAACTGTTACAAACTTTTTTGTATGTATGAAGATTTATGTGTGATAAATAAATACTGTACTATAGTCCAAGCAGGTTAGGACGAAAAGAAACAGATCAATGTAACAAATCGTTTATCGTAATATATTATATTAAGTCGTAAAAAATATTATCACATTTGCGGTAACATATAACATGTATTAAAAATGATGGGAGCAAAAAAATAACCATTTTTACATTTTAATTAATTTTTTGTTTTAAAGTTTTAGATAAGAAAATTTAATCTAAAAGTATTAGGGGTAAAATTGTTATATTCGAGTTCCATAATTTCCTGGAGTAGCTGGAGGTGAATTAAAAAGACGAGGAGACAAACATGTTAGCGGAACATTCGCTCACACTATAGAATAATTATTTGAATATTTAAATAACAACAAAATAGAGTAGATGTTTAAATATTGTATGTACAAACATTATCGTTCTACTTGAAATTTGTTTTTAAGATTCTGATATTCCCTCTACCACCACCAGGAACAATTTGGTTTTGATTAGATGTAATTAGTGATGTAGTTAGTGAAAGTAAATGGAAAATATCGACATTTAAAGGTACATAAACTGACTTTTTGACTTATTTTAAGTTTATTCCAAATTGTAATAGTTTAAAACTATATTCAAATAATCAAATAAAATATTTATACCTCCTAAAAATAGTGGGAGTGTTTCATATTTTTTATCGAATATTTTACACACAAGGCGATCGCGCTCGTACACACACACACACACACACACACACGCACAGTTTAAATAAACAAATCTTAGTCAAAACAATTGAAGGTCGGTCTACTCCTGTATAAGCAATATTACTCATAACATCAAGCTATATCACACACATAAACATAAATACTGCAAATGAAAACAAATTTTAATTTACGTTTATTGAACTGTAGAGCTAAACAATTATCTAAATATCCTATCAATCATTAGCTTTGCAGAAGTAAACGAAATTTAAAAACAAATCTGTGATGTAACAACCGAACTCGCTAATGAACTGAGCCTGCGATAAATTTGATAAAGTGATTGTATAAGCTACGAGCCTTCAGCTCCAAACGTGATCTTTGGCCCGACTCTGTGTGTGCGAGCTGCAAATTAAAATTTATAGGAAACAGTCAATGAAATATCAGTGCAGTTGTTGTGTTTATTTAGTTTAATGTCATTAACCTCTTGTTCATTTGTGTTTCTACATGTGTTGCAATTTAAAGTGTGTTCGAGTGTTGAAGTAAAATCTACTAAAACTTTTACACACCTCTAGTTTTGTTCAAACGTCTGAATATATAATTTTATTTATCATTTATTTTGTTATTAACTTTGAGGTTATGTCTAAACCATTGGTTAAAATAAATTGCGCAGATATTCTAGACGGTTGCAATGATTAAAACTGACAAACAAACGCATATTCCTCTTTGTTTTTATTTGTTATTTCAGCACACGTACACCTATATTTTATATAGGGCATCTGTTTAATTTTGACATAATATATGTAGTATAGAGCAAGTTAAATGATGATTAAGAAAAATAAGAGATGACTAGTTTTTTTACAGAAATATCCGTTTTAAGTTCTCCTAAGCCCAAATATGGTGTGTGACTATAATTCGTGACTTGAGAAAAACTCAGAAGTTCGATTTATCAAAAAGACACCATAAATTTTGATGAAATTGTGTTAGATTGTTTATTCGACTCAAAGAAATTGTATTGATTATCTCCCCAAATTTGTCGGTTAGGGAGTTATCGGTAAGAAACAAAAAATCGTTCATGAAGCAGTTATGCAAAAAAACCCAACTTCGCACAAATAAACTGTTCGGATTTCGTTCTAATTTTTATGAAATGCTAAGATTTATTAACTGAACCGTTGTCCTAAAATCAAGTCCAAAAAGTAAGGATTAAGTTTAATTATCCTGGTAAACAATCCTACTTATAAAAAAGTATATTTAAATTTAATACAATTTACTCTTAGAACGATTTTTAGGACAAGAGAAGAAACCATAGGCTCTAATAAACTATATAAATGTCTTTAAAAATATTTCGTTAACATATTTTTCAAAAATTTCCCTTCCATAAAAGAACTTATTACCTGTAAGAAATACGTTTTTAGGTGTAAACTTTTTCTGATTTTAATGAACAAAAATTGATAACGAAACTTACGGCTGGATCAGATTGTTATAAGTATCTACATTCTTAAATGGTGTCCGAATAAAAACAATAATATTGCATATATTGTTCTACTATAGAAAGAAGGACCTACGATACACTACAATCGAGAAGCTTAATGAATTACTTTCTAATGCGATAAATTTGAATTATTATTTATAAAGTCAATCTGGAGAGTAGGAAAAATAAACAATCTTCACCGGAAGAGCATAGAGTACCAACAGTTCACTTGGTTTATATTAATTAGTCAACATAACTTGTTAAAGCTGGCAGGTGCGTCTGTACATTGTCTACGTCGAAAGTTCCACAGTAAAGACGAAATAATTTGTTAAATTATCCCTATTTAGTTTTTACCAGATTTCATAAAGTTTTGAAGACAAAACAAAAAATGTATAAAACAATTTACAACCAATTTTGATCACAGGCGACTGAAGAAGCATTTTACTAGACATATCTGTTTACAGTTCAACGAACGTAAAACGACGATAAGTTTACAAGTAAAGTTTTAAGGTTATAAATTTAACAACTACGAATTAAGATACTGCTCAGTTATGATCCTTTGTAACAACTTCTGTTAATTCGAACACATGTCGAGCTCCATCGAGGACATATCGATAATCAATCTTTATCGATTTACTGTGTGTAAACAAACCGAGGAACGACTTAAGCTTCTAAATACCCGGCTCGAAACCAGTGCGATTAACCTGTGTTTTACATAGTAATTTGGTAACATATTTCAAAACCAATAGATTATGTTAATTTCAAATTGTTAGCCAGGTTATAAATAGTGGCAGGGCGTTATTTTACACGTTGACAAATTGGCATACTCACACATAACTATTCCTAGCCATAATAAGAACCAAATTTAAATATGGTAGCTCGAGAGTTTTAAAGATGGGCCGTCATCATTAGAGACCGTGGATTGGGAAATGAAATATTTAAACCAATTTCCAACCACTTGTGGTGTTAACGGGGGGGATTATTAAATGTCATTAGTTATATTTAATTTACTTTGAACATTATCTAATACAGTAGGAATAAAGTCAGGTGTTAATAAAATTTGAACGGTTTCATTTAACATCATTGTTAATGATAACCTCATTTCTGTTTGTTATCTTGAAATCGTAGTATGTAAAGAGTCAAACTGCTGTGTTACCAGTGATGAATTGTGGAATTTAAAACATATAGGTTGTGGAATACTTTAGAATTGACATTCTCATTACCTATATTTTAGTAATTCTTATTATTCTATAGTAAATACTATTATTTGTAACAAATACTATTAAAGACGCCAGAGTATATTGTTGGGAATTCAAAATAACAAAGTAATATTGACCAGCCACTATGTTCTGTACTGAGAGTTGAGATGAGGTCGGAAAACTACATCCTTAATATCGCCTGTATTGTCACTCTATAAGCAATCATTGCGTGAGACACTAGGCAATATTTTAGTAACATATTATTCTTTATTAGTGAATTATTATATTAATTGTGAAGAAATACTATTTCTATGGTAATTTTTTTGGCTAAGCTACCGAAATAAAGAAATCATATTTAAAACTGCGAGCTTACCCCTCAATATTGAGAGTTGAAAACTACATCTTCAATATTGTTTGTATTTTCAATCTATAATCAATCATTGATTACACATGCTGTATTGATTCTGTGAGGACCAATTGCGATGTCCTACACATCAAAACAAAGGGCTTATACTATACAATAACATTAACATTTTTTAACATTGCATTGCTCCTCAAATTAATTTTTCAGATATTCTTACTATTTCTTTTCTAAAAGCTATTAGTTAATTTTTTAATTTGTTTTTTAAGTATGGGATGTTCCTCACATCCTATATGGAAGATTTGCTACTTATAAATGTGATGATTTAACTAAGACCAGAGACAGTAGCAAAGTCAAAAATAAACAGTTAAATAAATTGGTATATCTTAAACTGCTATAAAATAAACTAAACCAATCCTTGTTGAAGATTGCAATACATACTGCTCCCTCATAAGTAGGACAATAGTAAGCTACATAAACACATGTTGGACATGACTTGAATCATAGATAGGCCAGGCAGATATCTTCAAGGTCAAAAGTGTTTGTTTAGAAGAGAAGATGGAATTCGAAGGTTGATGTAAAGTAGGACATACAGAAATCGTCTTATTTTGTCTAGTTCTTTTTCTAGGTTCATAATCATCCGTTAGGCCTACTATCAGTATAATAAGTGTCTTATTTGTCATTGGCAATTTTAAGGAATAAAATTTTAATGAAAACACCGTTAGTAATCAAAGTGGCAATATTGATTAGATGAAATAAAGAAACTGGAATTATAAAATAATTAAACACAATGAAAGTAACTACAATTTGTATAAAAATAAATTCTTCACCAACATTCCACAAACCGTCTTACGCCCATACAAAAACCAAATACTAAATATGATTAAAATTTAAAGGGAATATCTATAATGCTGATTTTATAAATCGGTTAGATTTGTTAAAATATAAGCTCTAAGTATGTAATAAAAGTTTCTGTTTTCAGTCTCTCCAAAAATGCAGATTTATTAATTATCACTTTTCCTGTTGTAAACGTTGGAACATCTCATAATCGGCGCAATTGATTTCGATTAAATTTGTATAAAATGCAAAGATTGTAACTGCAATAAAAATGACAAACTATAAGTGAAAGAAAATAACGTTTCTTGAGTAAATTTGGGAGGAGGACAAAACATACGATTTACTGACTTTATAAGCAGCTTCTCAAAATTTTTGAGTACCTAATTTTTTAAATCCGCGATTTATGGTTAAAATATAAATCAAATGAAAATATGTTACAAATTCAATTTTAAATCAAATTCGATACTCTGTTGCAACTATTCTTGTTGTCCATTGCTCTGTGTTCCTTTTTGAATCATTTCCATCCAGAAAATTTTCTGTACTTTTAACACCTAATTGTTCTAATTCCATAATAAAGTAAGGTATCGTTATAACAATATTAATTGATAAATTAACTATGAAACTAATCTAATTAGACACATAACCTTATTTAACTTCTAAGAATATATCTTTATGATAAAATTCCTTTCTATTCGCTGATAAAATTAATAAGAGAAAACATAATTAACGAAAATTAAATCCAAACAGGATTGAAATGAATTAGTTGATAATTAAACATGAAACGAATATATTCAGCTTTGTGGTCCCCTGAGTCCAAAAAAGTGGTTTTTGTAATTAACTCTGTCAGTCGTATGTGCAATGTTCTTCCAATCGGTTAATGGCCCAAAATCGTGTGAAAAATCGCAAGTAATTGTTTTTTCGTTTTTTTTTTCATTTTACAAATAGTGAAAGTAAATTGATTGCGAAAAAATAATATGTTATTTTTCGTAGAAATATCAGTTTTGAGGTATCCTGAGTTAAAAAAGTGTCATTGGAAATGATATCTGAGTGAGGTCTATCATGTATTCAGTGTTCTATATCCCAAGCGTATGAACGGTTTCTAATCAAATTTGGGCATATTTTTGGCTACATCATTAATTACGGTATCTGTCCCAAAATTCTTATTTCCTCAAATCATGATTTTATGAAAGTTTCAATCAAATGAATGTAGAATCCAAATATCTGAAAATGTCTCATCAAAATGGTGATTCTCAAGTCGGCTAGAGGAATTGAATTATAGGCGTCGCTATGAAAATTTGTATATCTCAAAATCGGGATACGAATAGGATCAAATTCCCAAACCAATTTGTCACTCGACAAATAATATTTTTGTTCTTGATTATTTAGGAAAATACAGAAATGGAGATTGATCACATGAAACAAAATTGTTTAACTTGTTTGGCACACAGGTTTAAGTTTAAATCTTAACATATCACCAAAATGTAATCAAAAATAAGATATACATACGTTTCAGCGGCGTAAAGATTCATTTCTTTCTTTAAACCGATAACATCCGAAACAGCATTTAAAAAGAGGCTTTTTAGGTATAAAAACAGCTTTTATTTAGGTCCTTAGAAGCCAAATTTTAGTAAAGTGTGACCAAAATCGTTACAATAAAATTTTAGCTTGCTCTGTATATTTTGAACTAAATTAGTATTAGTTTTGTGTATGAGTGTGTGTAAAACTGTTTCAACATTTTTGAACAGTTTATCTCATAGAAATTATAAATGAATTCGTTATGTTAGATATTCTGAATACTTTAAAGTACTAGTCACCTAATAAATATGGTCAACTTGCTCAGTAACAAAGTTTTAGCTGGAATTTTATTCAAAGAGTTTTAAATTACCGACGACATTAAATTCTAATTCACCAATGAAATATCATTAAAAAATAAAATCGTAAATGAAGACAATAACACCAAGGAACATAGCGATCAATGACGAAGTAAAGATATTTTCCGAACGTTGAAACAGCTCAGCTGCGTGATGATAAGCTCATTTCTCTAGCTTGAAGGGCGATGTGATCTACCCATAAAGTTGGTAACCCTGATAAGCATTATGGTATTTGATACCAGCTGCAGGTGCGGGCACTCCTACGCTCCAACATTCATTCTGTCTTCGATTTATGATTGAAATTTACTTTAACATGACGCAATGCGGTCATACAAACTTCGGTCTCATAGGTAATGTTTCAATTCAGAACTAATCACCCATTTTGTAATGCTTTTAACCCTTTTAACAACACCTTTTCCATCTATTTTAGTTTAAATGTTCATAATTATCTTAACTTATCTAATAGCTCATCATCAACTGACACGCTGGAGAGGAGCAAGTTTCATAGTTAACATATACTGTTTCCAAATCAAAAATTAATTGTACACAAAACCCTAACAAATGAGTTTTCATTTACAGGATTTTAATAAAATGTATAGAGAGGCCACAAAGTCCCTTTCTACGATATAAAATACAGGTTGGTAACACTGTGTCAACAGGTGATTGACCTAACGAAAACAAGAAAAAGTAGTTTGTTTTATATAAATTTTATCAAAAATTGGCTCTAATTTTGTTAATACATTTTCCTCAAGTGTAGTTTCTAAAGATCCAAACAAAACGTATCCTACTTCCCCCCCCCGTTTTATTATTATTTATTATTTTTAAATTTTTATAACTCGTAATTTGGGGAAGTTGGTATAATAAAAAATTACCTTTTTCATTTTAAAAATACAATAAAACTAGAAATCGGCCATAGGGATGTTATAGAAAGACGTAATTACTTAAATTGGTTCTACCTATTTCGTTCAAATTTTAGTTAGATATGGAAATTAATGACCCATACTCGTGTGTAAAATGACAAGTAAAAATACACAATACTTCAGGAAAAATTGCCAAAGAAACAAAAACAAATCTCACCCACCGTCATAAAAAACTTATTTTACGCAGTGCCTACGATTTTCGCAGAGGGAAGAGACAGCATGCTTGATTCATTTTCACTTTTTGACTAAAAACTATCGAACCGACATTTTAGTGACGGATAGTTTTGGTTGCTTTTGGAGATGGGTAAATGAGAAAGTTTGTGCAATATTTTCCACAGTTTATTTAGTTTGGTTTGAGATATTCCGAAATAATACAAATTTATGATTTTATATGTTTGAAGAGATAATTTTTAAAATTATTCAATCTTTGTGGAAAAGTTTTCCCCATCGAAAACCTAATTTCTTCACAGTAGTACTTATTATTTCGGCACTACTTTTAGTTTAATCACTATTTACTCGAATTAAATTAAGGATAATATTTATATTAGATAATTGTAATGAATCTACATTCTATTTAAACTATTTAGTAAACCTTTGTGAAGATTATTTTAAAGTCCATTATAACCCGTTACTTCTAAATGACAGAAACAACATTGTATGAAAAATGACGTTTTATTATTAACTTCTGATAAGACATAATGCGCAAGCGTCAAAGATACGGGAATGTTTTGATATTAAATCGTCATTTTGGAAGTTCCGAATTCCAACTGCTATGTGTACGCATACGTGCATTTCTTAGTTTTAAATTTGTAATTATTCATTGAAAAGGTGTACTCCGCATTTAAATTTAATATTATTATTTATAAATATGATCTAGTAAACGAATTACACTAATTTTTAAAGTAGACATTGTTTCCACTTATTTTACCTTATGTGTTGTGTTTATGAGACTTTGTGCTGATTGCTTCTGAAGATGACGGTTTAGTTGAAACGTCATTGATTTGTTTACTTGTGAAAATTAGTGAATTTTATTAATTTTTGATAAAGACTTTTCCTGAAGTTTTCTTTAATACATTGAAGTGATTTTTTTCCTGAAATTAAATCAATATAAACGAGATGGAACACACTTTTGTTTAAAAAAAATTGAATGATGTATTTAAGAATATTTGGTTTTCTAACATTTTTATAAATCTTTTAAAATTAGTAAAAAACAAGAAATGAAAAAGGAGTTACTATTTATCTAAAGAGATATATTATCAAAATCATTAAATATAATTTTTGTAGGATCAAATTGTGAAATACTGGATTAAACAAGACAACTACTATACAATGGGTAACAATTAAGGGGTGCCTATTGTTTTATAGTTTTTTAAGTTGTTTTTATTAGAAGGTTAATTAAATAGGTTTTTTAAATATATGGTTTAGATTTAGTATCGTTTAGTTTATGTATACAATTGAACTTTTATTTGATTTAGGAGCCTAGTATTTTTGTTTTGATGTTATTACGTTAGCAAATTATTCTGTTTCACAAAATTACATTGATAAAAGTTAATAAATAATAATTATTTGCTTCTCACTTCTTGAAGTAACAATATTTATAATGACTGATTTTTATATGACTACTATTTTCTAGTAAAATATATTTTACAACCAGTTAAACTCCTGCTCACGAAGAAGATAATAAACCGTGTCATGAGGAAGTAACAGAACAATTCGATAAAATAAAGTGTGAATATTTGCATGTCGTGAATTTAGCCGAGGAAAGCTTTAAGAGACGTTGGGTTAAGCAGCTACACGCAAAGTACATTGTCCCTTAAGAAGATATTCCTAATTGCAAAGTAGCCATTGAAATGCATAGCTGCATAAAGATGTAATAGCGATGTCAAACGTGCTGATCCTCTGCTGTCGGCAATTAGCACGTATCAAGCTTGGACTTCCCTTCCGCCTTCCGTCTAACTAATAGTCTTTATTCATAACTTTCAGAATTAAAATAAAGCTGCTAATATGTTATATTTATCCACGCAATATAGAAAACCAGATTATCGAGGTCTAGAAAACGTGTTAGTTGGTACACAGTCTTTGTACTAAATATATAGCTCATGACAGGTTTTTAGTCTGAGTGAAGTGACAGTTGTTGTGTTTTGTTTTGTATTCCTTTTATTCTTTAGTTTCAAAAAGGTTGGCGAAAACAAATTACATACAACATACTTTATAGCACTCAATTCAACCTACAAAATAATGTAAAGACAACGAACCTTTAGTTTTACTCAACAGTCAAAATAGTAGTAGATGTAGAAACAACTGTCAAATATGTGTAACAGCCTGATAAATAATTGTGAAAACAACTGTTCTTGTTTAAGAATTGCGTACAGACACGCGCTGAGTGTATGTAGGACTTGGATAGTGGGCAACTAGTTAAAACACAAGCTGACTAACAAAAAACTCAATGTTCTTACATCAATGTTTAGAATTTATTAGACATGATTTGTTACATCTACGCTAAACTCTTAAAGATTTCTGTACTTTATTTTATACCTGATGTTAGGTATTGTTTATTCTAATGTACAGCGTAATGAAAATGAACCTATTTGTTACGTAACATAAAATCCAAGCGAAAAAATATTGTTTTGCGATGTTATGTTTTGAATTCATGTTGGGAATATATTTTTTATAAATTACCAGCAGTAAATATTTGATTATAAAATATTTATGAGTGATGAAATTGGAAATAAAACATGTAATACTTGAATAATATAAAAGTAAACTAGTCTTAAATCCAAAGTTATCTTCATTCATGTATTATTTAAATCTATTAGACTACACACACGTCTTCATTAGTTTAATGGACATAAGGTAAAGACGTGAAGGTAAAAAATGCTGTTTACGTCATAGTTAACTTATACCAGTGAACATGCGATTCATGCCAACTCGCATTATATCTAACAAAAACCAATTATTTTATAGCCGAGCAGTTAGTAGAACAAATATTCAGTTTCCTGGCGAAGAAAGCAATTTCCTTTCAAATAAATAAGATGTTAGGTTTCAGGTTTGTGTTAACGACGGCGCTGAATATTCGCAACGGTCTTTGAAGATAATTCGCTTTTTATTGACGAGCTAATCGTTTTATAAAATAATAACTTGAGATGAAGTCACGAATAGTAAAGCAAATAATTTGTTTCAGAGTTTTGCAATAGTAATTAAAGATTATATCTGGGTCAAAGATGGTGAAACTATAGAGTGAATGTTGATATTATTGGGGGGGGGGGGGATTGGACGTTGATATTAGTTTAAAATTAATCAAAACACACTTTTTTCTTAGTTAATTAGGTTGTTAGTAGGTTTAACTCAAACGACTGTATTGCCAAAATAAATAAATAATTGTTCTTATTTTATTTAGCAAAGCTAGGTACTTAGGTCAGATATCTTGATATTTAAATTAATGTAGATATGTCGCCAAACAAATATTTCCCAATAAAAGTTAAAACTCAAATTAAATAAATTATTAATAATTTTGTATTTTATTAATGAAATTGTAATTCAAACATAATTAGTTCTTTTTATTTCTCTCTAGCTCGTAGTAAAATGGAATCATTTAGGGATGTAAATATTCAGTTATGATCACGCAATTATCCGAATGATTATGAAGACGCATATAATGATTTGCGTTCTTTGTTTAAAGGTCTTGAAATTTTACCGTTAATATATTTATAAATGTATTTTAATAGTGGAAATTTACAAATAAATAATATAAAATGCGCTAAAGGTCTTTATACCTAATCCCAAAAAAACTTTCTTTCGAAAACTTTATTTTTTGGATTCAACCATTATGGACAAATATAGCCTACTAAAATAATATAAAAAGTATAACTAATGTGAATGGATTAAAAAAATATATGACTGTTTAACTTGTATATTAAATTTTATTTTAATTTTTGTTTCGTTTATAACATGAGCATAGTTATTATTATTGTTGTTGTTTTTGAAATAATGTTATTTATAATAGCATCTAGTAACGGAAATATATTTTGTTTGAATCTTAAGGTTATTCTTCTTCCTTTTTCATAACAGGTCGTGCCTTTAGCTGTGTCTCTAGTTTTTTTTCTTCTTTTTTTAATAGAAGTAGAATTATTTTAAATAGTGTTTGTTGATTCATACTTATGTATAGATGTATGAATGTACGTTATGTGAGTATGTATTATTTTTATTATATTTATGTATTTATGTATATTTGTTTTTAATTTATCTGTGTGTGGTGTGATCATATGTACAGGTCAGACCTGATGACATAAAGAGAGTGTTTTTAGTTTTAGTTTTGATTTTTACTTCGAAGAAATAATTTCTATTTCTATTTGGTTCTTTAAAAATTATTGCACTTTATTTTATATGTATATTTTTATATTACTATTTGTAAATTATAAATAATTAATATTACGTTGAAAGATTATAATTTATTTTTTGTAGAGAGTATTAAAATAAATGTTGTTTTTGTTTAATTTTTATGATAATGAATGTAAGTGTTGATATTTTATTTTAACGTATAATTTAAGTATTTTGTTGTGATTTTATCGAAAAGAAAAAAATAAGTTTGGTTATTGTGAAATGCGATTGGTTTTACAAAATGATAAAAATATCAGTTTTCAATCACAATGCATCCCTAAATGAAGAGGATCACTAAAATCAAACGAAAGTTGTTTCATTGTAATAAATTTAAGATTTGTAGATTGAATATATCAAAACAGATTAGGAAAGGAAAAACAAAGTCTGAGATTTTGTCACGCGATTTAAATGTTTGGACTATGTAAACGACCTTAAATTTTATTTAAAACAAAGGACTTTATTTTCAGTTTCAAGGTGCAAAACACAACAGTTGTATTGTTACTCCTTCCCTAAAGATTGGGTGCAGCTAAAAAAAAAAAACAGAAGATCACATGAGGGACTTAAATAGGTTCAACAAATGTAGAATTACACATTCAAATAATTTTCTTAATGCTATAATTATATATATATATATATATATATATATATATATATATATATATATATACATTTAAATCTCTTGACATACAATGTTGCATAATTGTTTAAGCAATACCATACGCACTTCTTAATAAATTAATGGTTGTACTAAATTTAAAGAATTAAATATACCAATCATTCACAGACGCGTGAAAAAAACAACGTATACTATATTAAATTTGTGTGATTTTCTAAAATGTGTGCATAATTAACAATTTGTAAGCAGCTAGAGGCGTCAATTTGTACACGTCCGCCGCTGTATTGCAGTTATTGATATATTGTATTAGATTTGTATTGGCCTCTAGCTAATCTTATTCAATTAATAGATGTTTCGCACAGGGCGGGACCTGTCATTGCTTTGCCACTGTTATTTATGGTGCGTTAGAGACAGCTTTCATTGGGAAATCATAATCGAAGATTTAATTACGGACCTCCCTCTTAACCACTTTGATACGTTAGATTATAAATCGAAAATTGTTTTTTGGAAGAGCCGGTTGTCTGGGGTGATTAGTAATTTGAGAAAATCGTGTTTTAATGAAGAAAATACCAGAGATCTTCTTAAAAATGCAGTCAATCAAAAGTAGATGAATCACTTACTTCAAAAGCAGTCTTTTGATTAGTAAAACTTTAAATTTCATTACACTGCTGTTTCCGTGTAATATACCATCATCTGATGTTCAAATAAACTGTCCATAACATTAGACAGACTTTCTGACACATCCATTCACAATCTGAATAACAAACAAACAAAAGTATCCGTCGCCAAAAATGTAAGATCATTAGTTGTTGGTACAAAAGTTGAAATCACCCATGGACATGGATCTACCAATCTTGTAAATTAGTTTTAATGTCTAAACTTGCTTCACTTGTGTCATAAGCTCGATTTAAGGATAAATATTATAAGATGAAATCAAATTTAACTCAATCAAGGTTTGTTTCGTTTTTTGAAAATTATTCCTTAAAGGTAATTTTATAATATTTTCAATTTTACACATAAGTTTGGATCATTAATCCTTAAATTTTACGACTGTTTAAACAAAATCTGTGTACATGTGAGATGGTGTACTTGATAGAATAAAAATTGAACACAAATTCTCACGAATGGTGCGTTTATTTATTCAAACGCGTTTCATGGACGAAGTCATCATCTTCAGTCATGCACGAGTTACAATAACTAAACTAAAACTGAACAAAGTCAAAATCTTCAGTGATGCACGAGCTACAATAACTAAACTAAAACTGAACAAAGTCAAAATCTTCAGTGATGCACGAGTTACAATAACTAAACTAAAACTGAACAAATTCGAACTCTTCAATGATGCACGAGCTACAATAACTAAACTATAAGGGGTGATTCAATTTTAAGTCATAATCAATCTTTTTTTTTACCGTAAAACATTGATCAAAGCGTAGATGAGATCTTTTAATTTCGCTAGTTCGTAGTCTGTTTTGCTTTCACGGTTATACGGCCATCAAAAAAAGGTTTGGATTTTTTTTTAATTGTTGAAAATTAAAACTTTTGTAATTTTTATGTTTATGTTGTGTTATATGGACGTCGTGTTCTTTAATTTACTTTTTAATATTATTTTGTTAAATATTTGTAATTTGTTGTGGAGCAACAATAACAAATATTTATTTTGACAATTTTGAATGTTTACATTTTACAAATATACGAGTGTAACTACACTATTCAATCATTATTTACCTCCGTCTTGCTAACCAAATCACGGTCACTATCCTTACGATGACATAAGATATTTTTTAAACTCAACTATGCTCAAATTTACAAAACACTGCGAATTTATGATCAGGTATTTGTGACGTCACCAAAGTATTATATAATTTGTAGTAAAGATATACGCCTGGCCAAAGATATATGAGTAGACATAAGTTTGCAATCGTCTGCGGTCGAGGAGAGCCTTCCACTTTTTACGTGTTTGTTTTGGCAATATTTCATTCTGTGTCGATAGATCGTAACTTTAATTTATTTATAATGCTCACAACATCATGAATTCGTATTCCGAGCAGCTCTCGGTAGTTTATAAAGTGCGACATGATTTACTTAAACTGACTGGTTTTATGATATTTTTTATTTTTGTTGTATTTGTTGAGGATTATATTTCACTTACATATTGATGTTCCACTAAAACATTATACATTCTTGTTCACAATAGTTTTAACTTTTCAATTACGCGAAGCGGTGCAGTTCAGTTTGTTTAGGCGTGCTCCAAACGAAAGGCTGAAAATAGTAAGAAAGTGTAATTGTTGGGACCATAGAGAGGACATTGGAAACTCCTCTGATTTTTGTGGATTTGATTTTATTTATTTTGTCTAAAATAAATATGTAAACAATTTGTAAGCTAATATTAAAATTATATATTGTAAACAATTAATTTGTAAGCTAATATTACAATTATATATTGTAAACAATTTGTAAGCTACAGCTGATTACAACATTTACTGAGGTAGGATGTGGTCACAAAACTGTATTATATTTACATTTTACGTATTAACCTGAACTCTAGTACAGATATTTTATTTTAGTTAGTATATATCTGATGTGGATATATTATACCAAAACTGTTGTATTGAAATAAAAAGGTTTTACTGGCTTAATGACTGCTTTTGGCAAAATAATTTCAGTAAATAAATATTAGCAATCATAACGTACCATAGAAGTATTTATCCAATTTTTATTAAAAACATAAATTATCGTCACGAACACTGACAAAAACGGGAAATATAAGAATTTAAAAGCCATACGTAAAATAGTACAATTTACAAACTGGTTTTTTCAATAAATATTTAATAATCTATAGTACTAAATTTCTTGACCCTTTATTTTAATTCTAAAGAGCTTATACATTTTTTTAAGTTTAAAAATAATCGCAATTTTAAAACCAATTTTCATCGTAATCTTTTCATCGCTTTTAACTAATGATCGCCTTACCAAATGACAGATTGGAGCGGAGCAAGCTTTTTATTTAATATATATTCATTCCAAGTGAACAATTAATTATGCAAAAAACTTTTAGATCCAAGGATTAAAAAGAAGGATGAAAACCATTGTTTTCATTTACAGGATAAAATAAAGATTAACATTCAAACAGCTGGAGTAATATACCTGAACAAATTCAGTTAGTCCACAGTCTACTCCCCACACTAGTTTAATCGTTATTAAAATGTCTAATTAAATGTTATTAATCACCGTTTTAAAATGGGGGGGGGGCTTGACAGTCGTCATTAAAAACTCGTTCCCATATTTTGTTTTTGTAATTAATACAGTTCCTTGTGAGAGTACGTATGAAAAGTTCTTGCAATAGTTTTGTCATTTAAAAGAGGGAAAGTCCAGTAGACATGTATGTGACACAACAGAAACAATACTATTATTGTGAATCTTTAGTGAGTCTAGTTTAGTAACCTAACCTTAAATTAATTTTATTGTTAATGTAATGAATCATACATTATTAAATTTGTGAAATAGGTTGTCATGGTAATGATCTTGAAATCAGAAAATCTTAAGAATAGACAAACAGTATGTTCCAATAAGCTCAGCGTTTTTACATTTCTGATTAAAGAGATTTTTGAAACATTGCTTACGTCACGACCAACACATTGTCAAGACCTAAATATTTTTAATAAATCACGATCATCGGACAAATAGTTTGCGAGATAGAAAGTTAGTTATTTTTTATACCAACCTTCTACGAAAGGATCTCCGTTCCACTAATCCTTGAAACTACAACTACAACGCTATCCATCTACAATGAATAACCGGAAATATACTATTTAAATGTATCTCCCACCCAAACTCGTAACAACAGTCAAGGAAAATTAATAAACAAAATTCTCGAGCTCGGTGTCTTTTTAGCAGTGACGCAAATTCATAATTAATTCCAAAACCATAAAACTTGTGCCCACTTTAGACAAGTATATAATAATTTATCGAAACGAAAGGTAACGTAATATCCCAATGAATATATACGAGATTGATCAGGCGTATCAGATTTCATGATAATCATGATTATATGCATGATCCGATTCTAATTACATGTTCTAATCTGTTAGTTATTATTCAGATGTCATGTTTATTTCAGATGTGACTAGTAGCGCCTCGGGTGAGAGGCCCATCAATTTCAACAATATTTAGTATGTAAATTGGATTAATTCGGTTTAGTTATTGATACGAAGGCGATACGATTCATGAACTCATCTCTGTATTACCATATCCAATCTGTAAATCAAGAAATATGACTAGTTCAAACCCAATGCCCTTTACTTTCTATTTAAGACATTTAATATGGTTATTATTTAAAGTTCCTTTAATTATATTAAAAGGATTTCTAATTTAATTATGACTCAATGAAAGCACATTTCAGTGTTATTTATGAGAGCTTTCTAATAATGATTTTAAAGCAACCATTCTTCTAAAATAATAGAATATACAACGATATTTTTTAGAGTTGAATCAAGAAACAAATATTGTGGACAAAAGAAAATATTGCAGACTGAAGGAAACATTGTTGATAAATGGATTCACTGTGGAATCATGATGAACATGAGGAAACATCATGGACAGAAGGGAGGAATTGTGGATAGATAAAACGTTATGGACCGTTGAATATTGTGGGCATAAATTATTATTGTGGGCAAAAGATAACATTGTAGTCTGAAAATAATATCGTGGATATTATAAAAACGTTTTGGGACATAAAGAAACATATTAACAGCAATGAATTTTATGGACAAAAAAAAAAAAATTAATAACAGAGGGAAATGTAATTGACAGAAAAGAGAACTGTAGAAAAAGGAAAATTCCAAACGTTATGTCTGTTTGCAATTATCTCTTTGTCGTGTACACGTACCACCCATGAACTGAAAGAGACAATGATAATCTATACACTGTCATTAACACAGAAAAATCGAAGATGGTTTTAAAATCGAGTTTAAAATATGTTTTAAAAACGAAAGACGTCACTTTGAATACCTCATATGAACGTACTAGTTATTACATTTATTATCTACAAATGCATTTTCAGGGTAAATTTCTTTTATTTCAGTAGAACTTTTTAGTATTTCAGTATTGCCAAAAGGTTTTTAAACTCATTGAGCATTAGACACACACTTAATCGTTGTATATTAGGCCTAACCATTGTTAATATTAAAATTTAAAAAAATTATTTTAAACTAATGGTATTTTAACATTTTAAATGTCTTCCTTGAATCGTGTTTAACCTAAAGAACTGACTGTACTACAAACTAGCCTCAAAACATGAATGATTAAAAAAAAAGTTGAAAATGGTTCCAATAAAATAGATTAAAGTAAAGGAGTTCAGTATTCATATGAATGGGTTTCGAAGGCGTAGTTAATAATTACTTACGTCGCTCCCTGCAATCAAAACACCTCGATTGCTGCTAATTGCAAAGCCCACTCGTGATATCAAGCTTTTTCCCAATCCTTAGAGGCTGGTCTTATTTTTTTAATACTAAAACCTAAGAGGAATTTTTATACAAGTATATAATTAATTGAGGTAAGAATTCTCGAACTGGTTAAATAAATTAAGTTCTTGAAATATTGCAAAATACTAATTGATGGTGTCGCTACTTTGGTTATTTTATCTTGGTAAGAAACAAACAAAACACATTTTGATTAGAATCAATATTTTCGTTCGTGAACAAAGTTATTTTTAGACGATCCCACTCCTTTCTGTAAAACCATCGTTTATTTTTAAACGGTAAAGTACATATACTTATGTTCAATCTATTAATATTTCCCCAATTTTATCAGAATAGACGTTGTTTGTAATTTTGGTAGTTAAAGAATAAAGTTTCATTTGATATTCAACATTATAAGAATTGTTGATAGACTCATGTAAACGCAGTCTGATTTACATAGTTGTCATTATTTTTTATGTAACATAGTTGTTCATATGTGTGTGTGTGTGTGTGTGTGTGTGTGTGTGTGTGTGTGTGTGTGTGTGTGTGTGTGTGTGTTTCATAGGTTTTGCCGGGGGAAACTATATATCTTAATTTTAATTTATTTTTAGGATACTATTGTTATAGCTAAAATGACCTAAAAGTTGTTTTGAATGAAAAAACTATCGATTGTTCAGCTTTTTCTTTATCTCTTAATTTTATTGGTAATAATTCCAACTTCCCCTAGTTTCTTTTTATTTCATAATTTAGGGGGTTTAGTGATTTTTGAAACTCGGTGTCTTTTTTCAAATACGTTTAGCAGTATTTACTCCGAATGTACAAGAAGCTAACATTGCTCTTTATATAACATTCCATTATATATAAAGGCAACAAGATTGATGAAGCGACTATTAAACTACAAACAAATGGAACAGGAAGTGGCGTATTAAACTTAATGAAACAAAATCAGCACACATTAACTATAGTAATCACACAGTAAAGTCCTGTCGTTCAAGCTTTAAAATAGGTATTTCCGCAAAAGACTCGATATCAATTTTTCTTATGACATAAGTAACAATATATAACTATACCACGTAGATGTGACAAAGTAAAAACGCCACACAATTCATAATCTCAAAACTCCCCGTCAATTTGCAAGTCACGCTCAGTGACTTTTAAATTCTCACGGTCACAAATAATTTTGCATACTAATAAACCTAAGCTAAAATTTGTGTACTTTATAAGACATGTTTATAATTTAGTTAGATAGTTACTATGTTTGACTATCCTAGGTTTTGTTTCCCTTAAAACTGTAGACGTAGAAATCTGTGTAAGTGGAACTGGACAATTTGAATAAAACAGGAGATAAGGAAAGAGTAGAGTAGAGTGTTGTGTCACCAGCTGAGGACGTGTAGGTATGCCTTCGTGTACACGACTTCAACAAAACCAATAAGCTTTTACAAATGTTTGTCTAAACATTAGTGTTTAGGGATACGCATCAGTTCTTCGAAGCCTCTGGTACACCGGCTTTTTGGAAGATTTAGTTTGTCTCTAAATTTGTGTAAGTAATCAAGTTACAGTAAAACGAGGAATCAATTCAATTTCAATAATGGTTTATTTAATAATATTTTTGAAGAAAGTAATAACATTGTCCTTGTTTAATTTACTGTTATAATATATTAATTTTTTCAAATGGTTTTTAGTTGTTAGAAATAACACGTCCAAGCGGTTATCATGGTACGTACCCCGACCTGACATACAAACGAATTTATATAGATTTACTGATATGCGTCGCCTTATACAATAGCGAAACAATAAAAGAATCGTTCTTGTAAACCCAAAGGGACTAATGTCTAACGGACAACGTGTTACAACAGTATTCATGGACAAAGAAATAACTGTAAATAATACCAAAGTTACTGTACAAGGGGATACGACTCACAGAGCGAAATAATAAAAAAATACTGTTCTTGTAAACCCATTGTGACTACGTCTAACGGACAACGTGGTACAACAGTGTCTTGGACTAAGAGTAACAGTAAATAATACCAAAGTTACTGTACAAGGGGATACAACTCACAGAGCGAAATAATAAGAGATTCGTTCCTGTAAACCCAATGTGACTAATGTCTAACGGACAACGTGGTACAACAGTGTCTTGGATTAAGAAATAACAGTAAATAATACCAAAGTTACTGTACAAAGGGATATAACTCACAAAGCGAAATAATAAAAGTTAAATACTTTAAAGATGGCTGACTACTTGGATTGTGATTTATCATTTATTGGGTTCTTCGTGTTAGTAAATATCCTGCTCTACAAACTCAGGAATGCTGGACTGCCTTAACTGAAAAAAAAAAAACTTTTAAGTTCAACACGGTTGGCTGCGGTGGCTGGTGGCCCAAATCGTCGAAAACGTAAGCAGTCCTGCTATTTATATTTTGGCAAGGTGGCCTTGCAACAGTGCAGGACTGTTTTGAATAACCTCCGAAAAATAAAATTTTAAAAGCGAAAAACCTTATTCATTATAAAGTCTATCGCACACGTGTTTGGCCGTATTTGTATAACAAACGTACAGATTTCTATTCTACATAAACGGATCTCGCTTCTCTCGGTTAAGATTTTCTTGTAAATAAATTTTGTTATTTTGTTTGTTATATCTTACTATGATTTGTATTTGTTAATGAGCATAGTATATATCTTTTTTTTAAAATTAATGTCTCTATACATGAAAAAGGTTGTATATGTTATTTAAAAAAGAAGATATATTTCTCTTATAAAAGCCTTTCCCAATTAGGGTGTATGAAATTACCATCATATTTAGAAGACGACAATATAAAATTTAATCAAAAAAACAAAACAAAACAAAAACGAAATATCTAATAGGGTTATATACCAGAGTTATTCTTATAATGTAGATTTAAAATAAATTATTAACCACGTATTCATGATAAATCATACCTCTAAAGAAACATCTCCGCGATTTGTAATCCTCCTCAAAACACTAATTGAAATAAAGTGATATTCTCCACAATACAACAAATACAAATCATATCTACTTAAGAAATATTACTACCGGATTGAAAATGGAAATTACGTTTCAGTAAAAAGGTTGTAAAGTTAGTTAAGCGTTGATGTGTGGTGTTTGATCAGTTGGGAATGCACGCATGAGTAGGCCGTGCCATCACGCACTCTAGAGTTGTTAGTGTGCCATTGTTAATCCGATGTTTATTTAATAAATAATAACTATGTCATCTCCAGCTGAGTCGAATCCATTACTTGTGGACTTCTGGACATTGAATATTCGAAAACGATCGTCTATGAGACTGGAGTAATTTATTTTATTGGTGTATCACGCAGGGCAAAGACTATTACAATAAAATGAGAACCTGTTCCCACATGACCTTTATAAACTGTGCTTCTGCAACTTTTATAAATTAATATTCTAGTTTTTATTTTTCTCACATATACGTAGTATAGAGAATGTTACGTGATGGGTCAAAAATTCTTTATTGGGGGTTTTTGCAGAAATATCCTCGTTGAGATCATCAAAGACAAAAAAGATGTTTTGTTTATTGACGTCCGTCTATAGCGTCGCTTCAGTCGTCTGGTATTTTTGCCGCTTAAATGAGTGATCCGATTGTAATAGAATTTGGATTTTGGTCTCATATTCACACTCTTTTTCCATTATTTCGATAACTCGAAATTGGGGTATAGCTGTCACGATAAAAACTTAAAATTTCAGTCCATTAAATTGGCTGTAGCAGTATGAATCCGATATTCCGTTATAGAGAACTTTTAAAATCGTGTTTAAAAATTGCGAATTTTAAAACGCCATAACGCTTTTGTTGTTAAAGATAAATTAAAAATTAAAATTTCATTTTAATTATTTTATATTGACCTATTAGTATATGTAAAAATAATAACAGAAATGACGTTATATTTAAGAAATATGAGAAAAATCACTTTTAGTTCATTTTTGAAACCCCAGTATATCCTAATAAACTTTTGTATCACTCTATAGATAGCTCAGCTTATGAGGTTTAAAATGAGAGGTCAAAGATTTTTGAATCTAAAGTAGTTCTTTATATATTAGGCTGTTTCCATATTTTGAACACATACTGTATAAAATATACAGAGTTGGGTAAATGTACGGCATACATTACAATATCTCAGTTTCTAGTTGATGTAGAAAGATGATTGACATACCAATGAAAAGCTCTTGATTGGGGATGTCTACATAATGTGCCAAAACACAGGTTCCATATACGGTTTGTTTTGAAAAAAATACGAAATAAACTTTCTTCGTCCTTTTTAAATGTAAGCATATCAATACCCCCTCCCCCTAAGTTCCTCTTAAACAGTTTTTTTTCTATTTTTGGTGAAAACATAATTGTTTTATTTTGTCTAGATACTAAGTTATGAAAAATCAAATTTCACAGTGTTATGTGATTATTATTTGGCCATAACACAAGAAAAAAAAACACTTGTAATAACTCTTTGGCAAACTGTGTACCTCTGTTATCTGATGATGTAACTAAATATTATTTTTCTGCAGAAAGTGTTTAAAAAATAATTTTAAAAAAGACAGTTTTATTATTTAATTTTGTGTACAATATAAAACTCTAAGAAAAAAGTAGAGTTCTGTTAGCAGAAGGTGGAAATCGAAATGTAACAAACGTCGAATCTCGAAAATATTTGATGTCACATAATGTTATTCCGCATATAATTTGAACTCGACAATACGTTTGTTGTGACGAAGTTTTCAATTTTTGACCGTAGTCAAATACACTAAACTTATATAAACTTACAAATCAGCTGTTTTTTTCTTGAAAGTTTGAATCATTTTAACATTATTTAGCAATAACAACCAACTTTATAAATTAATAATTACTGATACATCTGAATAACCTTTAAAATTATATTAGGTTAACCAATAAGATCCACAATAGATTTTAGTCGTAGTAAATATATATATATATATATATATATATATATATATATATATATATATATATGTCTATGTAAAAAATTTTGTATCACATGTAGGGTTATTTTTACTTTTCCCTCTCTTTTTGACAAAACTACTTCAAAAACTTTCTTACACAATTTGTCGTAAAGAATAATATTCACTACAAAATAAAAGAAGTATGAGTTTTCAATGACGACAGTCAAGGTTTTAATACAATTTAACTTAGAAACTTGCTTCACTCACGTTTATGTCATTTCATGGCGACGAAGTATTTTTAAATATTACTTTTCGTAGTCATTAAACTTTCCAGAGTCAAATTGTTGACATTAACAAAAATAATGACGCACACTTTACATGCTCTCACACTTTCTCATGATCACACTCAAGTGGAGACATTATTTGGTTTCTAATTGCCTAATATCAATTAGGAGTACATTTACACTAGTGTTTATCAATGACACATCTAAACAGTCTTAAAGATTTGAAAACACTCTGCATATTCAATGTTACTATGACATAACAACATGACGAAGTTCTTCATTCAGTCCTTTCTTAAATTTACAGGTTCTGTGTATTATTTGTTTGGTTCTGCAGTAAAACATATATGTGAAATAATTATTGATTTCACAATAGAAATAATTAATCTTATTTAAAATCTTAGTCAATTTTAAAATTATTAACCATTTACAATATATAACAAGTTATATTTCTTGAGTGAAAATTGTATGGATTAAATGTAAATATTTCTTACTTTGACGACTACTGTTTGCTCATATTCGTCTGCGTAATCTCAATTTAATTTTATAAATAATAAATTCTGAGCACACCTTAAATAAGGTTTAAGGTCTTCCATAAATAAAGATTTTTTAACATCTTTAACTTTACCATATAAGAAGAAGTAACTAATGTAATTAATGGTTTCAAATCCAATAACTATATAAAAAAATAAATGGGGAGATATGCAGTAAAATATTAAATTATAACTACAAAATATTTAAAGAAAGAAAATTGTATAATAATCTTAAACATGTACAAATAACTAATAAATTTCTAATAATTTAGTGTTTAACATGCTTTAGGGGATTACTTAGGATGTACTCGCAGCAACATTTTCATATACAAAGTTCTGGAAAAGAACTAACTAAAAATAAATTTAATTAACCCTCAATAGAAGTATTTGAGTTGCAGTGTTAAATACTTCACGATCCAGAGATTGTTATCCCTTGAGTGGAACTCAGTGGGATAGAGGAAGACAGATAGACCAAAGGATTCATGGAGGATTTCAGTGGAGAGGGGCACCTAGAAGATTTTAAAAACATGTTTGAATATAAAGAAAGAGGTGGAAATAATCTATTGGAGAAGCTTAATCGATGTCCTACATGCTCCAGCCATAGGAACAATAGTAATTTAGTCAAGTAAATTGGTCAAATTCAGAATATACCTTCTTGGTCGACAATATCATATTAGTTTTCATTAATCATCAGAATACAAATTTTGTTTTAAGTGAATCATCAGCACCACTGTTAAAATTCATAAAAACTCTATTAATTTTAACGTGTTCTCTATTCAATTTAAATTTTTTCAACAGTAAAAGCTACTGAGTTTGTAGGATCATTTCTGAAACTTACGTTCTTCAGGAGTAAAAATACTATTCGATTATGTGGTTTAATAGTAGATTCGGCTCAAAATCAATCAAATATATTGTTCTAAAAGAGTATTCAGACGAAATAAATGTCTAATAAATAAATATTGAGCTTGACTTGAGAGATAATATTAGATAGAATAAAACTCGAACACAAGAACTCACAAAAATTACGTTTACTTAATCAAACGCGTTTCAACAACAAAGTCGCCATCCTCATATTGTAAGTTCGAGTTTTATTCTATCTGAATGTCTAATGACAAATGCTTCTGACCAGTGACCATGGCAACAAGAGTGCTTCTTGTTTAAATTTAATTGTAAAATCAAGTTTACAACTCTGCTAGAATAGTTGACACTTCTAAGAATTTAATGTATTTAATTAAGCAGAACGTGATGTAATTAAATAACTTACAGGTAATAAATCTTGAAATATTTGAGACGTCGTCTCGTTAAAGCGACTGAATGTTCAACAATTGAAGTATGCAAAGTATAATATGTCAAAGCCGATGTAGGAGGCAGTATTTAAGTATTATATACAGCATTGTTGCATACATTATGGGCGAAATGTCTTATTGACTGACTAGCATTGACAGATTGGTGATTAGCGTGTCCCGAGGAGTGGGCATGATTGCCTGTTAAGGCGGGGCCAATTTCTCCGCAATCGAGAAACTAACTAGGTTCGAACAAAATCAGTATTTAGTAGTGATTTTTACTAAAGTTATAAAGAAATACGTAATTTTTTTATATATAATTGGCATAATGTTTTGTCGCTATGTAATAAATATAAATAGAAACGAGTAATGCGAAAAAATCAACAGTTGGGAAATTATTGATAAGTTAAGGAATGAATAAATTTGTTTAAGATATTTATTACATAAATTAAAGACTTAGGTTTTTGTACTAAACCAAGTATAAAAATATCCACCGACGAAGAAAATACATTATTTGCCACAAAAAACACTTGATTTGCAACAACTACTATTTGTCTGAATATTTGTGAATGACACAAATGAAGATGTTTACTTAGTCATTGCAACGTCGTCATGTTTTCTTTAGATTTGGAGAATGAAGTTTCCACAAATAATGACGCTCATTTAAAATGAATAAAAATATTGTTATTTTGGAAAAAAGAAGAAGAAAAACAAACTAAGTTTTATGATATTCCTAAAGACTTATAATCCCTTTGGTCAAAACAGCTTTGGAATTAACGAACTAATTGGATTTATACTTGGATCTAATTATTTAGTTAAACTTACCTATAGTCACAGACATGAGAGACTTTAGTACTTACATTAATTTAGGTGAAATAATTTAACTCAATCTGTTGTTATAAAAAATAAAATAAAAGTATCATTACGTAATTTGTTCGTCCAAAGAGTGAACCTTACATCTCAGTAGTAATTTTTACTAAAAGTTTATCAACCATTTTAAATTGTAAAAATGTCTTTAAATAAATAACACTTGTATATAAACTTCAATATCAATAAGAGAAAATATATAATTTTCCACAAATACACTTTATTTGCAACAAGACGCCCGTCATTTCAATTAGTAAGTCTATATCTTCAGTATAGAAAGGTTCTTCTTGTGATATAGACATTGTGACACTGAAATATAAGATACACGACCAATGCTTTATACAAGTATGAAGAAAGTAATTTAAACATGAAATAATAGTTAACTATTAACAAGTTAATTTTCAATTTCACTAATTTTATTCAAATTATTGTACCGAGAACATTAACAGGTTAATTTTAATTTCACTAATTTCCAAATTATTGTACCGAGAACATTTTATTTTTACTAGTCTTATTATATGTCACAACATGTTCGATCTAATAAACCTTGGACAGGATTTCTATGTAAAGTCGTTAATAAAAAAAAGTTCAGTAGCTTGTTAACCAGCCAATAGTTTAGCTGTTTATACTAGCACGTCAGGCCAGTCCATGATTCTGCAAGTAAAAGAGCGTATTAATTTAATGAGTACTTGGTATCTGACAGCCCCGCCTTCATTCGACGGTCTTAGTTTAGTACAGTAAGGGCAAACCATCATGGAGCTACAGTCGTTAAAGGAAGTAATTTAAGAATTAAAATTGTATTTCTTTCGCTTCGGATTAAGTTGTTATTGTGAAAGTGAAAGGGCATGTGCTCCAAGACACTGTTATCGACCGCGGTTGACTTTTTTATTTTAAGTTCTTTCAAGGACTATATATTCTTAATCCGAGTATCCAGTTTTTAATTAATCCTGAATCTTGCAATCAATCTACAGAAGGATTAGATGGTTGGGTGCGGACATTAGATCCGCCCCTTGGGCCGTAACTTTTATTTCCGCCTTTGCAAGGTCACAATCACACCTTCATTTCTGAAAGATAACATCTTTACCACATCTCCAATTTTCATAGCTAACAATTTAGACGCAAGATAAACAAACAATTTAAATACACTAGAGTAATATGTTGCAAAGTAATTTGTTTTCTGTATACAAATTAGCATAAATTTACTTTCAAGATATTTTAATTGTATGTTATAATGTCTACCTCAAGTTGCGGTTCACATCAAAGAGCGAATATTGTTAACGTCACAAGGAAAACAAGATTTTATATCTTATATAAATATAATTACAAGTGCTACGAATTTTTTAATTATATATATTTTTTAAACACAGGAAATCTTTAAACAGTTTTTGACGCTTTGAAATGATCCAATTTAGTAGGAAGGGAAGGAGATATTCTAGATGGGCGGGAAATATTTCTTCTGTAGAATGAGGAGAAATTGTATTTATTGCATGTTATATCTAAATTGTTTTTAGTTTCACACACATACATAGTGTTAGGAAAATTATGTGATGTGTCAAAAAATCAATGGTATTAGAAATGATGTCTGTCATATGTTCCCGAACGCCCAAACGCGTGGACCGATTTTAATCAAATTTATAAGTGGGTATATTTTTCATGTTTCGGATCTAAGAATTTTCATGAAATTGTGTTAAAATGTAACCCCGAATTATCTAAATATAACTTATTAGACGCCATTTATTCAAAAGTTCCAATTTATGAGTTATATAATACAAAAAATAAAAAAAAAATAATAATAAAATAAACAAAAATAACAATTAGCCATTACGTTACAAAATACGGAATTTCTCGAAATCAACTTTAGCGATTTCGATCAATTTCTAGTAAAATATGAATATTATTGACCTAACCTAACCTAACCTAACCTAACCAAAAATCTTTTTGCAAATTCGCAATTAAAAAATATCGTCGTTCAGGAATAATTGTTAATGAAACGAAAATTGTGTACCCGCATTAAAATCTCTATTTAATTAAATACGATTTACAGTGAGAATGTACTTATAGCACAAGCGAAGTAAGGTACTTATAGTCTATTAATATTTCTTCAAAGATGGCGTCTATGGTCAATTTCACTTTTTAATAAAATTAACAAGTACCGAACTTATATTTTTGGTGATGATTTAGTTTTGGTTCGTTTTTACTTTCTTTTGGTGAGTGAGAAAGTTTGTGCAAAGTTTGAACCATTTATTTAGTTTTCAAACTTGATTATATATGTTGTAATTTTAGTAAAAATATTCGACGTGCAGTTGATACGTTTACATAATTGGACGTGCATCATGCTGTAGGACGTTCATGATGCTGATATTTGTGTGAACCCACTCGTTTGCTGAACTCGACCTTATCGTTAGCAAAGGTTTTTCTGATCGCCACTTGTTCAAAGTAAACTATTGTAGTAGTTACTACCGAAAACATATTAAGAACGTCCCATATTTTGAAATTATGTTACCATTTTGGGCAATCATATTAAAGTTATGGTAATTCGTTTAAGATTAATTCAACTAAAATTCATATGCTTGGGGCTATTATTGGTATTTTGTAGGTTTTTAGAAATAACTCTGTTAATTTATATCGCTTAAGACACTTTTAGAACATCATCGAATGCTGATTTTATAAGTGGACAAAATGACCGATTGAAGAATATTGTACGAAGTTTAGGGTGACAAATTATCCTGAAGAAAATCCGTCTCCATTTAGAAACGTACCAATAGATTTTTAGGTTAAAAAACTTGACTAATGGTTTGGAAACCAGTGGTTACATACTAGATATGAACAAATCTGGACTTAAAATGAGATCTGTAACATGGTTACATACATATACATATCTAGATAATAAAAGTATATACGTATGTAGAGTGAGAAAAATTACAAAAATAGGTATGGTGTGGATTTAAGTCTTTATTATTTGCATGTTCATAAAGACGATAGCAAATAACTTGGAATCAATTTATTGTTTTTAAAAATCAAATTAAAACCAAATTCCAAGTTTTCCCTCATTGTTATCTTAAAACAAAACAAAAGGTTTTCAAAATCAATAAAAATTAAAGGCATAAGTAGCAAAAGTGAATTTTATCCCTTGCCATGTGGCATGGGAAAGATCAAAATACTAAGTTTTTCGCTATGATTTTTTAAAATATAGGTTGTTACATGAGGAGCCCTCCTTATCAACGTTTGCAAAAAAATTATAGCAAAATAATTTTAAAATATAATCTAAAATAAAATAAAATGCGTGGTGTGTGTGTGTGTGTGTGTGTGTGTGTGTGTTTCTTTACCATTTCTTAAAACTAAAATTTAATTTGAATTTACTTGAGAGTTAGCACACTGGTTAGAGTCATTAATATTCATATTTTAACTAAACAGCTTCATAATCTTTTATAACAGCTACATAGGTTGTATTGCCAATAAATCCAGAATAGTTAAAGTGTTGTCAAAATAGTTTAAGCCAATTTTGAAAAAAACGTAGTTTTGAGATTTGGTCTTAATAGCTTTCTTCAAATTTTGATTATTGAGTATTAGGAATAATACAGTCCTTAATCATTTAACAATGCATTATTAATCTTTCTCTGTAAAATGTACTCTATATTAGAACAAGAAAAGGATGAGTTCTCAAATTTATTCTAGTAAATTCTAGAGGAAATATTGTAAATAATTTGTAAAATGCAGTCTTTAAATTCTTCTTATTAAGGATTTTATGACTAATCGCTATGACACACTGAGCTCTGGTAACAATGGTCATCTACAATAAAGACAGCTTCAATGAAGTAAGGCGTACAAATCCTTCGTGACATCTCACATTGGTCTGACAACTTCAGTGAAGGAGGGCGTACAAAGCCATCGTGACATCTCAGATTGGTCTAAACGGACACCTACGGCTCAATTCATTAATCAAAATGTCTCCACTAACTAATTGATTGCACCCATTAATAAACGTTTTATACATCCTCTAATGTTTTCAAATAATCAATTTTCCGAATTCCCTTTAATAACAAAATATAATATCTATCATCGAGGGAGATGACACGTTGTTACGTGAACAATGGAACCACCCCATCAGTGTGAGAAGCTGAAATTAATGGTATCACTCCCTAACATCTGGCCTCAACTCAACTTAATTTGATGTTAATGACTATCGATAAGTATTGTGGTGTGAAAGTTGAACGTTTACCGCCAGGTCACGACAAGGTTAAACAAGATAGGCTTGGATACACCCTTGAGGAAGTGCCGACAGTAAACAGTAGCAGATATTTGTTGGATGTGCGAATATTTTGTTTCTTTTCACACTGTGGTTAAGTTCAAAATAATACAAAATTTAAAAAACATTACAAACAATAAATAATAACAGGCTACATTATAAGAATCATTGATGATAGTTTATTAAAATGTGCATGGTTTGTGTTTTTGGAAAGAGCATTATTTAACTACTGTAGTTATAATAAAACCCTAAAAAACATAAGAAAGAAGTAAGTTTGCGTCACTCGCATAGCTAAAGCGGCTGTAATATACGTATAGTAGAGTCGCTTTAGCTATGCGAGTAAGAGACAGTGTTTGAAAAGAACCCGGACTCTATCTCGGATTGTCTTAAGAGACAGCCTTAAACTTAACCTAACTATATAGTAAAAATAATATAACGTTAACAAAATATTACAAACAATAAATAATTAATAGTCTTGTAGATGATTAAAACCTTGTTGGATTACTTCAATGGAATTACGTTTTTTCTTGGCATATTTCTCTATTCATCAAACTTTTATATATATATATCATACGACCCCATTTACTGTTTACTATATTTAAATTAACCTACAATCGGAGATTTAAAATCGTTCTACTAAAAAGTGTATACGGAAACTTTAAATCAAAAGTTTTGTTTTATTTATTTCAATTACTACGACAATAAGGAGGAGTAGGGGGGTACTTTATGATCATACTGTACTGTATATTATATATTGTTTATTTTCTACAAATAAATTTTCTAATCAAAACTAACTAAACAAAACACACTTTAAGTTTAAAAACATCCAACTACCTTTCAATTTATTAATAACATTTATTTCTAAAAACACGAATTAAATAATTACTTCATTATAATCGTAATAAATTTACCATACAACACCCACAGTTTTTGATTTCTGCTTTTCAAATGAGACAATTATTTAAAATTTTAATTATATCGTATAATCGAATAATAGACCGCCTGCGCGTCGATTCTTTCATATCGGAACAGATTCATTATTAGCAGATACAGGCCGTTATCTGCCCTCTAGCAAACGCAAGGCAACATCTTATCATAGCAAAAATGAAAAATGTGTTCGGAAACCACTCGTAGGTTCTCCTCCTACAAGCCCACACACCGCGGTTCCCTCATAAAGTACCAGACCCAAGAGGTAGGGATCTCTTATTAATTAAGACATTTTGTTTGTCTAACCCACCCTCCTTTGACCAAACTGAAACTAATGTTAAACGGTTTTTAATTACAGTGTTAAAACAAGTATTGCTCTGTTAATAATTCAGTCTATAAGAATCTTTAGGGAAAGGGCACGCGACATATTCATTTTATTACGTGACCGTTTCTAACTTAAATTATTTTTAACTAAGGATTTAGTGAAATTTATTTTCAACGGCGCTTCATGAAAGTATTCAAATATGATCAAACTTTTGCAGTAAAATTTGTTGAAATTTCTTTATTCTGAAGTACGTAGTGAAGAGAAATTTATCGTCGGGTCAAAACGTCATGTTAAGTTTTTCGAAGAAATATCAGTTTTACAGTTCTTAAAGACAAAAATGAAGGTTTTTTGGAATGATGTCTAGCTGAGCCTTGAAAAGGTTTTGAAATATTGGTCATATCCTTGATGAGGTATTAAAAAAAAATTATCAACTCAAAATTTGGTGAATAAACAAAGAGAAAACTAAAAATTCCTATTTTCTTTAAATACTGTAATGATTTTGATATCCTATTTTCCAAAAATGTAGCTTTTAATGGTCCAAAACAAAATCATCTTAAACGATCTAATATCTCAAAACTTACTAAAGCGATTTCGTAATCATTTTAACGAAGTATGAAGGATTATGATCCGAACCAATGTACCAACGCGACGCGCATGTAAAAGAAAATAACCGTTTTCTATCGAAGAAAAAGAATCCTGACCTAAAGATGATTAAATAGGGGTAGGGGTGAAAATAAGAGTAGTACTAAAATATTAACATTCCGTTTGTAATGAAGTCTATATTATTCATGTATTTTGGAGCTCTACTGTATTTAAAATTTGAAGTACTGTTCATTTCCACTATAGATATGTGTTCCTATATTTTCCCAAATTATTTTTGTACTTATCGACCCATTTTTTATGAAATTTATCAAAATTCGTTGAAAATAATTTTTAAAACACTTTCATATCGGAATCTGATCATACGTTTTTAGGTTCTGACAAAGTAGCATCAGATGAATGGAATCCTGATCACGCTGATATTGCAATGACCATTGATGAAAATGAACAGAAATTGCAGTTCTTGATTAATCAGACTCTGGTAAAATTTAAATAGTTTTTTATCATACCACATGTAGAATTTTCTTATTGTTTCTAAAGTTTACATGTTTTAACAGTTGCTTTAGAAATCGGTCCTTATCCAACCGAGCGCTGGCCTCGTCAACTATTTAGATTGGAAACTATTTAGGTATAAATGAAGTTGTAAATGGTTAGTACTTTTTCTATGCGTGTCAAAATCTAAACGAATTCAAGTTACACTATGAAGTAGTATTGAAACATTATATTATACTTTATATTTTGTATAATATTGAAACATTTTATTATCCATCGGATTTTCTAAGAAATGGCTGTAATGAAATGTCCACTAGGAAAACATTTCCTACAAGATGTATATGTTTATTCATATGCCTGTTATACAGCGATACTGTCTAATTATAACTCTGATAGAATTACTCTCTAATGAGAGGATTGGTTGACCTCCAACATCTCTGCAACCAAGTGTTAGTATACTTAGCACTCTTCACACTTCTTCACTGGCTGTAAGTAGCCCACTGGATATCCAGAGACACGTGCAATATACAGAGTATTTGAGAAATGTTCCTTCAGCAATGAAATGTAGCTGTGAAATTAGCCATGTTATTATAACAACTTATACAAAATATTAAATTTTACTTTAAATTGATTATGATTTTTAAAATTTTAGATTTTAAGCAAATGCATATTTTCAAAGTACTATGTTCTTATATTTATAATTATATAAAAAAAGATTCATTTAAATTACCAAACATGATTAACCATTTTACCAGTTATTGTATTATACCGTCATCTTGTGATAAACTCTAAAAAGTCACTTTAAATATACAAAAACATATTGTAAATAATTAACAATCTGGCTCAAATACTCCAGATTAATTATAAATCCTAACAAAACACGTCATATAACTTTTATACTTAGTAACAAACTTTTCTTTCTGCCACTTTAATTCCACAAAATATCAAAATCCGATATTTCGATCCTGACGGGCGATTAACATGATAAAGTGCTATCTGAGAGACTAAATCTTCTCAAAAACTCATGTTAAACTACCATAGAAATTAACAATTTCCAAACGTTATGCGACGAATATGGATATAAGGTTTACAGTTATTTGGTTCTTCTAGAAAAAAACCTACAACATATTCAATCAAAATTTTACGTTAAATCCCTCAGGAAATGTAAGTAACTCAACTCTTTACAGAGCACAAGATTTCATTTATACACGACATTACCAATTCGCACTATTTAACATTCCATGTAAAGACTCTAAATCTATCCCGTAGTTCGACGATTATTTTATTCAACCTTTCATGCTGAGAAGACAACTTCGACGACGCTAGAATAGAGATCTACATAAATTAGTCCCATTAATATCTAGTAAAAGTGTAACTGAAGATATGCCAATAGGCCATTAATTATTCAATATTTACATATATCATAGTTATTTTTCCTCTAATGTAATATAGTTGGATTGTTGTGCATATTTCGTATAATTCCAATTAAAAACAAACTAACAAACATGATTTTCCTATTTTCAATATTTATTAAAATGGGAAAGAAAATAGTAAATCAACTCTGCACACATCTGACGCGCTCATGTCAAGGTTATAGTAGAACATTCTTTTACGTGTAAGAATCTTCCGAAAAACTGTTTCCATTTTGAAACATTTATAACTTTGTTTTTAGTAACAAACAAGTAAAATAATAATAAAGAATTACTTACTTTCCAAAATTTGACTTAAACCTGACTAAAATTCCTGCTAATAATATATTACCATTTATGTATTTTTTAACTTTTTTAGGTTATGTTACAAAAAATATTCACTTTAAATGGACAAGGCTTGAAATGAACAACACTTGAAGAAACTTCAATAACCAAAAGAAAGCAAACAATTTGTCATGACAAACATTTTATTTGAAAGAAGACACCTTTCAATAACCATGTTATCATCTTCAAGTGTTACATATACATAAACCTCACAAATGTTTTTATAAACATAACAGCTGAAGATGATGACAGCAATTGAAACGTTCTCTCCTTTAAAATAAAGTGTTTTATTTCATTTGGTGAGTTAAAAATGTAGTTTTTTTAAAAATGCTGCTCTTAGTTGTTTTATTAGTAAATGCATACGTATATATTTAAAACAGATTTTCATTAACACCGATGAGGTGTGTTGGTATATCGTAGATGAAGCTTTATTAAAAAAAATTAAACTTGTCATCATTTTGAAATTGAACAATCGTTTTTGGGTAACAAACTTATTCAATTTATTGTACAAAGTATTTAAATTTGAATGAGCACTCAAAACTTCTGGGCTCATGATTAGTTTTTATTTGAAGGCCTCTTATTCCAACTTGAGAGTGTCCGTATAACTATATTTCAAATAAAATTAGCTAAAGCGTGTTTTTTTTATATTCACATACAATAATAATTTACTGTAACTAATAGAATCAACGTAGTTGTATCCTGATGTGTTGTATGAATTAAATACCTCAACAAAAGTAAAGAAATTGACAATCATTGAGTGTATGATTAAAAATGTTGGCACAATGATTGGAAATCATTTTCAATTACAAAATAACACGTAATGGATATAAATTGTGGATATCTAGTGAACGGTAAAAGAACGGCCAACGCGCTTTGCACGTGTCGCAACATGTAATTAAGATTAGCAACGTAAAGAAAAGAGAAAATAAAGATGAAAGACGGCCAGCAAGAAGATAAAGCAGAGACAAACCTAAACAGCTGTTAAGTGGTTTATCTGGACACTTAAACATCCTAGCCCTTTATTTGTGTTGGAATCGACACTTGAAAACATTGACCTGTTTTTAAAATTGATCAAAGGCGACAAAAAAATCTTAGATTGATGCTGTGGTCGTCCTGGGATAATATATTCCGAGATGAGAGGAGATGCTCTCGACATGCAAGCTGTTTTAATGCTACCTTTAACAACTTTAAAACAGTCAACTTTGTAGTCAAAATATATGCCAATGTTTTCGAGATGGCAAAGTTAGGGTTTTTTTATTACTGTAAGACATCTTAGACTGTTTAAGCAACTTTTTTTTTCCCAGTGCTAAATTTTTGTTGGTTCAACTGTATAAAAAGTAAACAATACAACATTGGGATATGTTATAAAAAATATAACATTTTATATTATATAAAATAATTAGCTATAAAAAAATAAAAGTTTTATTTGTATGAATGAAAGTAATAAATTCATAGTCGGAACACTTGGGTCCTTCCTTTGGAACCATACAGTTATGAAATGAAAATGGAGGGCACAATTATAAAATTGGAAATACATTAAAAAACCTATATTCATTGATCGGTCTAATTATAAATAACCATTATTCAAAAGATTTCTTATTAACATTAAACCTTATTTCATATTTGTTGGATATTTATATATGCATAATTGTTTCTTTTTCATAGAGGTTTACAAGTTTCTCATAATTTGTAGACGATAATGATAATAAGGTATCAACTAAAATATTAGAGGATGTATTTGTTAATTTAGCTATTATTGCAATACGAAAATGAATTTTGGTTTATAAATCCTAAAGGTAATAAAATATATAGAAGAAAATCTTTAAAAAGTTTACAACCAAGTAGGTGGTCACTTATTTTTAAATAGAAAGTTCGTGAGGAAATAGATGGGTAAATTCCTGCTCTTTTGTTTTGTTAGCATATTTTTCTTTATTTTTGAGACTCTGAACAATAATTTGACTCTTTTTAAGTAAACTTTCAGTTACAAGAAGAAAAGGAGAGCAAAAGCAAGTTATAAACAGATTGTCTTATTATCGTACACATATTGCACATCTCGTTTTGTATTATTCATCACAATTCATTATTTTAAAGCTTTTACATTACAAGTTTTCATTAAAATAATAAAGTTTTGTTGTTCTGTAAACGAGAAACTACACACTCATGCAATTAAAATGATACTTTTTTTTGGTTGAAAAATATCAGTATCCAAATGATATTAAAAATAATTTTTTATCGGTATGTTATAAGGTTTCCTAAAAATAAAATATAAACTTTATGGAAACCTATATAGAAATATCATTTAATGTTACTCAGCAGAAGCAAAAGATGATATTCGCATTACATTATCAAATTTGTTCGTTTCGTGAATCGAAGGAATATGACAAACAACACGAATGAAATCAAATATAAAAATATACATTAAAATACTTTCTAAATGAATATATTGTGAAAAGCAAAATTTTTACACTATTATACAAAACATAGCTAAAAAATGTGTTCAAGTTAGGAAACAGTATACATATTTTTATTCGTTCTTTACTAACACATTAAGTTTAAATTCTTACACTGATTTTCAATTATGCAATGCAGACGGGAAATGTTACAGCAGAGAAAAGATAAGGAGGTAACTGAGGCTAGATCCCACGATCTTGCTCTCGACATACCATTGCCTTATCTAACTTAGCTGTAATTTTATCATAAACTTTAGACCTTTTACGTTGGCATAGTTATATTATAGTACGATGTTTAGTTATTAATACAGACATGTTTAGTAGTGTGTTTAGAAAATAGTTTTTTTAACAATAAGAGTATTTGATTACCCAGAGTTTAGAATAAAATTACACGAACTTAATAATTACTTTATGACAACATACGAAGAAAAATATGGAGTTGAATACAACTATGACCAAAACATCATTTTGTCCTTAACTAGTTATTTTGTGCATGGTACAAAATTGATGTATTCGTCTGCAATAAGCTATTTAAATTAAAAACTTATCTGTGCGAGTGGGACACGGTGCTGAGAACAATTTCTGCTCCATCCTCTAGGTGTACATACAAATGAAAACATCTTCACCCCCACAAATATCTACGAATAATATAGTTCACTTTAATTAGAAATAATACAGTAAAATATTAAGAGTTTTATATAAACGTGAATCTCTGTCTATACCTTCAAGTTATATAGATGTAGGGAATCTCATATTTTTACGAAGGGTACAATTTTAGCCAGTTAATAAGTTAACAACTCGCTCAACTAATGCTGCTTTGCTGTTTTATTCCAAGTCTATATAGACCATGTATTCCTTATGGAACACCCACTGTTTCTAGACGAGTTAAAAACATTTGCTTCTCATCCTCTCTCTTATAACTTAGGCATGAATTGTTTTTTTTAATATATTTTTCATAGTTTTTTCTAATACTTAATAGTAATGGGCCTACTGTTCGGCTCTTTCCTTAAAATTCGAAATATCAAATAATATAGAGTATATTATAATTCCGTTCTTAAAGTAATCTATTTTTTCTTTTCATGAATTTAATTTAAACTGCTATTTGTTTCACAATTTCTTTGGGTTTATATCTGCGACTGGGTAATCAAACCTGAATTTAGTAATCCACAACCAATGCAAAATCAGTAATAATAATAATAAAATAAAATAATCAGGATGTATATTCTCAGGTTATTTAACAAGGGGTTCAGTGGACTGCTTTAAAAACAATATTAAAATAGTTACGACTGGCTAACACTTATCTATGTAATCATCAATTATTACGAAGAAGTTGATGTTTCCATTTAAGATAGATTTCTTAATTAATAGTGACAGACTTTTTAAGTCCTGTTATTATCTGTATGGAGCATAAAGCGACTTACAAACAAGTATACTGTCAATACAACTGGTAGCATACAAGGCTACCAGTATCAAGCGTTTAGCTTATATTGGAAGATGAACTCAGCAACTGATTATGCTCATTTGTTAAAGAAAACGTTGGAATTCCAATGTTGTGTAAAAACGTCTAGTAATTTATTTGATAAATAACTGATTATCTGTTATTGTCTTGTGTTTATATGTCTGAGGCACTACGCACAAACAGTGTACAAATAGATGTTTGTATTTAATCTAAAGATGATCTCATAAGGCCATATGAGTCAGTGTTAAATCGTTAGGTGACAGTTGCAAGAACATCTGTGTTTTCTACCTTGTTCAATCTGTCAAATGAAGAGCACCAAATTTACTATCGTTAACCTATAAACGAATTAGGTTATTCACTGGTTGTTTGTGGCAGCATTGTTGTCTCCGCTTTAGGTTGATAACTACACAATCAACGCTTCTATTATGAAATTACTGGCAATAGAATAATTTTAAGTTTAAGGTTATATTACTTTTTTAAATTTGGAAAACTTTGATTGAAACTATATAAATAATTTCGTAAGGGTTATTATTTTTTTTGAAAATTATCAAACAAAGGTTGAACTTTATTTACAAATTTATAAATCATTTAAAAGTTTTGAAAAATTTCATTTGCAATATAAGGCAAGAAAATGTTAAGATTAAAAAGACTAATTAATATAACAAAATATTAACAGCAATGTTTTTTAGATCAGCTGTTATGAATTTATTATTAGCTTATTTTAAAGCTATGTGTACACTCTTCTAGTTTTGCACAGTGTGAATCTTCTAATCGAATTTATGATGGTTAAAACAAGTAATTATTATATATATATATATATATATATATATATATATATATAATATATATAAGGGATTTATTATTGACATTAAGAATATTTTATTTCAAAATAATTTGGTCTTTTTATATTCTTATGGAGTTTAATTTTTAAATAAACGTAAATTGTTAAATGGAAAGCAAACGGAATTAACAATGATAGTTAAATTTCAACCCACTAAACAATTCATAGTTTAAATAAATAAGATATATCGAGTGAATATACGAATCAGTAAAATAGTATTCATCATTAACAGATGTTGAAATTAAATTTTAACTTGTTTAATTTTAAAAACTATTTGACTAATTATTACGATTTTTTACCCATAATTAGAACACATAATTAGTTTGTAGGTTATGACAAAAGTAGATTTTAAAATTTAAAACCAATTTAAAATTCGTTACCATACCATTAAATTTTACAAATTTAATAATAACAGTTTATTTATTAATTCGAGATTAGTTAAAGCTCATTACAATAAATAATATATATTTCTGTTGTATCCTCTACATACCTATTGTTATGTTTTTCCTCTTTCAGATGACAAAACTAATTGCATGAACGTTCTCACAAAGAGTTGAACTCCACATGTTTGATTGTTAATCTACATTTTACAACAATTATACTATAAACTATAACTTGACAGTTTAAAGGATTTTATACTTGTATAATTAATTGTTCATTTCGAATCAACCAAAAACTGCTCCATTCCTGTTTTTGTTACTTGATGCCGACTATCTATTTTGATTAATTAAATTTTTATATTGGTAAATTGCTTTTGATTTATGCATAAAACTATATACATTATTAAAATATCTATTGAGTGTTAAAACGTTGTTATTATTTATTAAGCTGACGGTTGAGATTTAAAGATTTAAAAATCTGAATGAAAATTGCTAGTCGGCAGTTTCAAAATGTCTGAAGTAGGTATTAAAGAACGATATCATTAATTTGAATAATCGTTGTAATCGAAGGATCTTCGATAGTTGCTGATAGTTTCGCAACTACTTGAGATCCCTATTGTTAGGTGAGAGCTCTCAACCGGTTTGCGAAGCCTCTATTCTTTAATACTTCACAATTTTGTTTCACTCTATGTTTAACAATTAATTTAACAGATGGGATTTTGTTACCCTAATAGTTGTCTTGTATGAAATTGTAGTAAGATTATTTTTAAATTTTGGTGTTGCGTGTTTTGAACATCTGAAAGAATGTTTTACAAAACATGTTTTGTAAATTTTCTTACAAATATTTACGTAACAGTATTTTATGGGGAAGTTTACAGAACTCAGAATGAAGGAAATGACTTTTTATTGATGAAATAAATAACTGATAGCTTAGGCAGAACGATATAGGTACAAGTTTTAAATTTTATTTTCTGTTTTAAAATGGCATAATGTGGGTGCTAAGACTAAGAATAAAAGTCTCCGAAATATTAAGTATTATGGTATGAGCAAAATATAATTAGCAATCATAATGAAGTCAAATAAAATTAAAAAAACTAAATAGAAAGTTTTTACCCGACTAAAAAAATCAAATTTGTTTTTACTTACTACTTTTCATTTATGTGAATTAAAACCTTTTCGAGTTTCATAGGATTATAAAAATGTTTTATTATTTACAGAAGATTTACACTGTTTGAAATAACTTTCAGACAACTAGTACAGTAAATTAATGTAAAATATAAACAGTAGTCCGCCCCTTTACGTCTTCAGTAAAGAGCGTATTTTATTGTACACAGAAGGTAAAATAAAATGTTTCAAAAACACAAAGTATAAGAAATAAGCTATTAGTTTCACTGATTCCAATAATGCAGGGAGACGAATTATTACCCTCTTAACAAAAATCACAACTTAACAAAAAAGCAAGCAGCGTAACTGTCATATTTTAATTTCACAAACAGGTGTACGATAAAGTCAATACAATGAAAAAGTATAAACTCGGTTGTCTACGGTATAGTAAACAACAAGACTGAAATCAACACCTACATCATCATTGTTGCTACATGACTCATCTCTTCCAAACTAATTTATTAACCTTAAACAATATAAACATTATAGTTTTGTTTTTATTTAAATGACCAAGTTGTAGACGCAGTCAAAGAGGAACAATGGACAGTCACTTGATGAGAACTGATTCTCTCTTAACTCCATTCATTTCTAAATGAATATAAACACATAATTCAGAGGGTAATTATACATGTTAGTCTGTTGGACAGCTGGTTGATCTATAGTTGGCGTAGAATACATTAACAGAGTATCAAGAGTCGATGTGATACAAGTGGCCTGTCCATTGGCGCCTTGGACGTTCCCGCACGCACACACGCGCTTGCACGCACAAAGACAAATGTGATCGTATGTAAGGGTAGGTCACTTTGAGATAGCTCTTTTAAAATCTAGTTTTTTTTTATTCCTTTGATTGTGATTGAATGAAATGGTTCTCGTTTGTTTTCAAATAAATCATTTTGTTGGTATTCTTTTATTGGAAAATAGGTCATTGTGATGTATAACATACAGTAAATTAAATTGGATGTGGATAATATGAAGTTAGTGTTCGTTTATCTTAATATGGTGTGGAAACAATGTTAGTTTTATAAATTTTGTCATATTGTTGTTGCCTTCTGCTTAATTGTTGTTTCTCCAAGAAAATGTAATTAATTTTTAAGTAACCTAACAATGGGATGTTTTATACCTTTTCCCAGTAGGAATCTAGTAAGCAAATTAAAATAGAAAAGAAATAGCTTTCATTAAAAAAAAACAAACAGAAAAAAAATTAAAAGCGCTTGAAAATGTGGATTTCACAGTCTGATATTTAATTTGGTAGAAAACGACCTACAATTCCAGACAAATAATGGAATTCAACAAATTATTTAATATTAAGAATCTACAATTTTGTACAGCAATTTTGTTTAACATGTATGTATGTACTGAATAGGGAAAAATGTCCCTTCATAACATTGAGTGCTTTGATCAATAATTATGTTTTCTTTCATTTTACTTTTACATACATATTTAGCAAAACAAAATTTTATTGACTGATAAAAAAAGCAATGTTCCATGAACTAATGTTTTCATGTAAATATCTGATTTCAGATTAAATAAAAGTAGTTTTTAGAATGATGTCGGTCTACCTGTCTACTAAACAGTTTGTTGCAGAACAAACGGCTGAATACATTTTTATTAAAATTTGTTTGCGTATATTTTGACAGATATATTTAATTTTGAGAATAACTAAAAATTTGGCGGTACCATAACACAAATTTTCAATTTTCACAAAGCCTCCAGTTGGTTTGTAGCCTATACTTACAGTTATGTGTGAGAGGTGTCGGGTTCATTTCCATGGTGTTAAAACGTTTCTGTCTTAACCCTACCATTGTGTGTTAAAGTAGGTTTCTACAATTAGTGGCGAATTTTGGTTACAATGCTGGAATTACTTTGACTGAAACTCGATCTACTGAAAACATAATCTACTGAAAAAACGTAATTCTACACAGACAATTTTTGTTGTGCATAATATAAAATTTTGTTTTTTTCTAAATGGAGTATATCAACTTTTATTACTTTTGGTTTAAATGTAACCAAAAAATTCTCGGAAGGTTAAAAATCGGTTGAAAAGTAAAAAGTAGGAGGAATCAAAAAACGAAAAATGGCAACGCGCTGAAATAAAACAAAGGTTTGCCATTCGGCTGTCATTCATTCTGGTTTTTTAAACCGTATTTTACTTTTGGAAGTAGCTTGACATGTTGATTTGAGTCATAACCTTTCACATTATACAAATTTGATCTAAACAGCTTATGTCAATTTTGGGACTTTCGATCTTCTGTTCATTTTCAATTTTGACTTATAACTTTACAACAAATTATTTTTTTAACGAGACCGAAACGAAATATTTTGTTTGCTTAAGCTGTGTTTATGTACGAAAGTATGAGAAAGTTAGTGCAATAACTTTTACAGTTTATTCAATGCATATTTTGTGAAGTTTTATTACGTATTTTAAATTAATTTGTACAATATTACCTATAGGTATCGTTCAACTGTTATCAAGGTTGTATAGTTTCAGATAACTAAATCTTTTAGAGATTGTCGTGCTTTAAATCTCTACCTTAATTTTGATAACCTCGGTCGAGGTGAGTCTGATTTGCATTTTAGAAAGAAAAGAAGGGAGCGGTTCCTTCTCAGAGTGTTTACTAAGGAAGGGTCAATAGCTCTCCCTCTTACCTGACATTCCTAAACACAAGTCAAAGATAACGACAATTCAATAAAACTAATTCTTTCTTAATTCTTTATTGAACTGTATACTGTGGGTTATCTTGGGTTTAGGAGCTTTAGTTAGTTTACGAGTGAGTGTTTAAATTGTAATCACTTTGGAAAGTAATTATTGTTTCTTTACATTATGTGTATTTTTTCATTTATACATGTACATATTAAAATTTAAGTCCAATGATTACGCTTCTAACGTGTACAAAACTCCTATCGTTGCCTCGCAATGCCTATTTAGTAGTACAACTGTTAATTGGTATTTATTGTGAAATAAAGATTTAATTACAAAAGTCTTTTGAAGTAAAACAATATCTGTATAAATTTACAACAAAATTAGTTAATTCAGCTAAACGTGATTCTCTTTAACTCTGTGCGTTTGTTTATTTGCGCATCTACTAATCATTACTAAATTTAGGAATTCAGTGCTTTGCAACTAGGCCAAACGATCTATGTACAAGGTTGTTTTATTTGATATACTAATTTAAAGTGGCAGTCACTCAAAACAATATTGCACGGTTCCAAGGCTGAATGCAGGTGCTTATACTAGTAATATAAATATACTGGTTCTGAAATATCATCGCCTTATATAAAAAAAGAAGATAAGAGCATAAAATAAAAAACCCTAGCCTTCGAATACTCTAATAGCGCCAGGGTCGGAAAAGAACAAGAGAGGCCTGATAAGAAAGATGAAAGAGAGGGATCCCAAGACTACATGAAAAGGTGTACATCCGAACACATAATGAATGAGCCCCTGATGGTAGCATCGTTAATGCTTCCAAAGTAGAACAATGTTTACTGTTCACAGAATCATTAATATGAATAGAAAACAATTTGTTCGAAAATAAATATTTAGTTAAACCAAGTTTTTTTTCTCACATGTTCAGTCGTGATTGTAAATATAAAAATTTTTTTAAAAACAAATGTCTATATAGAATTGGGGAAAGATGTATTTAAATACATACATATATATATATATATATATATATATATATATATATATATATATATATATATAAGTATAATAAACTCTTTTTACAGATTGAATTTCAACTTTATTTATTGGATTTATAAGTATACATTAAAGACACGATTTTCTAATTGAAAAATTATGATTATTTTTTTAAAATTCAAAACACATAAAATGTATTTCTCTAAATAGGCTGTAAGAATTTCAAATAAATTTTGCCCCATTGCAGTTCCTAAGATTCCAGATACAAGGTATCGTCCCCCTCCCCACAATAATTCAAAATGAAAGAATATTTCGACAAAATTAATAAACGGAAGATTGAAGTTTGTATCCCACTCTGATGAAATGAATACAATTTTTTTTTTCAAAAATGCCACATTACATTCATAATAATATTGAATTCCGTGTGTACAAAAATCTATCGTGCCAATCAAAAATCACGTCGTTTTTGTAAAATTTAAATAATAAAATTTTTTTAATAAAAACTTTATATCTTTTTAAATAAACTCTCTCTATTGCACATCAATTATTTATTCCTTATATATTTAATATAGTTTATTAAAATTCATGAGTTAAAATTGTATTTTTAATAGTTAATTAAATTGATTTTATTTCAAGTAACGATCAGCCAATTAAAGATATTGGGATACGATAAATAAACTCCATGTGTATAGTCATATATTACAAATATGGAGGCCTGTGTAATCCATGGGTGAATTAAGAATATTAATTCTAAAACTCTAACATTAATTTGTGAATAAAGTGTTGAATGTACGAAGTGTACCTCAAAAATGATTTTACTGTATTTATATTTTGTACTCCAAGAGTTGTAGGTAGAATAAGCAGATATACATTATTATTGATTATTTAAAAGTAACAAACGTTTAGCAGTAGACATGCACGTATGTGCGAGTACTATGTTTTGTACGATAGACCAGACGTACTACAGATTGCAGACCGCACATTTGTAGGCGGTCATTAAGACTGCTTACGTAATTCAAGTCGCCTTGCAATACTTGACCATGTCTGTCGTTTTAAAAGCTTCGATTGTCGCCAAACATTTTAACAATCTAAATCATTAATTGAATGAAACAATATTTCAAAATGTAATTACCATTTAAACCCATCTCTGTTTTGATATAATATTACTTGACATAGAGAGTTGGAGGATGTTTGCATGTCACTAGGACCTACAGCCTAAGTTTCAGTGCATCGTAACAATTTATTTTAGTAGAATTTATAATTAATACAATTTGAAGTTTTTCAAAAACAAAAAAATATTTGTTATATCATTAAGTGTGGATGTTGGTAAACATTAATTATGTTTTTATAAGTGTTACTTAATTGTTTTGGAATTTAATGAGGTAAATGCTTAGATTATCTATATTTAATTATATATATTGTGGTTCCTTGTAAAATTATTGATTTCAATTTTTAAATAATTTTTAATTCTTATAAAACAATTATTCAATTATTATTATTACTCAGACAGTCATTATGGGTGTTTTTAATACATGGTATTAAAGATACTAGTGTTTTAATTTAAAAAGAAATATCTGAGCGTAGAAAATTAAGTGTGTATTTTTGAATTTTTTAATATTTAATAGTGTTTAAAAAATATAATAACAGTTGCATATAATTTCCAGAATCTCTAGAAATATTAATATCGAATCTTGGACAATACTTTAAAATATTGCACCATTTTTTGAAGTATTTTTAGTTTTTATGATTGAGTAAGTTTGTAAATTAGTAACGAGTTGCAGATTTATAATAATTCATATTTTTATACACAAAAGTGTTAAATGATCAGTAACATATGATAAGTATTGATATGACTTAAATTTAAATTTAGTTAAAATAATTCTGAGAAAAAAGTATTGGCTTTAATATTTATTTTATTTTATATTTTCAATTTATAACATTATTTAAAACTCGATATACTTATTGCCATGTAGGAGTCATTGGTTATCTTAGGCTACTAAATTTTGTACATTACTACATTTTTCATACAGTACACGGCCAACGACAAGTATCCCAGTCAAAAATTCTAGTGTCCCAGTGCCCAAATTTTGTATTTTTAGATCAAAGTTCTTACGTTGTTTATTTTAAAAAAATAATCAAAATTTTGGTTACCTATTTTATTTTTTTATTAATTAATTACAATTTACAGTTTCTTCCACCTCTAAGTTTAAAAAAGTTTATTATATGTGTATCTTAGTTTACCGACCACAACTTTGGATTCAAATATCAAGTGCCCGAATTACACAAATTAAGATATTTCAATGTGTTGCAATTCCTATATAAGAAGAAACTACCGATAAACTCATCAAACTGCCGCCATTTTTAAATTTTGCTACTACATTTTTCAATAATAGTAATTTTTAAACTACCTTACTTGCCAAATTTGATTAAAATTCCACTATAGAGTTTTTATTGCCAATTGTTTCCTATTGTAAAGTATTGTTTTTATAATTTCTTTTTTAGTAATAACTCTATATTTTTATTGACGGCATAAAAAATTATTCTTGAAAAGTTTTTGAAATTTGGAAATCGGCTGCTATTCACACGATTGTTTTTTGGTCAACATACATAACAAATTTGAACAAACTCTCGAGAAATGTTGACTTCTAAAGCACTTACACTCTAAAGCACTAATATACATAAATACATAAAGTTAAAATAAAGTTTCTTACCGTGTTTCCGTCAAGTGACTTTTTTTTTGACGAAAACAAGGTAGGAAACTTTATTTTAACTAATAGTGACCTGGATACTGAAAATGAATTCATTACATACTAAAGTTAGCGAAAACTGATTCCAAATTATTCCAATAAGTAGGATATGTGGACATTTCATGTTAATAAGCCAGATGCATTTGATGAGGTATATGGTAACAAGGTATAAGCCATTTTATTTCTACAACGTATTATAAAATCAACTTTTACTATCTCAAGTCTTGTCTCACGAAACTGACATTTAAATAAAACACCAGATGATTTTACTTAACAGTTGTTGTTTTAAAATATTTATTAATTTTGAGGTTATGTTTACAACATTATGAATAAAAACACGTATATACTGCACGGGTCCAACTAGTTCACAACTTTAAAATAAAGTTAACACAATACATTTTTCAATATTACAACATCTATTTAAGCAAAATTTGCATTTAAATAGGTAGTTGTTGGAGATAAAGCACGAAGCAGGCAGTGCCAACGAAATCAATTAAGCCCAACGAAACAACTCATGGCCAATTTATCTTCGCCGAGTGTAGTGTATGTCCAAAACTAAACTCTAATTACCCGGCTAAATTAGTTAGGTTTTGTCTAATTGCAGTACAGTAACAAATGATACAAACAAGTAGACTATTATAGTCGTTTATTGTAAGCTAATTGCATTTCCTTTTTTGCTTCTGTTTAGTCTTGTAATTTATTTAGGGAGTAGTTTTATTCTCAACAGCTTTGTAATTGTACTGGTAGTTTATGAGTATAATACGTTGTGCAAAATAGTCTTTGTATCGTGTTTATTGTAAATATATAGTATACAATCTTTTTAAATAGACTTTTGTTAACGTAGAGCTCATTACTTCTTGGAAGAGTAAACGGTCCAACAACTGTTCATATTTTACTCTAATTTGAATATATACGAATTAAATCAAAGTTATATCAAGTTCTACAGAATATTACATAGAACAAAACAATGTAACTCTTATGTTAATATTTATTTAATTGATAGTTTTGAAATCAACTCGATAAGGTTTTAACACATGAAAACATTAAAAAAAAAAAAAAAAATCGCGTAGAAGTGTTTGATTTTTTTTTAGCCATATTAAATCTTCTTACCGGCGAGTATAAAAAAAAGTTTTAATTTAGTCTTTTTCCATTTATAACTTATTTTTATTATACCTCGTTCGCACCATTATATTTAATACTTATTCCTAGCACCCTCGTCCACGAGTGGAACAGTGCACTAAATGTTTTTTATGGCGGCCATTTTAAGTAACCATATCGACCAGATCTGTTCAGTTTTTTATCAAAATTTAGAGAATTTTTAAATGGCAATTCCTTTTATACTATCTACTACCATTTTTTAAATATATTTTAGAACATTTAGAACATAACTAATAATCGTACATCTGAGGGAGTGACTGGAAATCGAATGTTTAAATCTAAATCTATTACCGGATTGGAAATTGAATGTTTAAAAACCATTTGATCTCTGTCAGTATTTGGAATTCCAATAAAGTTTACGAAATACAGTATCTCAAATTGTTAAATTACATTTTTGTTGATTATTGATTAAGAAATTTACAAAATATGTGTAAATACAGATTTTAGACTTTCACAGCGATTATCATCAATATTAAAATTATATTTCGGGGCTGTATGCTACGTTATTTTATGAAAGTTAATTTATGACGTTTCAATCTCACTGCTTTTTAACGAGTCCAATCTTTTCATTGCAAAAACTAAAAGTAAATTGAGAATAACCATACGGTTAAAACGTTAGCAATTAACGTCAAAAATTAATTTAAAGCCTAGAAATTCAATTGTATTATCAAACTTTAAGTATTATAAATTTCATTGCCCAATTAAAATATTTTCTTGAAAACGGATAAGGTAATATTGGAGAGTTAGGAATAAATTTCGAGTTGCTTGACATGTCATAACCACTTCAGTGTTAAATTTGAAATAGGACAGAAAAAGAAAGTTATTATAGTTTGTATAAAAGAATGTATACGGTTGGTTTAATGCCTAATTCATATTCATACTATTTTACACATTTGTATATTACTGTGTTATTCGTACGTAAATACATTTGATTTATGTTTATATACATTCGTATAACAGACACATGTCACACTAAAAGTTCATTAGAGTTATGCTACATATATTTTATGTATCATAAGCCTTATAATATGTACGTGCCTAATTGCATTATTTTCTAGAACACGTTGTCACAGTTTGTTGACACGCGAGACATAATATTTCCAATTGTTGATAGTCACATAATGTTTATACAACCATGGAATGTGCAGGTCTCGATTTGTGTCGCATTTATAGCTTTTGTTTTCCGGTGACTCAGTTGTTACGTCTTCCTTTAGACTACAATTTAAGTTGTTTAAGTTACAAAATATCTTAATTTTTTTGAATTTTGAACTAAATATTTTCAATTTATAGCTACGCTTCTAAATTTTAAACAATTAAAAAAAGACTTCTCAAAATATACTAAAATTCCAACGATCAATTTAGTATAAATAAATTTTAAATATTTATTGTAATCAAAATATTATTTTATAATTGACAATTAAGTAAAGAAAAGTTTAGTTTACATTCTTGCACAATAACGCTATTTTTATTTTCCTTCTTAGAAATAATTTTACTTCTCTTTTTTTCAGGTTACCAAAGCTAGCCGTCTCAGCGAAGTTACTGTGCCTACTGATGGTGAGTTTTATTATGTGTTTATTTATTTGCATGAGTGCGAAAGGCGAAATGTATTTAGTATGATTCTCTTTTTAAAATTAAAATTGTGTGCTTTCTTTGCCAAATATATCATTCTGTTCTTTCAAAAAGCACACACACATACACATACACATTGTACTTTGTGGCACATCCACTACAAACCAATAAAGAGACTCAACATGACTCTTAAAACATAATTTGTGTGAAACCAATATTTTTTAGTAGAACAAGGTTATCAAAAAGAAATTTATATAGCATATATAACGCGTTTCAACGACAAAGTGATATCCTCACAATATATCCTCCGTGATATGCGAGCTACAATAACAAAACTATAAATCTTAGCTCATATATCACTGAGGATGGTAGCTTTGTCGTTGAAACGTGTTTGATTAATTAAACGGAATTTTTGTGAGATCTTGTGTTCGAGTTTTTTTATCTAATATTATCTCACAAGTCTAGCTCAATATTGATTTATAAATAGATTTTATGTTTTATAAAAAATTCTTGAATACAGATTAATCTCTGAATTAAACGGAGTCACTATACAGTATCATATCTAAAATTGGTATCACTTTATTGTAGATATGTTTTATTGACTTTTAATTGTGTTTTATATATCAATTTATAATAAATTTATTTTCACATTAATAAGGAAATAGATTAGAAATCGTACTAAACTTAAAAAAAAATCCTAATGAAATAATTATTTAAAATAATGTAAGCAGAAAATCAAATACTTTTACAATGTTCATATGCTGTATACAATCAATATATTTACATTATATATAAACGTGTAAATTAAACTTCCAAAAATGGTGACATAGAAACATAAAATAAACATGCTATTATTAATTACACGTTCTATTTTTATATCTTATCAAACTATATTACCACTTGCATAATTCACTTAGAGAAACATAAGCAGCTAATATTTAGATGTTAGAAAGACTACTGTCGAAAAAATTATAGAAGCTATAAACTTTAATTAAAACTTAAATATTGGTGATTACTTAATAAATTATAGAATAATTAGCAAGGAAATTAACACTCCAACTTACATGTATTTTTATTAATAAATATCATGTGTTTATATTAATAAATATCATTATTTGTAAACAAACACAATTAAAAATATGATTGGGTTACTAAAAAAATAATTAATATGACCACAGGCTAACTTGGCATTCTGTATTGTATTGAGAGTTCATTCGACGACGGAAAACTACATCTTCATTATTATATATATTGGAACTATATAAACAAAAATTGCGTGCGCAACTAGGTAGAAGGCAAATGCCGTCCCCTTTTGATGCCTACAATTAAACTCGACGCACTCTTACTAAACAACGGAATTTGTACACTATTTTCTTTGTAATAGTTTTTTAAGTGTAGAAAGATTTTCATATCCTTTATGGGCGACTATTAGTCAAGAAATAATATCTGACAATTATTCATTGTTAATCAATCTAAAGTTTTCAAGATAAATCATTTTTACGTCCATGACATACTTATTAATACTTTGATCCATATTTGTATTGTATTTAATTTAAATATTTCAATGATATCTATTCTTTCTATTTTTTACGTCTGTCTACAATACTATTATTGAATTTTAATTACCGGTTTCGACAATTTTATTGTCATCATCAGGTTGCTTCTATCAGCTAATAAGTTTCGTTAAACAACAAAAGAAAAAACATGACATATGTTAAAAGAAACTAAAGTATTTCACTAAGTATTACAACGAAAGTCTTTACACTAAGTATTACATGGTTAAAAAACTTTTGTATGTTTTTTTAAACTTGTATCGTGTGTGTAGTGTTGTTTTTTATAGATAGTAACGAAGCTTATTAGTTGATGGAAGTAATCTGATGATGACAATTTAATTGTCGAAACCGGTAAATAAAAGTTCAATAATAGGATTGTAGACAGAGCTAAAAAAGTAAAAATATATAATACATATCATTCATAATAAAATCCTGGTGGCCTACAATTGTCCTGTTATTAAAAGATAATTTCAATTTTCATTTAATCAAAAGCTTTCCTGTTAACTTTCACATCCGAACAACCCATTTTCCTGGTTTTTATTTTTCTTTGTTTTAGTTTACTAATATTTATAATGAGATAAATATTATCCTCCTAAATCTTATTTTCTCACATATAGGCCTTTGTGTGATTGGTTAGAAATTAGAAGTTGAGTTTTAACGACCATATATCCGTTTTGAGATCCACTGTGACCAAAACAGTTGTTTCTTTGTGGAATTACTTTTGTTGGTTTTTTGTGCATTGCTTTACAGCAAAAATTAGTGTAATGATCTCAATAAAATTTGGTGAGTAGACATACTTTTGAGGATCTGGCGGTGAAAAAGTTAGTGCAATGTTTTGCACCATTTAATAAATTACTTTCAATTCAGAATATTTATAATCTGAAAAATTGAACTGTAAAATGCTTAAAAAAGTTTGTTATGGTTTATTTATTTGTAATCAGTTTATAATAGATGACTTTAAGCCCACATTAATTGGTTATAAAACAAGTTAAAGAAAGGAGGAAAAAAAAAACAGATTTGACCTCCTCTATGATACATCATCAATCATACAGGCGCTAATCTCGGAGTATCATTTGGATGCAGTTAATTCCGCAATCAATCTTACACAACTATCAAATACAAACTTTAATTTCCTTTGATGATTCTACTCATTTGGCTCTCAATGAATCCCCCTGTCGACAAAAATGTATTGTTTTGTAATATTACAGGTTTGCAATTTACCTTAGAGAAATCTTATTGTTTTGGTAATATTGTGAGAAATGAAGGTTTTAGGTTATTAGCTGACACTAGAGACCATGAAATATCCACCGATCCTACCCGTTGAAATAGTTTTACACTCATTTTAACCTACTGTATGCAATATATATTTTATGAGTGTGTCGTGCGCCTAATAGTAAACGCTCTATTATTTACAATCATAGTATGATTTTGGAAAAAATTGATGCATAGGTTCATAAATTAAACTTGTTTGATAATCAAAAATCAATCTATTTGAAAATGGTGGCCAAATATTAAATTTCAAAAATTGTATTTTCAGGATAATTGTTTACCTGTATATTGTTCAACTATCCTCAATAGCTCATTTTATCCAGAGTTAAAATTTGCATCTAGTTACGTCTATACGCGTTTGAGTTGTTTTAGTTATGTCAACTACTGTACAACAAAATAAGAGAGTTACACTAAAAATATTTTTTTTAATGTAGCCTAACATCAAAATTTGAGAAAATCAACAATAGCCGGAAATTTATATAAGTTGTATAAAATTTCGCAAGTAAGCTCTATGTTAAATTTAAACGACTTACAATCACAATATTCAATAGTTATTTTTCTTTTCACTACAACCGTTTCAACTATTCAGCCATTATCACGTTATGTTGGATAAGTTATGTGACTATAAGTTACTATAATCAATAGTCGGATTGTTGATAGAAAAAATTTACTTAAGGTATATATTAATTGAATATAATAGTTATTCAAAACCAATGGTTGAAAAATTTCAAAATGGCGAACATTTCAGTAGTTACATTTGACTACCCACGACAAACGATACTTTATAACGATGCTTTCAGGAGCTATTCCAAGCAGGAATATTTAATTTTAAATGAAAATACAACTTTTATTTTCCCCTCCAGTTATTAGATTTATTGACCAACTTATAGACTAGACCCATTGATCAAGAAGTTATTGTACCAACTTTAAGAATAATACAAACTACTTCCTCTAATAACCATTAACATAAAATAAGGAAGGAAAATAGCTTCTGACTTAGTGTCGAAAAGTTAGATCCCGTGGCGCAACAGCTAGTGAAGAACCTAAGCTTGTTTGACGGCTTTACGGCTGTAGATGATTGATTAGCACGTCAAACACCCTTCACTGTAATGCAAGTATTCACATCTAGATCGCAGCTTCTAGATGGTGGGTCAAAAGCGTATTATTTTAACTCCCTGTGAATTTTATTCAGAATCTCAAAGAGAGAAACTAGTCACTTGACAAACCATACATTTTATAAACAGATTTATGGAAGTTGTTCATTTCTCTTGTGTTGTACGTTTTAAGTATAAAACGGATGCTTTTGGCGAATTTCATCTAGAGTTCCTATACAAAGTATAATCCAACAAAAAAATCATGTTTAATAGTAACAAGTGGTTATGATGGTAGAACTTGTTAGTTTGAAATTTTAATAAAATGAATACATTATTCTTGTAAACCCATTGTGGCTACTCTCAAACACTCTACGTGACATCCAACAATAGACCAAGAAATAATATCACAGTTAGTGTACACTTGGTCAAAAATCCTTTACAAGTGATGTGCTCTTTACACTGGTTGTGTTTAATCATAAATTATTAGTAAATATTATGTTGTACTCATTGATGTATGAGAATAAACCCTATTTGTCGTATCTTAAAACAAACTTTTTTACCAACCACTGACCTCTGCGGCTGGTGACCCAATTGTTAAAAGTTTAAACAATTTTATTACTGTTTCTATAAATTTTAGAAAAATCTCAATGAATAAAACTTATGATTTTTTTAAATATAAATTCGAATTATGTTTATACTTGTATGTAACACTTCGGAATGCGGTCTGGAGCATCCGCGTGTATGCCTTGGAACTCTGTAATAAATGTTTTGAGTGGTCGCCATTTCAAAACGAAAAATCAAATAATGAAACCTTTACACACATCATTCAGGTCATTTGTAAAACATCTATTTCTAAAATTCACAACAGCTTGTACACGTTTGACCATACCTGAGTAATAAACACAAACATCCAAATGGTCGCATTAAAACAGAGTCTACCTTTACTGGGTCAACTTTACACTAAAATTAGTAAGAGTAAATAAAATAATTCATTATAATAAATATCGAAGGTAAAAGGATTTTAATGCTTATCTAAACAAAGACTAAAACAACACAATAAAAATAAAACAATTCAAAAGCTGTTTATGACTAATGTTGTTTAAGAATAACCATATAACTAGATTAGGAAGTAAGACATAATCTTTCAACATATTTACAATTTATTTTTGTAACTGTTTGAATTTGTCTAGTTTTGTTGTAACCAATCCATTTTAAATCGACCATTAGGTATTTCATCTATTTGGTATCTGTTTGTTTGTTAAGATGTAAATTCACTTTCCAATTGTTATGAAATTTAGGAATAACGTTTCAACTAGTTGTAGTTAGGCCGAGCAGTTTTTTTAAATTAAATTTTTCGTTTTAAAACGGCGACTGAGATTGAACATTAATAATTATTGAGTTGTCAATAATCAGGTACATTTGAGTTATTAAATTACAAAAAATACAATTAAAAGTACAATCTAAACATTAAACATATAAACAATACAAAAATAAATATTTAGAATACTGTATTACAGCTCCAAGTGCTCTTCCACCGACCGAGTAAAATGTTCGTTGTGCAAGACTAAACTGATCGCAAGGTTTTCGACAAACAACAAGAAAAATGCACAATGTAGGTTAATTCCTTCAAGAAACCTGGCAATCCTTTTAGGACTGAGTAGTGAACACCACTCTCAAACAATTCGAGTCTATGAATTGGGTGTTGGAGTTTCACAGAGTTAAAGAATGATTTACTTAACAATTTCACTGTTTTATTCCCGCCATTCACCACTTCTAAACTTATTGGTACTAACCAACAGAGTGATAGTGTTAGGCAACTGTTTTAAGTTACTGTATAAGAAGGATTTAGAGTAAGGATTTTATAAACACCAAAAGGCGAACGAAGTCTTCTATTCGCAGAAGTATTAGTTTAAAAGATTTTCTCAACATGAAGTATGCTATATTTGTATTTTACTGAGCGTCCAATAGATAAAATAATTACTTTTAAATAATAATTAGAAAATAAACACTTCCGAGCAGAAAAAAATCGATTATTAAATAATATCAACAAATCAATGAAATCAGTAATAGCTGTGTAAATCTACATAATTGTAGACCTATTGATGTGTTTGTGTATTATTTATACAAGACAACACTATGTACATTAACTTTCCGCTTTTCATCAAAGAAGGAAAAACAAGAGAATTAATCCAGTCTATGATGAAATTATCTTAAAATATTTTGCTGGCAGGCTATAGATCAATCAATGCCAGTATTGTCTACCTACAATAAGGTTACTAACCGCAACTCCAATGTAACAGTGTTTAGACGTCAGCTTCACTTTATCTTGTAAATGTAATGTAGTAAATAAATAATTTTTCATCAAATAACAAAATTGTCTTTTTAAAAATAAATTGTAACTTAAATGTACACTACTATATATAGAAAAAATATACTTCTATAATCTCGTTTTGAGTAGTAAAATTTTTTAATTGTTTTCATCGTAGGCCTACTGATTCAAAAACAGCTGTTTTCAATACAGAATATTTTTAAAATTTTTTACCGCGTTTTAAATAATGAGGCATCAAATTTTAAGCCTTTGGAGCTAGGTTTGACTGAAATTTCTTCAAAACTGTTAAATTTGGTTTGGGTAAAACCCAATCATTTTCAACGTGGTTCAAATAGTATGAATATAATGTATTTAAATAAAATCAATACATTCCTTCAATATTTGCACTCAATGTCAGTTTATAACTTGATTTATTTAATAAAGTACAAGATTTAGATCTTATGTGTCAAGTAAAATACAGTTGAATTAGTAAACGTTCTCACTTGACATTTCTTTTTAATTACATTGATTTGTAAACCATATTTTGAACTCCAATTCAATTAGTGTTGACTCAATTTACTTTCTGTTGTAAATTTAGAAGTGTCAATTGACGTCACTAAATATAGCGGGAAACACGCCTTTAAATAAAAGATATTGTTTAGAATCAATCTACATGCCTTCGTTAATTCCTTCTAATAGACCAAACTCAAGTTGGGAATTCCTGCTTAAAGATGAGGGAATAGGTGTTACAAAAATTAGTTATGTATTGGTCTCCAGCTCTATATGGCTCCCTACCAAACAGTTTATTATTACATAGAACGGAATTTTTGAGAGATAGCGACCAATACGTTTTATTTGGGTACTTAAAGTTAAAGACTTAAAATTAACTTGACCAAAACCATTATAACCAATTTTCGAAAAAAAAATCGTAAAGTTTATTTCTTATGGCAACTACCCTCAAATTTTGAGTTATCTGTAAAATAAAAAATAAAATAAAATAAGGATATGAACAATAATTCTCACATACCATATTTAGTTAAAATCGGTCTACGCGTTTATGATGTAGAGTACTGCAAAGAAGAAAGGCACATCGTTCCAAAAAAATCACTTTATTGTAGAGGAAACCTCAAATTGTATATCCGCAAAAAAAACTTGTTATCGATCTTTCGACTCATCACACAACTTTCTCTATATTAAGAAAAACAGTCCAGAAAAGTGACCATTTAAAGGCTTTTCGTATCACATTGATTTAAATCACTGTATATACAAATTTGAACTGACTCGAAACTTTTCTGGATTGTGGCATTGCCACAATAACGGCTGCCACAAGTAGTATTCGCTATAGACATATATATTCTAAATTTTTACAGAATATTAATTTCTAAACATCAAAAATAAAGTCAACAAAAGTACGTGAGTTAGATTTTGGTATTTTGGGAGGAGCCATTACATAAACAGTTGTGACTGAAAGTAGGCCGCTCTGTGATAAGACGCGTAAATTCACATCTGGTGTAATTACCCAAAGATGACTAATCATCATGGCATGTCGAACGTGAAACAACCCGACGCACGACATTACTATTTGCGTTTTTTAATTTAATTTCGATCGCCTCGACTCTTAGTATGCCAGTGATATTTCCTGCCAAGTAGCGATCCATCATGATAACTGGGGGGGGGGGATTAGGTATTAACAAAAGATTAAAGTGACGTTTTATCTCGAGCTTCTTGTATTGCGAAACCGAAATCGAATTGTTATTTATGAACAAGTCCCAGATTTTACGATCACTCTGTAGTACATAGATTAATCGCGAACCAAATGATAAGACAAATGTTTCATGTGCTCACGTTTTGTTTATGGTACTGGAGATAATGATACCATTATCTAAGGAATGTCTCATTTAAAATTACTGGAAAGGAATGATAATACCAATTATAAAGGAATTAAAAAGGATTATTTGTGACCACTCCTTCTCACGGACAACGTGGGCTTAGTACTGAAATACTTTTGATGTTATTTCATATAAATATATTGAGCAAAAACTTGTTGAGTATTTACAATCAGTCATTAATAAAAAACACATGCTGTTGAAAATACAACACCTTAAAGCTGGGTAGGAATTAATATAAATTAAATTACACCATGATGTAATGCTCCCCATCTTACCACAAACAAATACCCCTGGGCATGCTTTTATATGAAACAAATTTTCATTGTATTGTATTATTGCATTCATGGTAATTGAATACGAAAGTGGTTTAGTTTTACAATTTCTAATATTTTTATTGCATAAATGACAAAAATCGCAACTTTATTTAATTTCACCCGAAGTTAAATAATAATGAACTACTTTAAAACAATCTAAATAACATGACATACATAAGTTTCCCATAATTATTATTCGAATAACCTGTTCTGGCGTTAAATATTATATTAATGGATATTGAACTCATGATAGCAGTTAGGTCTGCCGAGCCTTAAGGGTGTGGAAGAGTGAACGAAATATTATCGTCTTTGCATGAACTTTCTAAGATGAAGTAAGTTCTCCCGTAAGGCTATACAGGTGTTTTTTGTTCTTGTTGAAACTAATATCATTTTAAAGATGGCTAAATTCTAAGTTCTTTCTACATTTTAAATATCTTACCTTTAAAAGTAATCTATTGTCAAAATAATCCAAATGGTTGTAAACATTTAATTACTCTTTTAACTTTTAAAACGTCACGGGGTACATAATTATCCGATCGTAATTGAGTATCAGCGCATACGTTTAACATTGTTTTCATACAAGATTGTGTGGTTACGTCTGCAAAACCTTCAAGACAACATTTCAACGAAAATCGTCAGTTACAGTATACATGAGGCACTTGCAAATGAGAGGCAACATTGTCCTTGAAACCTAGTCTCGTTTTCCTATTGCGCAAATTACTGATTTTATTAATTATTGATTTAGCTCTTATTTCCTTCTCAAAGGATGTTATATGCCTTACGTATAGTTGATACTAAGTATTCTACGGGGAGGGTGTCATACTGAGGTGTCTTGTCAGTAAAACAATTTGCATAGATATTGTTTACTGTATGCTCATCAGAAACCGCTGAACCCATCCCCATACTCCACAAATTTGCAACGTGGGTGTATTTTGACCGTAAGATTAATAAAAAATTATTCAAACCATCAACTTTAAATGAAATATAGGCGACCGTAATCATTTTTCATCTCTAAAAAATAAATAAGTCTAATATATTCCGACTTGTATTTAATTTTGGTCAGAAATCGGTTCAACATTAAAAAATAAATTTCTGACTTATTGCTTCTAAAAATCGAACTATGTAATATTCAGGTCTTGGTAAAAGTTACAAAAATAGTCTACCGTCACTACAAGCTCAATTATTGAAGTAAATTCAAATGTTAATGTAACAAACTTAGATTAGCTCTCACATAAATAATTGAACAATATAAATGAATACTCAAAATTTAAAATAGTATATTTCATCACTAGGACCAAAAGTGACGCTTTTCGATACAAGCTCAAGTTTGAACGAGGATGAAAAAGCTTCTTTTGGTCCTAGTGATGAACTATATTTTTCGTTACACTGCAACAATATAAGAAAAGAATTTCACAAAAACTAAATGTTATAACCTATTTACCTTCAAAAGTTACATAAGTTTGCAGCTATTACAGCTGTTTACTGTTTAATGTTTAGTTTGTGTTAGTGGTACTAATTTATTAAATCGATGGTAACAGCTGTTTTATCGGTTATTTACAATCGAAAATATCGGTTGTTTTTATAGATTCTTTAAAAATCGTTAATTAATTCATATAAACTAAGTAACAGCTGATGACCTCGATCTCAGCTGATGTTTTTAGGTCCTAGGACTAATAAGAACAACTTTAGCATATCTATGCATGTATTTAAAACAGCTGTTTCCGAAGCAGTATGACGAAAATTAATTTACTGGTCCTTTATAGTTTTTTGATGTTTATTTTAATTTGTTAAATACTTTTCTATTGTCGGTACAGAAGAAAGGCCATTCAGCACCTTTTGTACAGAGCATAAAACTAAAGCACAACATACACGTCCAGAAAAAAACCAACAGTTAAGCAACAATAACATACAAATTTTAACATCATCGACTATTGATTTTCCACACCCCTGCATTGGTGTCAAATTAACCATCTTTTGATTATTTTTACAAATTGAGAAGATAATTTAATAAAGTCAGGGTCGGAAGAGAAAGACCCAATAGAAAATATGAAAGAGAGGGATATAACCCGTGACTAGTTAAGGAAATGAGTAAATCCAGAGCTCGGAAGTAGTATACAAATGTACTAATTAATTATAAGTGAAAATATGAGGGCGTTTTTTTTACAGTTTAGGTAATCAGTAAACAGCCAGTGAGTTTTAAAGTTTGATGTGATGTTATGTTTGTTTTCCAGGTTGTGATCTGTGGCGCGGTGCCCTCCATGGTGCGCTCTGTGCGGCTCTACAACGACTGTTCCGGCAGATATGTCCGTGCCGACATGCGGGGACGAGTTCTCGCAGACGCCGACGAATCAGAAAGATTTCGTAAGTATATACACCAGTGAATACATATTATAATAGCAATGAATGATTTGTAAGTTAGGTGTGGGTCGTAGATCAGATCCCATCTCATAGTTCCTAATGCCCAAAACTTATCTACATTCCAGAGATCTTTGTTCACTTTAAATTGATCAATAAATAGTGATATTATGATTATATATTTATTTCAGATTTCAAGAACATCTACGCCTTTTCACGGTTATTAAAATAAAATGAAATAGTGTTATTTCGTAAACATATTTTTATCGTATAGTTTACATACTTGTATATAAACATATAAACTATATAAACTATAGTTTACATACTCAATTATGAATTAAACTCTTTTGTTTCTAATAACATGTATTACAATTCACATTAATAAATTAGAGAACACATATTATTATATTACAACAGAAAATCATGTATTTAAACAAAAAGACGTTCATGAAATTAAGTCATGCACCTGATTTACTAAAAATTTTATCAACTCTTGGAAAAAGATTAACTTATAAACGGCGGATGAAGGTTACTATCTTAGGCATTGCAATATGTCGTGTTAAAGTAATTTTTTCTTTTTACTTTATTAAGTTTAATTCTTCCACAAGTGCTATACTAAAAATTTAAGTGTTTATGATTAAAAACTTCATGGTTTAACAATTTTTAGGTGTGCTTAATAACATTTTCAAGTATATATTGAACATTATTTCTAGTGTACACAAGAAATTTTTTTGTTGTACATTCGAGTTTTGGTATTTTTTCCTTCAGATCTTTTGTTACCAAAATGTTAGATTTCCGAACATTTGTTAAAATTAATTTTAGAGTCTATTCAGTTACTTAAATGAATGAATAAATTTTAATATAGTTTTCGCTATTCAATTTCTTTCCTGGTCTATTTATGTACGGATTTTTATTTGTATTCCTAATAATTGGGGTTTTATATGCATCTTTCATTTTATCCATTATTTGCTAAAATCTGTCATTTCCAAAACCTGGACCGCTGCAGCGATTTGTTTTTGCAATTGTCAATATTCCGTAAATAACTTCTCTAAGTAGATAAGGTGTTCACTAAGAGGACAGATTTTTAATTTCAACTTTTTGTTGTAAAAATACCAACAATTTGATTTATAGTTTTAAAATAATTTTAACCTAATTTAATTCTTTTTAACTATTATTATGGTGAATGCTGATTATAATTAATAAATACTCCAGAATTTTTTTTAGCCATTTCAAAATAGTGACCTGGATTTTATTATGAACTATATTATTCTCTTTTTTTAAGTTAAGTACAAATATATCATTCCTGTATTCTGGCTTAAGCTAGAATTTAAAATTTAAAACGGCAAAACATAAATTTTAAATAATTTAAGATTAACTTCATCAGTAACTATAGCAGCACTTCAGTCCTGATATTCCTGAAAATAGGTTTCACATTTCTAACTGCATCCAATTAAATTACCACTATTATTAAATAAACAGATGTTCAGACATCTTCAAATTACTGTTTACTTTTAAATAGGTTAAAATAAACAACATCAATGCTTAATCTACAGCTCGTATTTATGCTATAAAGAAAACTGTCAGGTTTGATTCTAATTGGACGAAGAAACCGTACACTATTGAGAGAAGAAACGATTCTGTGACCAGATACTGTTCCTAGTGTACGAAATACTGAACCAGTGAATGACTAAACAAGCAAAACCACTGTCCAATCAGAACAGTTCTATCGACGTCATATATTAAAAGAAACACGTCGATTATTTGGTCGGTTTCTTCATTAACGTTGAGACAAAGCAATTCCGATGTCTGAAGGCGCGGATGAACGTCCCTAACGACCGGGACAGTCTTCTCTCTGGACAGGTTCTCTCAAATTTACTCACATATTTCACAACCAAAGACCACAGTTCATTTAAATTGTAACAAAAGTTCATGTTAAAAGGATAGTTGTGTTCAGGTAGCGCTAGTGTCCAACATCGCTCGAACTTCGCGCATTACTTGTTTACTTGACTTACAAGTTTTCTTATGTACAACTCGTTTAACCTACAACTTATATGATGTCAAATAAAGTTGCCTCCATTAATCAACTAAACTGAATATGTTGAACTTATTTTGCATCTACATCTTATCTTTTCAATTAGTACCTCACTAAAGAATCTACCATGTCATTAAGAAACATGATTCATTCGTCAACAACTATCATGGGACTATCAAATTTAAATCAACATATGAGGACTTAAAGGACATAATTCATTCACCATAACCATAGATCCAATTTGGGGGGAAACTGTAGTTACTTCTCTTTTGATAATTGTACCCAAATTTAACCTTGAACAAAACAAATATAATTTCAAGCTGAACCAAAGCAAATACAAGGTGCTAATATTTAGATAACTTGTCAGTAAAATCAAATGAAATAAAACACAAACATGTCTTCAGTAAACACTTCATTTGTTATAAATAAAAATTGAACTTGTGAGATAATATTAGATAGAAAAAAACCTCGAACACAAGATCTTACAAAATTACGTTTACTTAATCAAACACGTTTCAACGACAAAGTCGCCATCTTTAGTGATACGTGAGCTACAATAACAAAAATATAACTCATTATACTAACTATAACTTGTTTTCTATTCATTTTTGTTTTCCTACTGGCTTGTACCACTTGGTATAATAAATATATGCAATTATCTTCAGTGATCCTGTTTTTCATCAGTGTTCTGACTGCAGTTTCAGCTTCACAAGGCTAAAAGTTTTATTCAAATTACATACAACACGAACATGTATCACACTAGAACACACGGTAAAACTGTTTATGCTACTGCAGTGGTACTCAACGTTCAAATGTAACGACAGTGGATATTTAATATTATATCTTTTGTAGTTTATTCTTCACGATAATTATTTTTATGGTTTCTGGACTGGAAGAGTTACAATGTTTCTTATAATCTACGTATGAGGAATAGATTGAAGTTCTTAATTCATTTCATAAAATTTAAAAAACCCCTTTCACATAAATGTACAAAAATCTCAAATTAGTTTTTTTGTCACGTACACAAAACAACTTAATACATGTGTAGTACAATGCTCTACAAAGGATAGACAATTGTGATATTAGGAATCTGTTGCCACACGACTTTTGTTAACAAGAAAAAAAATATGGTGGAAAGAAGAATATGATTAGGTTAGCAACAATTAGTTTCCATAGAATCCCTGCCTGGTTATTGAAAGTTTAAATACGCAGTTATTTGATTTGCTTGTGATGATTTTTTATTAAAATATATCACTAAGTATATGTGGGAAAGTAAAATGGATAGTACAAAAGATACAAAATTGTAGAAACACGACTAAAGTTACTTAACAAGGAATTTTCTGAAAGTTTATAATACACATTCATATACCAAGGTTGATTAGATTAGGTCAGTAACATCGATTGGTTGAGTAAACTTGAAATACTAATAAGAAGTGATCCAGAATAAAGACTCTAATATTACGGTAAGATATACTGTGATCAAATTTAATGATCCTCTCTAGTACAATGCTTCAAATATGACTGTAGTAGCTTGTTAGATAACTGTCCTTGAATTTTCTTCTTTTTACACATTTTATACCAAGACTTGACTTCTTAACGTTTTAATTTTTTTCATCATAAGTTTAACTGGAAGACATTATTAAACGAAGAAACTATATTTTGTTTACCAATTTATTAAAATTTATTCAACCGACGCGACGTGTATAACATAACCTCATCTTCTTCGTTAAGATATATCTAGTCTATGCTTTCACAAATCAAAATTACCGAATGCTTATTTTTAATAATAGCACATAAGTGAGATCAAATAGTACAAAAATCCAGAAATAGTTATTATGAAAGGTTAAATTGTAAAACGAATAAAAATTATAATATAAAATATAGTCGTAACTGCGGTAACCATGGATAGTCTGTCAATGAACCTCGGATGATCGATGAAGAGGACGAAGAATAGGAGGCTGCAGAACATCAATTTGTAATACGAAACGTACACAGACAAAGGGCGTATCTTGCGTTTCACATAACATTATTACATCATAATCTTAAATAAGTAATTAAAAAACAAACATAAATTTAATAATTAACACATTATTATTATTTTGTTGTTTAAAAACAAAAACCTCTTGGTCATCATAGTTTTGTTTTAAAAAAAAAGAGAGCATAAAATAAAGATCCATAGACGTTGAATACTTTATTAGCGGCAGGGTCGGAAAAGAACAAGAGTTGATCAAAAGAATCCTGATAGGAAAGATGGATCTAACCTAAAATTACATGATAAAAGTGTAGATCCAGTTGGATTCCCTCGGAATAGCCAAACCGATAGTCACTAATGAACCCACATTCTGGAGACACACAAAAAGCTTTACATATGGTCTTGTGTACCTTTTTGGGTACTCGCCAAAATCGTTGCTTAAGCTCATGGTGTAGGCCTACCCCCTTTTGGTACATAATATGTAAAATTCAATGTAAAACCTCAGACAGCTACTGAATAAAATATCTGACACAGAAACTTTGCACAAACTATGTCATATAATTATCTATAAAAAATAATGGAAAATAACGTCGCCATCTCCATGGAGTTATTATACTGGATGTTTATTTCGTAGCCCTTTATTCATGGTGGTATTTTATTGGGGAAATTGTCCGTTCAAAAATTGTGTTATGAAATTGAACTTCAACCTACAGTAAATTTAATAATCGTGATCTACTTCAATGTGTAGTCCTAAGTATTTGAATAGTTTTTAATGTTTTAAATAATTATTTCAAGTGAAAAATATACGACCTAGACCGGGAATCGAACCTAGGACCTTTGGCTTTACGCGCCAACGCTCTACCAACTGAGCTATCCTTAATTTAATGTTTTATTATATTCTACTGTATTGTATTCCTAAAAGGTTTTATGTTTATTTCATCACTGATATTTTATTACTAAATATGTAGTGTGTCAGCAAGTATTTTTTATTATTATTTATTTTTTTTTTAGATAATTTACACTTATATTGTAGCATAGAGAAATCTATGTTGAGTTTGTTGTGGAAAGATCCGTCTTAAATTCTTCAAAAAAATTAAAATGAGATGTTTGGATTCTTGTCTATCTGTCGTCTATAAAGTGCTCCTTAAACATATTGACCGATATTAATCAGCTATATCGCGAATACGACAAAATATATTTTGATTTATAACCTTGATTTTTAGCGGTAGCTACTATAAGACCATAATGAATTTAACAAAATATATTTTAGAGCCTCTTCGGATCTAAATAAAAAGTATTGGTCGTCATCTGTATACAAATTTTCGCTCATATTTTATTAAAACAAATAGGAATAAAGTTTTTCTCAAAGTTGAAAATGATTTTTTTAGAACCATAAGATGTCCAGTTAAACAAATATTTGTAAATATTTCGATAACTACAAAAACATCTTCCTCCCCTGAGAATTTCCCGCCTTGGAGCCACACCTTGGTCAAACAACCAAACACTCATTAAAAAACAAAACTGTCAATTCCAAGCGTTTATCTAGCACCGGTTGTTCGCTCTGTTTGTTTGTCTCGGTCTAAAGTCGCAGTGTTTACATCGGGTTCGACCGACAGACCTTTTCACCACTGTATTTGTCTTCACCTACCGTAAAAAAATACTTCTTTTAAAAAGTAATCATCTTGTTTGCTTAAAGATAAAATTTGACGTTAAGAAAAATGATTAGTTTGACTAATTCTTTAAACAAATACCAGTAAATATAGTAATTATTTAATGTAGTACAGCTAAAAGAGATTTAAAATTTTTTTTTTCAAACACAATTAAGATACAAAATACTATTTATAACAAAAAAGACAGTGTGTTATGATTTAAATAATAAAATTGTGATACGTGTGAATAAACGCGTGAACATATTACTGGAACAATAATAATCTAAAAAAGTGTAAGACATTATTTTAAAGGTTAGGGCAACACAAACGTAGTCATGTTTTTCATTTTAAAAATATTATGGTTTAATTTGACAATAGTTAAAATTAAAATATCACTGTGCTCGGAATATAGTCGTCTTTAAAATGATATTAGTACTAATTGGATGTAGTTTGCGTCATCTGAGAGAGTTCATGCTATCGCTGTGAAATTTCTGTTCATTCCTGCCGAGCCTTAATATTCTCAACAAAACAATAATATCTTTTCGTATTATTATTCTGTGGTACTACAACTTGTGAAAGACGTATGTCTGCTAGATTGTTTTTCAGTCAGGTGATGTGTAGTCAGCATATAGAAAATCGGCGTAATTGTAATACTGGCATCTTAACTTCGCAACCTATCACAGCTCTCATCTTAACCTCACGATTCTGTGTTAACACCGTAACTTTTTAATCTCCAACGGAAATTTGAAACCTCTGGTATGTAAAATGGTAACTGTAACCACCGAAGACTCTGGTTTTCTTATTACTTCCGTAAAAATGAATGGTAAATGCTAACGCAATGTTTCAAAATACTGCAATTTCCACAAATTTTGGGTACCCCAATTACCTACCTATCTATAAAATTATTATAAAAACGATGAAGTCATTACATGCTACATCTATCCCACAATAAACTTCAAAATTTTGTATCATCAACTATTCTGAGATAATTCGAATTTAAACAAATGTAGTAATTAAAAAAAAAACTCAATCGAATTTCTTGTTCTTGAGATCCTAATATTTGACAAAAATTCCAAAACAGACATCGTTTTGAATAAAGTCAAAGTACAGTATGTTCCTAAAGATTCAAAACATCAAGTTTTTACAACAATTAAAACTATTTTCTTAATACGTAATTTGAACGTACAAGATTTTTATTTATTCTTGTTAATATTAGAATTTATCTTATGATTTCTGTGTGGATGAGTGGATGGAATTATACCAAATGCAATCTCACAGACAGGCTCTTATATAGCTACCAATAATATGCTACTACTTTCCAGTGTATCCACATTTTATATTGGAACAATCTTTTTCAACTCATTTCAGGTCAAAGTCCTTCAAACACAGTCTAGGAGAAGTTATCACTAAATCCATAAATTCTGTTCCACATCTAGTAGGATGACAAACAGTTTATTTTCAACAAGCTAGAAAATAAATTAAAATTAATACCAGTAATTACTTTGTTATAAGTGTAAAATATAATTAGACGCTATTTATGAATTATGTGACTTGATAAGTGCTGTTTGTGATAACTTAAAGGCTGGCTAATGGATTGATATCACGTTTTATCTCTAAAATGATTTGTTTTGACTTCACGATGATATGCGCATAGCCGAGATGTTCTACTTTGATATTTATAGCTTTTATTCATGATAGTAGATTGCTTTATATAGTGGCTCTGTGAAATAGTACACCTCGCTCCCTAGTTGTTTTAATACATTTAATAAATCGGGCTACTGACTAACGCTAGACGTAACATGACAATATTCACATGTCAAGAAATAACATACTACAGTTACATTACTCTTGAACAAATCACGGAAAGTAATAATCAAAGTTAAATGCTTTATGAATGACTCACAGATCAAGAAGTAACATACCACAGCTACTGTACGCTTGAACAAATCACGGAAAGTAATAATCAAAGTTAAATGCTTTATGAATGGCTTGCTCCTTAGATTGTGATCGTGATTTACCATTCATTGGGATTATACTGGCTGTGCATGTCGATGAAGATAAATTCTGTAACTGAAAATTTATCTTTTATCACAGATGGGCATCAGTGGCTGGTGACACAATTCGTTAAATTGTATATGATCCGATTATTGTTTTTATTTTAGATTACATTAAAGTTTATAAACAAGTATAATTAAAATTATACGTTTTAAAGAAAATCACAGGAAACAAAACAGTGTACGTGTTATGTAAATAATAATTTATTTGATATTTTTGAAACCCTATGTAACTTGAAAATATTTGTAAAATATAGTTAATGAGTAAGCGTTTTTATTTGTTGACGAGATATAATTTTATTTGGTATTTAAAAAAAAAAAACCGTTAATATTTAAGTTTTATTACTTGCGACTGCTCGTTATGTTTCGTTCATACCTTTATTAGTCGCAGTCGTAGCACCCTTGGAACTGAGCAGTAACTATTTTGAGTGTCATCATTTTAATGAAAAAACCTTATTCATTCTAGTTACAAAGATCCTTATTCATAATGTTGATGGGTTTGTCGGTGACTACATAACAAACAAATAAACAAACAGATGAAATTTCAAATAGTTGAGATAAAACAGAACTTCGATTCGCTCAGTCAATGAAACAATTTATAAACTTATAATAAATCAACCTAAGTCTTGTAATTTGACTATATAAATTAAAGTTTGGGTTAAAAGTTAACTGGATACAAACTGGAGTTAACTGGAACAGTAGTTTAACTGGATACAAAAGTTTGGTTATTTTTTCATTTTAAATCTACGCGTATAGGCCATATATGAAGTAGCTTAAATGTGGATTTCTCTGTCTCTCACTTTTAAGAAATTCGAAAGAATGTTTAAAATTTTGATGTAATAATTTATTTAGGCCTACTCAAAATTTTGTAACCAGAAAACTAATCTATCAGTCACGTATACATTAACGTCGATTATACAAAATCAAGCTTTCATCCTTGATGACGGAAGTCTGGATTTACATGTTTGGCAATTGTTTCTGATCGACTCCATTACTCTTTTAAAGACGTAATTGAAATCATTATCATAAAATCTGTTCAAAGCAGAATGAAAGAACGGTTTCCGCCCACAGAGCAGGCGCAGGCGTCTCGCAAAGTGCTGCCATCTATTATTTTCTAAGTGAGACTGCCGACTTTAATGTTACCTCTAATTGGCTCTTGTCCGCAATTTAACGGTCAGATCAACTATTACCGAAACAAACTCTAATTAATATTTTAAAAAGTGGTCACCTTCCTGTTATTTCCACTATTCCGTCCTAAATCAAACTCAATTTAACTAGATCTAGAAGCCAATATCCAATTTTGTTGTCGTCTTTGATTTAAACACACAAAATAGTTTAGTTCCGAGCTGGTATTCGGAGACGCTTTGTCCATTAATTATTGGTTTCAACTCATTAATGACATCCAAAATATAAAATTGGTAAACGGCTAGTTGTCATTGATTATTACAGATTATTTATTACGCTTAACCCAACACTAAATCTAGGATGTAGCTTAAAGTGAACTTTCAAATGAGCACAACAAATACAAATAATTCAAGGGCGTTACATGGTCTATAAAATTTTGCTATCTTTATCCAAACGCTAGTCTTTTATTCAAGTTGAACTTGTAAATATTTGGTTATTTAAATGTAGGCCTGTAATCTTCTACATAATAAAATATTCTTTAATAGTCCCAAGAGACTGATATTTTTTTTACTAATAACTCACGAACCGGGAATATTGGGAGAGATGGCGACCATACATTTCTTTAGCTTAATAGAGGCTATATGTAAGCATAATGAGATCAACAAGTTTAGAACCGATTTTGAGAAAACATTATTGTTTTATTTCTTTTGACATCTAACCCTGTACTTGGAGATATATGGCTAAAATATGAATATATACTAAATTTCAATAAATAAGTCCACACGTTTTGGGTTGTACTACACTGCAAATACTACAAATAGAAATCATTCCAAAAACCCTGGACTCAGATGACTTCAAAACAGATATATCTGAAAAAAGTTCACATCAATTTTTTGACCTGTCACTTAACTTTCTATACACTAAGTAAATGTGAGAAAGTAAAAATATGAAAGAAATTCAGGAAGGTGTAAAAATATAAGACAAAGTATAAAGACTTTATTTCATTTACCACGTTTCTAAAAAAATGAATACTTTCCCATTTTTGTGGGAAATACTTTTAAAACCATTAGAAAGTTTAAAGGTTAAAAATATTGTGAAACGCTTTTTATAGAAATCTAAACTAGATAGAAAAAAATCGAACAAAGATCTCACAAAAATTATGTTTACTTAATCAAAAGCGTTTCAACGACAAAGTCGCCATCCTCATTGATACATAAGCTACAATAACTAAACATAAACTACAATAACTCCATGAATTATAGAATTATAATTATATTAATTAATGTAGGTATAGTTTAATTATTGTAGATCATTTATCACTGAGGATGGCGACTTTGTGTTTGAAACGCGTTTGATTAAGTAAACGTAATTTTTGTGAAATCCTGTGTTCGAATTTTTTTCTATCTAATATTATCTCACAAGTTAAGCTCAATATTTATTTATAAATCTAAACTAATTGATAAGTCTATGACTCAAAATAAATTTTCAACCATAACATTTTAAACAAAATAATTACAGTAATAACAAAGTGTAAATGATCTGAAATATACATAAATAAAACGGGTGAATGTGCATGTATAAACTGAAGATGATAACCAAGGCAATGAAACCTCGACGTGTATCAAATTGGATTTCAATTTGTGATTGAAGTTTTCAAGAGTGTTGCTCATTTCAAGTGAATGTAACACCACAGTATACTCTCTTGTCTGTGTTAAAACTCGTTGAATATGCATTGCGTACAATTACACGTTCAATTGCTGTACGAGTGGGAGACAGCGCTGAGAACAACCCCTACTCTAGTTTCAGAGTACACATAGGTGTCAAAAACATGCTTCAACAGGAAATGTCACCGTATAACATCACTTATCCTTTCCTTCTTAAATTTAATTCAAAATAATGCAAAATTCACAATATAACAAAAACTAAAGTAATTAAGTAATTTTAAAAAAGTTGCCTATGATGTACAATTTTTATATCTTTTGAAAGAACGTGATTCAGGTCAGGAAAAATACTTCCACTTCCAAAAATATAGTTGGATGAAAACTTCGCGCACTTGTACAGTTAAAAAACAACCACTTTTGCAAAACAATTACAACACATTCAAATGAAAATATTCAAACGTTACAGTAAAATTAATAAGCAGCGAATATATATTTTTGTAATAGTTGTAAATTATTTCATATACACATTTAATGAATCCTAACGTGGAAAAGTGCCAATAAAATTTAAGATGTAAAGAGTCGGAATGTGAGCACACCTTGGCACGAATAGACGTGGGAGTACAATTTGTCTGAAAGAAGGACAGACATAATAGACTTATAATGAGGAAAGCAAAAGATCACTTGTCCAAATGATGTCACGATCATTATCTTTGTCAGATGAATATTAAGCATCGCAACAATGGAACCGTGTATGACATAATCACTTTGCCAGCACAAGTTGCTCTTTTGTCAACCAAAACTTTTAGCGGTTAGAGTTTTCAAATTGAACGATTACTTAAATTTTAATATGTCGCACATTTTACTTTCCAAAAATATAAAAAATTCAACGTTAAATTCAAGGTCAGCAACTTAAAAAATATAAGTATTTTTAAGTTTCATAATAATCTTAAATTTATTTTAAACTATGAAAGTATCCTGTGATTAAGTACGTACTGACTGGTTTAATATTCGATCACAGTTGTGTAAAAGTGCATATTATATCATCATTTAACTAGCTAAACTGAGTTAGTTACCACCTCTTGCATTCTAGTGTCTATGTGCGCATACAGAGCAATTGGTGCGCGGATGTCGGTGGCTCATGAAGTTCACTTCAACTTTCCATACGCGTCAAGTTTGCGTTTTCCCGTTTCACTTGGTAGTGCCCATTCCCACACTTTCTTAGACCTCTTTCTTACATTATTACGATAAAAAGTCTTTCCCCTTCAAAGGTTTCTATAATGTTTATATCTATTCCTATCTCATCTGTTATGTGAGGGTTCCTCACTCTGTCCATCTTTTTTTCCGATAACATCATCTCCAGTAGTTCATAACCATCGCTCCAATTTTTAACCTGTTTGATAACTCCACTCCTTACGTGCCTTTGACAGTATTGTAAATTTGAATGTTATTGGTTTTTGATATGCTTAAACCCTGCAGTAAACTGGTCAGTCTACTTGCCAGATTTCCTTAACTCATGTTTGTCTTCATCTCTTCATTACTTCCTCCTTCAGCGATGGTCCATTCATAATATTTGCAGACATATATATATATATATATATATATATATATATATATATATATATATATATATTAAATGTTTAATAAAAATCAATCAATACATATTTCGACATTTTTGGTTAATTTAAGTTATAGGATGTCTGAAGATTTAGTTGTTAGAGGTGCAGCTAGCCCGTTGCAGTTTGGACTAGTAAATAATCTAAAGTTAAGCAAGTTCGAATTCGGTTGGTAGTATTCCGATTCCTTGTATTACATTACCCTCCATCTTCAGTGTTTTACTGGGCATCCAATAAATAGGTTTAAAAAAATCTTGTAATCTATTCGTGTTGACCGCTTCATAATACATAAATATTTACTTCAATATTAGTCAATTAAAAATTTCATCATTTTTAATTTTTTTAAAATTTCTAGTCATCACATGACTTTAGTTTTTTGGTAAAATATCGGTAATCTTAAGTTGGCGAGTTGAAAAACATAGATATTATTAAGTTTGATAAAAATCTTTTACAAGTTGCAGTTATCTCACCAAATATGTACAAACTTATGTCTCATTCAAACCCAGAACATCAAAATACATAAAGATCAAAATCCTTCCTTTAATAAAAAGTTTCTAAAATTCCTGATCAACTATTCTATCTAGATTCCTTAAGAAATTTGCTGCAAATTTAGATATTTCAATGGAGATCTACCTTTCGAAATTTGGATTTAATTGAACAACCTATTCTTATTAAATAGTGAACACTATTTTTCACTCTCGATCTTTTTCACCGAAAGCTCTTAAAACATTAGGTAAACAATTTACTAATTTCCATGGAGCACCGATCATACATCAAACTTGAAAATCTGACCACCTTTTACACGATAATGTGTGACATAAATGACATAGACGTAGAGTTAGATTGTCAGACGGACATCGTGCGGGACTAACGTAAACTCGATGTTCAACGATTTTCACAATCACGATACCTATTATAATATTAAGAAAATTCTTTTCTTCTGACAAATTAATTGAAATTTCCAATTTATCCTTCAAACATTTATTTTCTTCTTAAAATAATATATATATATATATATATATATATATATAATATATTATATATTCTTTTATAATAATATATCGTAAAGCATTCTAATTCTGTTCATTTAATTCTTCTCACTACAAGGCGAGCAATTTATTTTCCCCTCCGGTCCTACACTTGTGCGTAATTATTAGTGTCATATGTGTTGGTAGGCGTTAAACGTATTATTCCAGCATTAATTTGTTTTATTTTATTTAATACAATGTTTTAGTGAAATTTCCTTACGCTTTAACGTATTTTGATAACGTTTGGTCCAAGGAGTGTTGCAACTTCATGCTATTCTGTACGTTTCTGTTATGCTGTCATGATAGGTCGCAAATTTACCGACTTCGACCTTGGCGTTGATATTAAAATCAACATTGTTTTACAAATTAAGCTGTTAAAAGTCCTACAAAAGAAAGATAACCAGAAAAATCGTTTCGAACGGCCACTCTTTTTCAATCATATTTATCTAATTTGTAAAACATAATTAGGATGAATAAGTTGTCTAATATTAAACTAAAATTTCAATTTTTAGAGATATTGGTGCTGATTTGCCGTAATTTTGAAGTTATTTAATAACATTTATAGTTTTTAATAATAAATTTATTAATTTATATCATAGGAAACAAATTTAGGCATCGTTGATTGCAGATTTTAAAGATGAACAAAATGAGATATTTTGGGATGTTATGAGAAATTTTGGAAATCAATTCCCATAGAAAAATAGTTTGTTGTAAATTTCAAAATAGGCCTCCAAATTTTAAATGACTCAACCGATTTTTCTTGTAAAAACTTGACTAACTAGTAAAATTCGAATCTACATAAAAAGTTTGAGCAAAATCGGTCTAAAATTACGACATCTAAAGGATTTATACTACACACAATACAAATAGCTATTATTTCCATATCAGATATTCAATAGTAAGTACAACAGAAAGAAGTATAATCATATGAAGATGAAACAAATGTGAATATATTTCATTTGGTTTTAAATTCTCCTAAATTTAACTAAATGCTCGTATTTACAGAGTTTTATCATTTAAACTAGTGATAAAACTCAAGCCTATTGGCATTCGGGCGAACGATATGAGCAGTTCTAGAAAGAGAGTGAGAGAGAGAGAGTGGCTTCCACCACGCCGAAGTCAATATGGTCATTCCGAGAACCTAACACTGCCTTGTTGATTTTTCACCTTAGCTGTTTAGTTTGTAGGCTTCTTTCATTAGCGCACATTCCAGAGCCGACTTCCCATTCTTCAAAATAAATCCAAACATATTATTTTAAAACATTTCAAGAAATAAACAGTTACTTCGAAAAGTGTAGCTTTGTATATTGTGCCCTTTTTTCAGTTGGAGACGAATGGTGCTTCATTTACATTAAAAACAAAGTCCTGTTTTAGCACGGCCTTTTGGTATTACGTTTGTATATTTTTTACGCAGTTACGGCCCAACGCGTACTAATACATAGTTGTGAAAATGAAAAATAAGAGTCTTCTCAACATGCCGAACGATGTATGGTTTTTAAAATGGCAGCCTTTCAAAACACTGCTGCAATTTTATATTATGGACGCGGTTGTTCTGACACTGTGCTCTCTGAAGTACTAATATAATGGTACAAATCAGGTATAACGAGCAGATTTACTTCTTTCATTTGTTACATTTAAAACCTTAAATAGTTTCATAGGGTTACAAAAAAAACTTTCATAACAGTTATAGTCTTTTATTTTCTGTTATTTCCTCTAAAACTTGATATCATATTCAAATAGATCTAACTTGTATATATGCATTTATGAATTAAAGGAAAATATAAACTGTAGTCAGATCGTTTACACTTCCAACGAGGAACGTCGTCTATTGTTCATAGAACTCTTAGTTATCATCAGGTTTAACAAATGACAAATATACTACGAAATTCATTTCCGATATATTTTAACGTCTGGTGACCTACCATTTTATTTATTTATTTGTACAAAATCTCACGGAAGAGAGTAAAATTATCAAGAACATTAGAAGTCTATGTTCTTGTTACATGTTTAATAAGGACGAAGAACTATGGCAAGTGTATTTTATAATGATTTTTTGAAAGTAAATATAACTGTTTAATTTTTACGTTGAATTTACCCAGCAGATTATTTAGTGAACAGCTCTTGTAATTTATTCTTTGTTCTTTTTGTTTCAGAGAACCTAACAATAAGGTCAACGGACTTTTCGTTAAAACTAACGATTTTTGGAGAAGAGTCGAAACGATACCTTTGCTTCAACAAGAAGTGGAAGGTTGTAGGATCGGTAGGTAGAATTCACTTGTCTATTTAAATTTATTTTAACACAAGTTACAACCTTTAAAGTATTATTTAACAATTTAAATACATATGGTTTTTATAACTCTTTTAAACACTATAATTTGATTTTCAAGCTTTTATGTAACATCACTGACTTCTTTAACAACGGTGGCAGAGTCGGAAGCTGCATATGTGTCGTTAAACAAGAACAGAGGAACCAATCTATGTATTTATGTCTCTTTTATTGGACTAACGCATTTTCAACTGGCTCACCCGCTCTATGTCTCGCGTCCACCTTCTATGGCTCTTGAAAATTATAAGATCAGTAGAGTTTTATATTTTTCAATTACATTAAGATTAATTTAGATGAAGTAAAAACTGCATTTTAACTGTCCAGTTTTTCTTAATTGTTCCAACAAATATTTTTAATTCTTTTTCTTTAAAGTAACGTGTATACTCCTACTATTCTGTATAAATTGAATTTCATAATACATTTTAACAGGAATTATATTATTAGTAAAGTATTATAATAGATAGCCTTGTAGGAATATTTGCTTTCGCTTCAACTGATTCTCAAATTGAAAGACACTACCTGATAAATGTTATCAAAACTGATAAAATTACATTTCTTGATATTAAAAAATAAAAATAAACAACAAAAACTCTGTTGTTCAATAAATGGGACACTTTAAGTGAAACACATCCATTTTTTACTATGTGGTTAAAATATTTTAAAATCAAATTATCCGTACAACTATCAGAAATTTGACTTTTAAGTTGACAATTAAAACACACTTAGATTATAACCTCGTCCCACAGAATTTGAGATCAGTACAAATTAAAAAAATAATTTGTGTCTACTCATAATTTTTTAAATGAGCTTAATCAATATATAAATGTATCTTAATATAATATAAATATATTAACATAATTATGAAATGTAGAGGCTTCTGAGCCAACCCAGTGTATCAAACAGCATGAGAAGAATAATTTTTAGTGTTCAGAAGTAGGTTCCTTAATAGTGTAAAATAGTTTTTTACTGCAGTCATAAAAACAAAAATATAAATTGAATTACTACTATAAATTAATTATAAGTTTGAATATTTATGTTCTTTAGACTGCTATACTCTTATGTGAACAATTTTGTTCAGTGATTATGTGCACTATTTATTTATTTTTTACTAAATTTTTTAATAAACTATAAACTACCAGTTTTATAGACTATGCACCGATACATTAAGCGGGAAAGTCAACCAAAAACACGTTAGGATAATAAAAGAATGAAAGAAATACATAAGAGGTAATTTCCTCCTTGTTTAATGGCGTATTTGCAGCATCTCTGTACCGCTGTTAACAAAGTCAACAGCTGTTCGCTGTTACATAAAAACAAGAAAATTAAATCATAGTCTTTAAAAAGAAATTACGTACTATAAACGTGGGTTTTTACAAGTTTCTTTTTAGTTGCTTACAAGAAACAAAGGTTATTTATTCTTACAATAAATGAGACAAAGTAGTAAACCAACTACCACAGTTGTCTATTTTATAATCATTATGGATGTTGAAGACGATATTTATGAAAAGTACTACAAAAGATATCAAAAAAAATATATTAGTCAAACTCTGGATATTATTCCATTTCATCTATACTGATAGTTTCCATTTCTTACAAAAAATACGACATGGAGTTTTCACGTTTCACTGCGCACACGTTAATATCTTAAGGCAGGTGAATTACAGTAGAACTGTTTTAGCTGTGCGATTAGTAGTCCGCGCTGAGTACACCCCCCTTCTTCGGAGTGTCTATAAAAGTCAAAAACATCTTCCTCATCTGGAAGTATCATCAGATAACATTAATGATCTTTACCTTCTTGAATTTAGTTCGAAATAATACAACTATCACCAAATATTACAACCCATGTATAAAATTACAACCCATTATAAAATCTCTGTCTATAGCGTTGTTGTTAAAGGTTACAATTTTTTTAATGGGAGATCGAGAAGCCATCTCTCCAATTCGACACCGAATGGTTTTATTATAGAACATATAAATCTATACCAACTAAATTTTAAGTTCCTCCGCAGGAATTGGACCCGGTTCTTCTCACTTACAATAAGAGCGGTAACCACTTTACCAATCAGAGTCCCAGAAAGTGTACAATTCTGACCAGTTAAATTCCCCCCTCACCCATTGGATAGAAGATCAGTTACACAGCTAAATGAGATGGAATATAAGTATTTCTGTCTCTTTCGTTTCCACACACGTAACATGTTTTAAAATCCTAACGTAATCTTAACGACCTAAGCTAACCTAACTATGCAATGGTATATAAAATATATCATTCTATCAAAAGTAATTATTTTTATTCCCCCTCTCACATAACTTTACAATTTACATTGTGTTATTTAATAGTTTATATAAATATATATTTATTTTTCAAATAAAACCGCTGCTTTTGGTTTAAAATAACATTATAACTTTTATTTTTATTTCAGTTGAGAGACAGAGGACCAATGTGTCAGTTCTACGAAGAAATGGGACAAAACGGCTACAGCAGGTTTCGCTCGGCAGCAGACAAGAAACACTTTCTGGGGTTCAACAAGCGAGGACGGCCGCTCAGAGGAAATCAGTTGAAAACACCCAATCCAAAATGTCTCAACTTTCTGAAATTCGACGCTGAATTTAGTATACCTGATTTCAACGCACAAATGGCTGAAGGCGGCATCGTCAACCAATCTTTATACCAAGGGCGGCTACCCTTCTTAAACTCAAAACGCACAAAACCTACGAGTGAACCCAAGAGTTCGACACAACCCACTCATAGGTTACGACACAATCGTAAAAAACTGCGTCTTTTAAAACCTAAAAACATTCCTTGAATAAAAACTATCATATAAATGTGAGCTCTAGAAAGCGATGGGCGTAGCTATACAAGTCGATGTAGTACCGAAGATATTAGATACGTAGCCGATTATTTTATGTGGCTTAATTCGGCGCTTCTCGGTGTCTCATAACGCAACAAAATCCTTGTCTTGCAAATTAGTGATTTGTTTTTTGTAATTACCTCTAATAATTTATTTAAATTGGCCACATATTTTTCGTATAAGCGTTTCTATAGTAACGTGTGCCTATCTGTGTCTATGGATTTCGGAATCAAAACGCATTTGACAGATATGAACAGCATTGAAAGCTATTTCGCTTTAATGTGTAGGTTTAATGTATGTGTACAATTTGTTAATACGTGTGATACGGACACTATTAAATGTGTTTTATGTGTAGTTAAAGACAACTTGTGTTGTGATTATATTGTTTATATTTTGTATATGTTGCTCTGATCGTATGAAACCCACCATAATATATTTATAAACATTTTTATTAATTTAATAACTATAACACAACGGATCAAATAATCAAAGTACATGCCTCAGTCAATCAGTTTCTATTGTATATTTTGTATATGTATTTCTAATCTTAATTATTTTTATAGAAACGTTATAATTTTGGTTGTTACAAATAACAAACTGTACTTATGAGAGCTTAGATACACTACTAAAGATCTGATCATGACTTACAGATTAAAAGACAATTAATTTAAGATGAACTATACTAAGAAGAAGAATACATGTATATTTCGTCAAGCTATTATTCCTTCTGGAAATATTTTTGCCAATACTTTTGTTACCTTTTCAGTGTGTAAAATATAGATTTTTTTTATTACTAAGTATAAAAGTAGTTCACTATAATATAGTTCACACTAATGAAGTACAGATGATAAAATTATAGATTTTGTTGAGGTATACCATTATTAGTTTACTATGCTTTAAAGAGTTCATTCCAATTATAAATCTTTTTCATTCACATGGCGGAAAAGATAAACAATACAGTGAATTTAATTATCTGTTTTAACCAGCTATTAATTAAATTAGCTTAAAAGGATATAAAACAATGATTAAAATATTCCATTTATCGATTTTATGCTGTTGATTGTTATGTATACATTATCTTATGCAATGTACACTTTTTTTAGATAACAAATTTTATAATATATAATATTCCACGAGTATTCTAGTCTATGAAAATAGAAACAACACTTGTAATTCAAAACAATATCTAAAGAAAATTGTAGTACAGATAAAAACATTTCAACGTCACATGATGACAACAACAAAGAGATCTTACATAAGTTGCAGTACTTGAACTACAATCATATCCACCTTGACTAAAGCAAAAACAATAATATTATTTATCTATTCACTTGAAATGGGTAACATTTGTGAAAACTTCAATCACTAAAGAAAGACAACACAATTTATGAGAACAAATACTTTACTTGTAACAATACAACGTTTAAGACTGTCATCATCTTCAGTTGTTATAATGTACACAAACTTTTATGATACCGAATCACTAAAGTATAGTAGAGGACTTGTCATTTACGGTTGAGTAGCAGAAACGTTTGTGTATATGTACCAACTGAAGATGATGACATTCGCTGAAACGTTGTCTTGAAAAAATCAAATATTTATTTTAGAAATATTTTTGTTCTATTTCAATTGGATATCAATATTATAAAATCTTAGAATGATTATTTTTTTAAATTACAAATTATTTTCAAGTTCTTTTTCCAATCTTTGCAACGGTGAAGAATTCACTTTTAAAAACGAAACAATCTAACAACCATTTATCTTTATCCATTTTTGTCTGGTACATCATTACAGATTCTCTCAAAATATTCACAATATTCTTTCGATTGTATTGATAATAAATAGAAACAAATGTAAAATTTCTACACATGCTTATTCAGTGCAGATATAATCTTTGCTGAGGTTCGGCTATGCTTTGTAAAATTTAACAAGTTTAATTAAAACTCATACGTTATTAAATGTAACAACATAAATGCGTGAATAAGTAATAATAAAACTCTAAAATATGCTAAATTCGACATATAAAAATAATACTAAATTTGAATGCAGTTAAATTGGAAATTAAGTTTATAATATATTTAAAACAAGCCTATGTAACACATGTGGATGGTCTTTTAAATCTGTTTAATTAAAAAAATATATAATTCCTAGATTAATATTAATAATTTTTTGTGAAAAGTTATTAGACATTGATTTTGATTCAACATTTTTGTATAGCCTTGTAGCGCAAATTTGTGGCTTTTATTTAAATAATTTGAACATTCCATTCTATTACCATGTAATTAAATATGTATCTGCTATGTCATATATATGTGTTTAGTTATATTAACTTTTAATATATATTAAAATATGAACCGAAACTAGCAACTAGATTTTTAACATTTTGTCAATGGCTAAAAGCATTAGTGTTTGAATAACTGCGAACATAGGTCACTGTGTATTTGCTTCACTGTGTTAGAAATAAAATATAAGTAGCCGCAATTGTATTTATTTTTATAAAATATAGATTGTGTGAATAAGTAATGATTAAGAGGCGAACTAAGATGACTGATACAAAGTGCCGATAATAATAAACTAAAAGCAACAGACAATGGATGACTTGATTTAAACTTTATGTTTTCGAAATGATTGAATTCGGTGCTCCTTGCTGTCCCCTTATGTGTTATCTTCTGTAATTTTACAGGTGACAAACCATAAAGTAAAACGTAAAATAAATTATTATTTAGTTGAAATATTGACCAGGATTCGAACTCAATAAGTGTGCAGATTAAGAATAGTCTCCGGGGTGAGGACCCATCGTAGGTTCGAATCTTGGTGAGATAAGAAAACGTTTACATATCTGTTTACTTTATAAACTTTATTCTATACATTTTAAAGTTTTTCGTTAATATTAAAGAATAATTTGATTAGTAATATATTCTAATAAATAAAAAATACTTTATCAAGGTAAAAACAGTAGAGAATGCCGAGCAACCCCTAAAAACAAGCATATAGCTTATCCTATATGCTTATAAGCAAAAAAATCGAGCCCATCCTGAGCATTTCCGAAATAGTCCGAAAATTTGACGTTAATTCCGATTGCATTATCATTTGTCTCTAGATAAAATTTACTTACAACTGAAAACACTTACCGAGTTTATAGAAGTTTAACCTCAAAAAATTAAATATTTATTTTGCAGCATTTCAGAATTGAAAATACCCCTATTAAACAATTTCATAAAATAAAATTGTGTTTTATTTGTTTGTATTAATGTAAAAACAGCAGCATAGGTTACTTTTTATGTTCAAGATTTTGTCTAACATAAAAATTTAACTAACCGTTAAGTTAAAATTAACAAAAATAGTAAAGAAAAGAACGAATGTCCAAAATTAAATGAAACGCAAAGACTGGTAAATGTATAGGATCCACGTATGATTGTCAGCATAAAAACGGAGCACTGGTTTTCACACTTTTAATATATTCAGTAGATGCATTGCAGACAAATCCGTCATCAAAAACTTGATAATGTTGTCGAATACTGCTTGATTATAATACTAGTAGACTATTAAATAATATACCTCAGATCATTGTTACGTTAGAAGCCCACCAGAGCGCATTGTACTTAGTGTTAGATTTGTTGTTACCAGGTGCAGATAGTGAGCGACTGTGCTGCTATCTGCAACTTGCATGTAAGCATTACTAACGTCCATGTAATCATAGTTAGGTTTTTGTACAAAGTTTGTTTATATAGAAATCAATGTAAGCTTTTGTTGAAGGAAAATTAAAAACTAAGCATTCGGTGTGGCTAGCACTGATTTAATGTAATTAGTAAAAAAGATTTACATAAAATAAAAATAATATTATTTAATTTAAAAAGTTACTAATTGACTGTATTATTTGTAAAGAATTGATTCAAGTAATTGTATTTTTGTCGTTTTAACAACACTTTCTTCGAAAACTTTATTTTAAATTGCTCCATAAACATTCTTATGTCTTATTGAATAATATTTTAACAGTATTATATTATTAAAGTAACATTTCTTCACTTTTCTTGAGTAATTTTGTGTAATTTTATTTCACACTTTGATCCTGAATGTCCCATCGGTTTAGATACTGGTTTGATATACGCATCAATGGTGGTTGATAAGTTCATGCGCTTTTTTATTCTGTATTTTAGAAGAAGAAATAGATATAAATGAAAAAAATAAGACTTTAAATCTATTTCCTCAATTTAATCTATAACTCGTATTAAAGACAACGAACTTTTAATTCTGAACAACAAGCAAAATAAACTTGTGAAAACAACTGTTACAGTATTGTTAAATATATATAATGTTTCAATAACTTGGAAAATAGTTGAAATTTATTGTATAACAATAGCTTCATCGCAACTGCCTACAAACACGGACTAAGTGAATGATGTCTTTGAGTAGTGGCTAACATGTGTCTAGTTAAAACTGGGACTTAAAGAGTGCAGTCAGTATTTGACCAACAAACCATGCAATGCCCTTACATTCATTCCTGTAATTCATTAGGCTTGGTTTATTTATATCTAGCCTTTACTAAAATACTTCAATACACTATTATATTACAACCTAATTTTGTCTGGATTTTACGTTTTGTTACCAACTTTGTTTTTAACCATAACTCTCTTAATCTTTACATAAATTTGGCTTAAAACGAGCTGTAGACCTTATTTAAACGTATACTTAAAAAACGCAAAGTTATCGATGAAAAACAATCTATAGTGGGAGCTATTTTCAAATTCATTGACCCACTGTGATGAGAAGCTTATCAGATCATCCCTAAGATGTTTGATATCTAACTGGTCTAAATTTGTAGTAAATCATGTTGATCGATCGATATTTATCGTTCTTATTGGAGTTTGAAGTTGTTATAGTTTGATTTCGTTCAGAAAACTGAGCCTTTTATTTTTACGATAATTAGTTTGTTGACGACAAATTTTCTAAGTATATACATATATTTTCACCAACAAATTAATTTTGGAAAAAAAATGTTGAATTATGAATGTATTTAATGTTCATCAGAGATTTAATAGTATCAAGAAAAAATAAAACTTAAGAAGAACAACTAGGTAACATATACTTGGGAGAAAAGTTTTAAGGGCACAATGTCATCGAATAATATTAATATTTCAAAATTTTAAAAATCCAGGTCACAGATTTTAATTTAAGTTATTTAATACTTACTCCGTCCGGTGAGTTACTTTGTAACATAGGTTACGCATTTCAGAACGTATGTTCATACTCGCTCCTGAGAAGTCGTTACAACATTAAAACACTACAAAACGTACAAATCACATACAATAAACAAATAACTTTCAAAGGCGCGACAGGTGTACAAAAACGGTTCAAGAACGACATTCGTTTGACAAGTAGTTCTTGAACCGTTGGTGTACACCCGTCGCGCATTTTAATGTTATTTGTTTATTGTATGTGATTTGTACGTTTTGTAGTGTTTTAATGTTTTAGCGACCTCTCAGGAGCGAGTCTGAACATACATTCTGAAATGCGTAACCTATGTTACAAAGTAACTCACCGGACGGAGTAAGTATTAAATAACTTAAATTAATTATTTACGTTTTAATGTTTTTCTAATAATGTTTCTCTTGTAATTTCTATTCAAATCTGAATTACACAACATTTTAAACACGGCTGGAGTTTGGAAAGGAGTCAGACTGATGAAATAAACCGAATGTGAAACTCGATAGAATAAAATAACTTGAAAACATCTTGTAACACCGACAACAATAATGGTAGTCTGTACTTTTCAATTTTTATACTATTTGTAGCAAACCATAATATACAAAACGACTACGTCAATGGAGGTGCCGATGGATGTTGAAGGAGACTATGGCCAGCTACTTAAGCTTAATTTAGTTCAATGGGAAAAAATGATACATACGAGGAACCTGAAATTGGAAAAGTCAGTTCTATGTGTGGCTGCGTACAAGTTTTTACCATCTCTTCAAGATGTTTATGTTTTAATAGGCCTACCCTACGTAAATAGCTAAAGTATCTAAACAGATAGCCAACCTCAAAACACGCAGGGAACTGGATTACTATTGTACGTATCAAGTATGTAGTAGAGGACTTTCCATTTTTGAAAACACAAAACAGATTTCAATCAGAAGTCTGGTGATCTTATAGTACTCACGTCTAAATGAAGTAGGATAATTGGATTTAGTGAAGTGATAGTTTACTCTGTCATGCGGCCTTGAAAACTAAGGCTAAGGTTGAAACCTTGCTTTGTGAATTAATGCAAATGGGTGTACTCAACATATTAGTGGGTAAGAAAAGAATGATCCTGGTGTAAACTACAGGACATTCTAGAGTAGAAGAGAAAGAGAAATAAGACGAGTTGATAAAGATGAGTACACACGACGATGGTAGAAAACCACCCTGCATGGTGATTATATCAGAGGCTACGTGCAGAAGACTGCTTCCAGCAAGGGATTATAGGTAGGTGGAAGTAAAAAAATTGTGAGAGTGAGCGACGAAGCAAGAGGAAAGGCAAAAACAGGTTGAACAGTGACCATCTTATGATGGTGATTTGTCTGTTGGTAGGACAATGAACCCAGAACAGACATTTTAACAAGACAGATATGAGGTATGACCATTCTTGTATTAGATGAGGGGCGATGGAAACATCAAATTATTTAGTGAAAGAATGTTCCGGATATGAAGATATTCGATGTAAAGTGTTTGGAATTGTGGAACCTACAAATAAGGATGTTCGTTGTACATGTCCATAGATATTTTGTATTTGGTGAGGTTCGCAAAGATTACAGATAGGTTTGGAAGAATGAAAATGTTTTTGTACATATACATAATGGACCAACGTAACCTTACTGTCGAACTTTGACCTGTCTTAATGTAAATAACAACTATCTGCGGGATAAATGAATGAGCAGAGTAATGAACGGATAAAACCTACGCCACGAACAAATTTTGTCCGACTTTCTCGTCTTTGGAGAGACTGAATTTCAGCAAGGTTGAAATTGCCTGAACGCTCACAAAAAATTGTTTTAAAAAAATCATAAAATATTGGTGGAATATAAACTTTAAGAAAGTTTGTCTTAAGCATCCTTAAGTGTGCGTAAATCCACTAAGATAAAATGGTAGTGTGATGTTTACAGTACATAAGAAATCTTGTACTAATACTTATTGTATTACTTCTGAAAAACTTACTTTTAAATTAGATATAAGTATGCAACAGGATATTTTAAATAAAATTATACTACAAATCAGAAAATCATTAGAACGATTATCTGTGTTCGTATCTTCTGGGTAAAATATTGCCCCCACCCCCATATAAAAATGTCATTAGGAAATATTGACACTTAAAATCTATGTTGTTTTATAATTAGGAAGTTCCATAACAAATTCCAGGATATTAAACCAGTTTATATTTATATTTACAAACGATAGTGGTAAAATTGAAGCTAAAGCCATGGTTGATTGTATTAATATCTGTATTGACTAATCTTAAACATACTTTATACGATAAATAATTCTCGTCATTTGTAGACCTCGCTAATTTTACTTTGAAATTGTCATAACTTAAACATCGCTTGCAAAATAACACCTTGAGTTCAAGGAATAGTTGTACACTATTATGAGGAGGATCTTATAAAGACCATAACTCCTTATTGTCTGTTTAAAATTTAATTCTATTTCAAGCAGATATTTTTTGGGTAGAGATTTACACACACACACATACGTAAATCCACGAGGAATACCACACATAAGGAGAGCAGGACATAATTCTTCGCAAGATACAGCCAATTAAGTTGTAAACGGAAGGACAAAGACGTGATTGACAGTTCGGCCAACTTCAAACACCTTCTCCACAGGTAACCTTTTAGAAGACCTTCTCGGAACCTTTGTGCGTTAAGGAAACTAAAACGCTTTTAACAAAGATCATCTCAAGGGATGCCCCGGCGACGATTTATGTTGCTTTAGTGTTTTAACTACGAATTTAAGACTAGATCTCGGCCTCACATTAAGTTATCGTAGAAAGAGTTAAACGGATAATTCGAAGTATTTCTAAGCTAGCTTTTTCAATAGATGTAGCTCACAATGTGATTGTTGTTTAAAATGTCTTTGCATCAGTCCCTATAAATTATATTATAAGAAAGTTTAATTTAGTCAAAAAACTAAATTTATTACAAATAAAACTAGTCATACGTGTGGGATATGTTTAAAAGTTCCTATAACGAAATAACTAAAAACGTTTATTTTTTCCTTAATTTTGTTTTTCTAAACAAATTTAGACCTTCTGAAATAGATGATATGATGGGTCCAGATTTGTTATAGGATTTGTTATAATTACTGGCATAATTCATATAATCTTTTTCCAGTAAGCAATAACTAAGACTTTGTTGTACGTTTTAAAATTTTCCCTTGATAAAAATATTTTGATTTTTGAACTACAAACACGATTTTACTTCTTATTTTTATTGTATGTCGAAGGATAACTTAGTTTTCAATCAAATGAAAAAGACATAATTTCCTAATAATTAACTAGAACACATAGAAGTTATTATTAATGTGTCAATATAACGAACTAAATTTAGAAATACATACCTTACATAAAATTAAGTGAAAAACCTCCTTGTTTTGGCTTTCTTCTTATAAACGCAACACAACAACAAATATTTCCAATTTTTAGAAAATGTTTGAAGCTCAGAAAAACATTACAGATATAATATGAAATTTCGTCCTTTAAATATGAATAACATGATGCCTCATTTATTAAGATCTGATAATATATATATATATATATATATATATATATATATATATATATATATATATATATTATTATTATTATGAATTTCTTACCGAATAAACAAGTATTGGATTTGACAGCGAACTAGGTTTTCATCTTGTGTTTCCTTAAAATAACTTGCGTTTATTCCAAACTCTTTACTTTTACGAAAACAAATTGCAGAACACATTTTATTGGACATTATTTTTTGAATAAAATAATATCTTATTTCTTAATACATGTATTTCAGTGCGAGTGAAAATTCATTAAATCATAACTTAATTCATTCAATCCAACAAATTTATGTAAGGTACAATAAAAGGGTCTACATAATCAGTTCAGATAATCAACTGATTTTAGCCAAAACTACTTGATGTTAATTAATTTTTAATAGAGTACTGCAAAACCAGCCGTTTTTTGTTTATTTCTTAACAATAAAGTGTAAAACCCAGCTGATTTTCATGTTTTTTTTCTTTCTTTCTCTAAGAAGAATAAATAAAAGACAAAATGTCGCAAAATCATGTTTAAAAGCCAAAAGTGTTTCAACACAAATGTCGACATCTTCGATGATACAACTTCCAATGAATAGAATCTTCGTTGGATGATTAGTACACAATGGATCCACATTTAGAACTGTACAACGAGTTGGATAAAAACTGTCAGATGGAACTTACAGATGGTCACACCTCACTATAACATTTAAAAGAAAAGCACTTATTTAACAGAAAATTCGGGAGTCTTAATACTATAGAGTATATCATATTTTTGTAAATCTGGTTCTTATAACGAGTCTGATAATATAACGTGTCAGACAGCTTATAAGTTAACATAAGATACGATTTTTTTTATTTGTCGTGTATTCGTTTTACTTAACTAGTATATAAAGTATAAGATAAGTTTGGTAATCGCAAAAATTACCACTTCCTTTTTTCGACTGATGTTCTCGTTTCATGGTATCAGCAAACCGACGTGCAGTATGTCCGTCATTTGTCGTTGGCTATGTTGTCGTCTTTACGTAAGCACGATACCAGCCACAAAAATTGCGATAGTAACACTAACTTTGCTATAGAGGACTACATTGTGCCTTATCGAAATTAAGAAAAATCGTATTGGAAATGTGTAACAGTTTTTTGTTCATATCTCGTGTGCTATTCAACTTATAACACAATATATTAGATATAAATCTGCAGATTTTAATTTGCATGTAATGGTACCAAACCCCACATCTCACAACAGCGCTGTTATTGTCAAAAATATCATTTCTAACTAAATCCTTCCAAGAAAATATGACAGAGACGAATCACCGACACGACCGAAAACATTTTAAAGCAGAACACATCCTCGAGGGTCTAACCGTCATCAAGAAATTAGTGATACAAACAATTAAGAGGATCAGAAAACTGTGTAACAACTGTTTTGTACAAAAACGTAGGCTACAACCTACTGGATAAAACCCTTTTAATTACTAATACAATTTAACACTTCCTTCGAGACGTAAGAAACCAACTTAGGAGCATTAAATGTAGTAAGTCTGTTTGTGGCTTGGTGCGCAACAACTTGAATTTGATTTTGTGAACCAGTTTCATAAAATTAATTATAGATATAGGTTCTAGATAAGAAGAAACTACTATTCCTGTTTAATTTTGTTCTATCATTTTTTTAAACTTATGCAACGAATAGTAAAACAAAAATTCTGACCACTACCCTTCTTATTGATAAATATTTCTAAATCTAAGGGTGGTTTTTTTAATGTAACTCTTTCATTTTATATCGTAAAAACACGTTTAGATATCATTGAATGTAGATTTTAAAGCTAAATCAAATAAGATAAGTTATTGTCGGACTAGGTAAAATGTTTGGATGGAAAGCTGTTCACAAGAAAGTTTTTTTTATTTATTTTTTTATATCTACAATTTATTATCTTTAACGAATTTGCCCAATGGCTTTCAAAGTCAATATTATAAACCAAATTTCAATAAAATCGGGTTACAATTAAATAGTCTAAGGCGTGAAGTAACATCGATATATAGGAGTATAATGGTGCCTAGTTACACGAATGGAGGATCGGTGGACATTTGATTGTCTCGGTTGCCGACATTTTAAAAACCTCTATACTAGAACTTCCCTAATAATAATATAAAGATATGTGCTTTTGTATTCCTTCATGTGAACACACGTAAATATAAAGCAAAAATTAACAAATCACTTAAGATTGACAAGGCTCACCCGATATTGTATTCTATTGGCATCGACCCAACATGTACCACGGCCGTCGAGTTTTACTTATTCAGCTATATGCCTATCGATTACACATCAAGTCGGTGGGGCGGAATAATTTCATGCATTTATAACGAAAATATGATTTTATTAAACAATAAAAATGAAAAGACGTTATTGTAAACAAGGTCAAACTTTAGGACAAGTTAATAAGCTTTTATTCGCTGTATAATTTATTTATATATTTCATCCTTCATTTTTGTTTCATGTTATAAAGTACTATCTAAATACTTTAATACTGTGCCTCTGAATTCAAACTATATGTTATTATATACCGTATAAACAATCAATTGCTATTATTATACAGGTTGCAATCAATTTATTGTCTGTAGTTTGATAGTTGAAATTAATTTTTTATTCTTTAAAAACAGAATTGTTTTATCCTTTTAACACTTATTTTTTATTATAACAGAGCAGTTAAAACCTGTTTAAGAGACTCTAGACACTTAGATGCTCAAATTATAGCTATCGTTATTGACGAAGTCTTGCATTATTCTTGATCACTGCTACACAACCAACGACAGAATTCTTTGTCGTTGTCAGTCTCAGAAGATGTATCAGTGACATAATGTTTCATAACACTCACTGAACTGGAAACGTTATTCTTTACTAGTCTCCAAAAGTAGCTTGAAGCTTTCGGTAGGATTGCGGAAGCCAATCCATAAGATAACTCGCCAACAGTAGTGCCGTGACGAGACATCTTGTTGGAAGAAGATATCGTCATCATCATACTATTATTATAAGGCTGTTGTATAACATTATCAACATCATAATCTAATGGAAAGTAATGTCCTTCAACACGTCCTTGTAGATATCGCCAGTACCTTCAGGGGTTCACACATGAGTGAGGATGAAGCGGCCATACCTGGATCTATACCTTTCTTCATGTAGTCCTTGGGTTATGTACCTCTATTTCATCTTTCTTATCAAGTCTTCTTAACCAATTCTTATTCTCTTCCAGCCCTGACGCTATTAGAGTATTCTATGCTAGGGGTTTTTATTTTATGCTCTTCTTTTTTTTTTAGACGATGATTACAGAAAAGTATTTCACCTTTAAATAACAAGACAAAATATATATCACCAGCGACTGTGCCACTTTTAAAAATGGACCAAAACAAAATTTTCTAAATTTTTATAAGAGTTATCCTGTGAAAAATAAACACAGTTGTGACAGCTTACAGCTCCGGAGAATTTAAGGAAGCGTTATCCGGAATCGTGATTTTCATTAGGCTCTCAGTTTCCTTCCCATACTTTGTTTGCTAAAATTCATAAAACTAATGAAGCCTACAAAGGTCATCCTCCAGTAAACAATTGTTAGCTCCGAACAACACAACTTCAAACCTAGTCGATGTTGCAACCTCTGCAAAGATCTACTAAAAATGTTAAGTTCATGCGATGCTTTTGGTTGGCGTTTCTTCTGTAATTCATAAAAAACAAGCGTCCATAACTCATCAGCAATCAATATTATCCTCGTTCATTATAATAATTGTTCGACCACATGTATTTCTATTATCTACATAACCTGTTGTCTCAAACTTAACACGAAATTTGTAAATGGTTTATCTTGATGTAGTTTCAAATGTTTTCTCCCACTAACTAATAACAGCTTAAGATACTTATAAACATAAATGTGTACAGTATAGTATTTTCTAATAGCATGATTTCAATGAATGATAAGTTATAATCACACTGCAAAGAGGACGTCACCCATAAAGCATTAAAAATTCATTATTTCTTCCTAAATTTGGTGTTTTATTCAAGTGTACAGTAGCTTTGTAATTATTTACAGTTTCGTCTTGGTTTAAGGATATTATTATTGTGTTACATCGCTCGCTAAGCAGTAGCCACATTGGGTTTACAAAAAGGAGTTATTAAATGTGTTACGTTAATAGTGAAGTCTACTGATTACAGAATCAATAGTTTTTTAATTTTTTAAAATCATTCTTAGTAGTTTAAAACCCTACTTTGAAGTAAAATCTATAGTAAGAGAGGTTGGCCAAATTTAAGAGACAAAAGATAATTGTAATGTAATGTTCTTCTTTATGAGTAAGTGACAAAGATCAAGGACATTCATGTAATCCAATAAAAAATACTACAGTGGAAAGGTAAAATCCAGTAAGATTAGATCTATACCAACAAATTCAACTGAATGGACTATGCACCTAAAAGTAAATTTTGACATATCAATCTGTAAAAACTTATAAAATTGTTACATTAATCTTGTCTTTCTTGACGGTTCTGTATTCACTACTTTTAGCTAAATGATTAAAAAATATATAATCTATCAATATTGTACAATGTTACATCATAACAAAATAAGCTTCTCTGAGACTTGACTCTTATCAAAAGTTTGGAATTTTTACGTATGTAAAAATTCTTTGAACATTTTTTTGTTGAGACAATTTCTAATTGATCCGTGTGACGATATTGTTGTGCAATAACAAATCGTGACAGTAATGAATTTGTTGACTTATTAATTAATATTAGACTACAAACATAATTGAATACCACTTAGATCCTTACTACGTAGGTAACACTTGAAAATTATTTACTTATACTCTTATACATCATTTATAATAATTGCGCAATTAGGATAACAATATCATGAAGAATTGAAGAATTTCTTAAAAAAGAATTTATATTCCTTAAGTCGACAATACAAAACAGGGGATAAATTTATATTAATAAATCTAAAATCGTACTTTATTAAAGTTTAAAATAAACATTTTATAGCACTGCTGACAGGGAAATGGGAAATATATACAACTGGAAACGGACTAGGTGTATTAGCCACAGCAACAACAAACATTTAGAAAATTAAATTAAAATAATAATGGTAGAAAATAAAACACGACTTAACTGAAAACTAATAATGGGCTGGAAAAATAAAATAACAACATATAACTTAATAATAGTTTATTTTTTAATTTATTACTTTTAAAATGTCTAATATTTCTGGAGTAAGTAAAAAAGTCGAAATTGATTTTTAATTTTAATTGTTTTTTATTTGTATTTTTTTCTGAAATTAGGAGCTAAAACATAAACTACTTTTGAAGACAAAAAATGCACTATGTGACTTTGGCAGGCGGATCGTTCTTCCGCCTCCCTTTAATCTCAAGATCTTATTCCGCTATAATAGATCGTTTGATACCACTAGACATCTCCAGAAAGACCCGATAGTGTCAGGAACTTCAGAATCTTGCTTAACTAGGTTGTCTTGAAATATTGTCTGTTTCTTTGTAAAATATCCCAGGTTTTCAGTACTTTCCCAATCGAGACGCCACTTTCGACGATCAACTGTTCTGAATAAGCACTTTCAGGTCCATACAGAGACCTTCCAGTGAAATAAGCTCATCCTATGTGTTAAGTATAGTGCAAGGCAGGAAGGATACTAAATTGTAAGCCGAGCCCAATTTTCTTCCATAAAAAGGCAAAATTTAACTCCCACTCCGTACTATAACGAAAACTGACGTGGTCTCTGTTGTAGCTCCATTTCGTTTTCAAATGAAAGTGTTTACGTAAAACAGTTTTATAGCTATTTTGTGGTCACACTGCCCTCTTTTCTTTCTGAATGACTTTCATGTCGATTTTTTTCTAATTTTATTACCACATACTAGTCATTTAATCATTTTTTGTCATGGTTTATATACAAACAAGTATAAAATCATTTACTTTTGTGTTTTGAAACTGTTTAATGAATTTTAAAGTTTTGTGCCAAACAGCTAGCTGTATACAGGAATGTGGTGAACATTCAATAAACGTGAGACACTCTCAAACAAGTTATTTCAATAGTAACCATGACAATTATATTTTATAATTTAAATATTTAAATCACAATTAAAGGTCCTTTCGAATATGCATGTGTTTTCTCAGATTTTCCTGTAACTAACACTAACATCTTCCTCATATTGTCTCTTCCTCTCCCTAACGATAGGTCAAACGCATTGTCATAGAAAGGAAACAGAGTGAATGTTGTTTGTTTATTATTAGTCCTGAGAAACTTTTCTATATTCTAATATAATATTTCTGAGGCCAAGTGCATAACCAGCTGCTTGGTTAAACCACATAACGGCTAAGGTTTTATATTTTTTAGTTGACGCTTTATGATCCAAGACTTCAGGACATTCACTCTCGCTAATCTCAGCTTATCCAGGAATCAAGGAAAGCGTAACGCTGTTTAACCCCCCGGCCTTAAGCAGTTATTTGACAATTTCAAACGCTTTACAATCTAAATTTTTCAAAGTTTTTTGATTGTCAGTATTAATATTTATATACAATACTAAAATTTTTATTAGACAAATTCACCCTCAGGGGCTCACTCCTTGTGAGTTCGGGTTTGGCGAACCCGGGGTTCCCGAGCTGGATCTCACCCCACTTCATCTTGTCTTGGGTGAGATCCCTTCTCTTTCTTCTTTCCTATTGGGTACTAGGCCTCTTTTCTGACCCCTATGCTGTTAGGTTTCCGAAGGATAGGGGTCTCTAATCTACACTTGTTCCTCTTTTCGGATCTCTATTCCGCCTTCAAAGTAAAACAATCTCAGCAATGGATCAAACACGTACGGAAGTATTTACCCCAGGTGGTACACCAGGCACTCTGTTTAATCCATCGTCTTCAGAGGCCGGCCCCACGGATTCTGGGGGGACCAACTATTGCTTGTAGATAATCCTTTTTAACAACTAAGAAGGTAATAAGGTCTCCAAGAACTAGTGGTTCAAATGGATTTTCTTTTGAATCAGAAAATAAGGCGCTTAAAGAAAGATTGAGTGAACTAGAGCTCTTGGTTGAACAGTTAAGGAAAGCTGTTTCTGATCTTCAATCTGAAAATAAAATATTAAAATCAGAGATAATGCAGTACAAGAACAGTCTCAGGAAGGTGACAGTGTATTACACCCCGAGACACAATATCATACAGATGAAGAGGAATTGGCTCAGGAGACTGATTGGATTCTTAAAAAAAGAAGGCCAAATAAAATAGGAAGGCGGAAACATCTTCGGAACTGTCCAAAAATACAGACAAGAACACCTCTAATAATGTCAACCAACTGAAATTATCAGAGAGACCACCTATCCTAAAAGAGAAACAACCTCCACCAATAAACATGGCTGGTATTGAGGAGTATGCTACTTTACAGACCGTGTTACAATCTGTTCCTGATACAAAATACAAAATCACTGCCTATAATAATAATGTTTGAAAAATAAACACTCTAGATGCTGACACTTACAGAACAGTGGTTCACAAATTGAATGAGAGTAAAGTGCAATGGTACACTTACGAAAACAAAAATGAAAGACTTATTAAGGTAATGGCAAGGGGTCTACATGGAACATGTATTAAAGAGGATATACTGGACGACTTGCAACAAAAAGGTCTAAAGATACAGGATGCTGTCAACATAATAAAAAAAGAAAGAATAGAGAACAATCAAGGCTCAGTGTAGTGCACAGAAGAAACCTTCCACTCCTTATGCTAACTTCTGACAACAAAGAAAATGTTGCAAATACTTACAATATTAAAACAATTTTAAATATTGTCGTCAAGATAGAACCACTAAGACGAGATTCTGCACTTATACCCCAGTGTAAGCGTTGTCAAGCTTATAACCATACACAAGGCTACTGTAAAAAATATCCTAGATGTGATAAGTGTGGAGGGAAACATATGACAAATGCCTGCACATTGAATAGGATGATTAAGCCAAGGTGTGTTAACTGCAACGAGGAACATCCGGCAAACTATCGAGGATGTGAGCTGGCTAAAGCACTACAAATGAGAAGAAACTCTCAGAACAAAGCGAGAAGTGCTAGGTTGGATAATCATAAAGTTGGTAATCCACAGCATGCGGTAGCTGGACATGACAATCAGCAAAGTAAAGTAAAGAAAATTTATGCGCAAATTATACGCAGCAGTAATGATAACAAGTCGTCAATGAAAACCATCCTAGAATTACTGAATAAGCGAAGGCATACTAATAAGTTGCTTTTTGATAGACTTGATAAACTATACAAATAATCTTAAGAACAAAGATAACAATGAGAAATGGGAAAAAAATGAACTTCAACTTCAAAATGCTAGTCTGGAATTCCAACGGCTTGCTCCAGCATATTATCACTTTGGAAAATAAGTGACTCTTTGATGGGCTAAATAAGCTAGGAAATAACTTGTGTAAAAAAAAGCTAAACAGTAAACAATGATCAAAACGTTAAAAATAGTCATTTGTAATTCTAACGGTCTTCTCCATCATAAGCTGGACCTGGAACCTTTTCTAATTAGTGAACAACTAGATATCTGTTTAATTTCAGAGACACACTTTACAAAACATTCATATCTCAAAATTAATGGTTACAGTGAGTATCATGTAAATCATCCTGCAGATCAGACAAGGGGTGGTTCTGCTGTAATTATTAAAAATAGTATAAAGTACTTTGAAGAAACTAAAGTAAAACTTGAAACGATGCAAGTGACAACCATTAAAGTTCATACGAAAAACAATACTTTTAATATATCAGACATATACTGTCCACCAAGACACAACCTAAAGAAGATAGACTATATACATCTTTTTAACATATTACGCAATAATTTCATTCTTGGAGGTGACTTCAATGCAAAAAATACCTTTTGGGGATCAAGTCTTACTACTGCTAAAGGCAAAGATTGTTTGAGGCAGGCAAGGAGTTTAAATGTGACTTCTACTCAACTGGTAAACCAACATATTGGCCATCAGATCCAAGAAAGATACCAGACTTAATTGACTTCTTCGTTTTAAGGGGTGTTTCTGATAACTATGTCAATCTCAGTGAAAGTTTTGATTTGGGTTCTGATCATTCTCCAATAATCTTAACAATAAGTCAGAACATAATAGAACTATAATATAATAGAATATCGAACAATAGAACTAATTTTGATAGAACAATAGAACAATTTATCTCGGGATCAGATATTTTAAGATATTTTATTTAAAAGAACTAAATTTTCAAAATAGGGTCTTATGATTTCGTTCAAACTTTAATGAAATCTGAAAATAAATTCCGGCTTAGGAATTATTAGTAATACAAGAAAATGAACATAGACAGCTATAATTAGTAACTCAATTTCAGACAAATACGATTTACAATTATTACGAATTTTTGGAACAATCAATATGCTCTATTAAAATATATAAATATCTTTCAAAATATATACAAAAAGTTGTTAAAGAATCTTATATCTATATATTTCCCATAAGAAATACGTAAAGGAAAACTTAGTAATAATTAAAATTACGAAAAAGTAGTATAGACATAGAGACGAATTATAGTTATTTTTTTTATTTATTACGTTAGATGTTAGTTCAATGTTTCTGTAACATTTATTGAACGATGATGATGATTGGGATTACATGTCATGATTTTTTTATCTTTCCGATTGTACAAAATAAGTAAAACTAACTAAGCACGGTAATATCATTACAAAAAAGTCAATAGAATTGCTAGATCATAGTTTCCTTCTACTTCCAAGTCTAAGGATTGCTGGAAAAGTCAGACAGCAGTAAATCAACCCCCTCCCCTAATCAGAGGTCGCCACCCGTAGACACAGCCACTCGACAACTTATAACTAGGAATTTGTAGAACAGAATAAACAAATAACAGGTCCTGGCCTCTTTGTAATCTTGAAACTGAGCTGATCTAGTCAATCTATGTCCTCAACTTGATATGTAAATTATATTTATATAACGTTTCTGTGTATTTGTTTTGTTTGTAGGTTACTTAGTTACGGATAACACGTAAACCAATCGTTAGGAGATTTAGGAATAACGTTCTTTACAACTACACTGTACGATGCAAGTACTAGTTTCGAAAAATTATTACTGCACGGTTCCAAGGCATGGAACCGGATGTTCCAGCTAATAGCAAAGCTCACCCTTCACAGTGGTGTAAAGAAATGTAATTAAATAAAATCGAATTTGTGCTGCTTTCTAAAAGATTATTATTATTAATAAAAGTATTATTTGCTGTTTCTTTTGGTCTATTCATATTGTTGTACGTTAATCGCCTATCAATAACAATGAGTTTACAAGAACAGTTTACTGATTGTATTAAAACATTCAAGACTAATTCCACTATCGTAGAACTACTCATTACAGCACGTTTTCATGTCCTACAAAGTGAAAATACAAAAACTTAACAAATCCAACATTTCATAAGTTATAATGAAATATTTAATACACATATGGCATGTTTTTATTTGTTTCCCACAATATTCAGCATCGCTCGCTTTATCTCAAACACTTCAGTTGAGGGCCGGGTTTGGCGCCGATTATCTTTATCTCATACTATGCCAACTAAAGATTTTGGCAGACTAATGTCTTCTTATCATTAAAATAAAATCAGCATATAACTTTTATTAAATTTACATCACTAATCATAAAGTAGATAACTACTGAAATGGTTATAGATTAAGACTAATGGTGAAACTAGTAACATGAAACTGATGTAGAATTGTCATGCTAATACTAAAACGTGGATTAATAGAGTTAATCCAGTACACTTCAATAACTGACGGTATTAAACTTTTCACAATATGTGAAATATTATCTCCTAATAAAACCATATATTGTGAAATCATATTCTTATCTCATATTGAATATACATATTTTAGTTTTACATTTCAATTTTTTCTCTTTGTATTTTGTGTTCATTAACGTACAAATTGTAGCTTCTTTCAAAATGCAACCTCCCAATTAGATAGTTTTTGAAAGTGTGAAAATAATATGCTATATGGATACGATCTCCATTTAAACAACATTATATTAATAGATATTAATTTATCAAAACGGGGGGGATATACAAATAATTAAATTCTAAATATTAGAACAATATAATGGGGAAATTATTTTATAATATATTGATTGAGCTACACCATTGAACAGCCATTATATATTTTTTTTATTAATAATTATCCTAAACAAGTAGAATAATAAAACAACATTTAAAAAATAATAATCCTTTTATTTTTTACATGTTTAAATTGTTTACCCTCTGAATTCACACATTGTTGAAGACTTTCTTGTATACTACTTATAACATTTTGAATAAATTATTCACTTTCATCAATTTCGGCAAGTGGATCTTTAATATAAACTCTTATTGCATGTAATGGCTTTAATTTACAACTGTTTACCATGTCTTTTACTTCCCACTCACAAAAATTTTAATAGTTAATAAATATAAGTTAAGGCGCCCATATAATAGTTCCTCTTCACTAAATTATTCTGTTCGGGAAGTTTTCATCAAAGAAATCATAGAGAGTTCACAAACAATGCAGTAGATGTTAGAAAAATATTCACCAAAAATTGCATCATATACTAACTGAAGTCCTGGTATTACATAATTTTCTAAAATCGTACAGTGATTATCACCAACAATTATTCAATCAAAATAATAGGGGCAAATTCCAAAATATTATAGGCTAAACACACACCAACAATAAAATTGTTTAATCAATAGCATACTGTTCACTTGTCCAAAAACATTTTTGTAAACAAAATCGCATCTCTTAGAAAACTAACGATATTTCGTAAGAGTATATATTTTTACACCATGCACAAAACGCGAATTTAAGCGATAAACATGGAATCGTTCAGTAGAATTTTATCTCCTGATTGGTTTTATGTGTTATTTACCAAATCGGTAAATAATGGTTTCCTTGTTTTTTCCGTAATTCGAGTTTTTGAAATCCATTTCGTGGTGTGTCCGATACCATACATTATCTTCAAATTTCTTAAACAAATAAAAAATATCCCTTTTTTGTGGCACTGCATTTTCAAAATTATTTTGCCATGGTTCCATGCTTGTACTACGTTTTTACACCAAATTGGACCTACTTGGCTTATTATAAAATATTAAACATATGAAGAGGAATATTTATATTCAAAGTGAATGTCAATGTTTCGATAAAAGAAAAGAGATAACGTTATATTGCACAATTAGTTTTACTATTTGATAAGATCAACTTCATTTTTTAACGCATATAGAGAAAACCTTAACCTCAATTTTATTGAATTGAGCTTATACTATTATCACATCGTAGACTTCGCAGAATAGAAGCAGGTAGAAAAGCTCAGCGAATGTACCTAAAGCTAATCAGTGCAACCCATTATCAGTGATTGGATTGAATATGTTGCTAAACGACTGTCGGTGCGCGTGTGCTAGGGATGATGAGGTGGCAATTAACTTCAAAATGACGGGAACCCACAGGGGGCGCATTCTCCTAACTTGTCAAAGTTATTGGATTTATTGCAGGTTAAAATATAGACTTAGTTTTCATCCCCTGGAGGTGGACCCCCGCGCTCTCTCTAACTATACGTAACTAAATTCCATTGGTTTTAGATTACACGTCTGCCGTGTAATATGTTACGAGGCGAGTTTAATTTCATATATTTTATTAATATGAAATATGAGAACGCATTAGATGCATCGCCCTAGGTTTTGCCGAAAGCGTTATCTTCTGAAAAAAATACAGAACCCCTTAAAGAAGAGAACTTTATTAAGGTTGATTTATATCGATGCATTTATAACGGTTCTTAGGTTTGAGAGATGAATTACGTCAAGCGTGGAACTTATTAAAATTGAGATTAGTAGTCAATGTTGGTAGTCAATTAATTGACCAAGCGAAGTGAAATGATGGTATTTTAACTCGATCAATTGGTATTTCGTCTATATGTTTGTTTGTTTCTAAGAATAGTTTTGAAATTTATGAGTAATGTTGTTTAACAACGAGACTGTATTAAAGACAGTTATTGTACGGTTTTAAGGAAAAGGCTCAGGTGTTTCTGAAGTATTATAGTGGTGTGATCGACGCTTAACTATCGATAGTCTTACAAACAAATATAAATGAAAAATTAAAATTAAACTTTTTTCGCAAACTTTGTCACAGGAAATAAAAAATAAAGAAAACCCCTTACGTAAAACTTTTTTGATGTTTTTACATACATGAATTAAAACCATTTCCGTTTTAATAAAATTACAAAAATGTCAAATATATTATTTTTTACGTAACAGTTTTATTCCCAAAGATGTTCTGTAAAACTTAAAGTCATGTAACTTGTTTATAAACAAATAAATTAGAGTAAAATATGAATAGAAGTTGGATAAATATATGCTTCTAACAAATTGGGTCAACAGACACCGAAGCACGTCAGTGGCCATCAGTTTCTCTATAAAGGTTCGTTTTTGAGGTTATGCAGTCAGCATTCGAGGATTTATATAAATTGATGGTATAATGTTTATTAACAGTGTTATTTCAATTAATGGCAAATCACAAGGGCACAATATGTAGCAAGCCAATCATAAAGAATTTGTTTTACTATATCTTACTGAAAATGGTGTTTTTCTAAGTGTACAGTAACTGTGATATGATTCATTCAGTATGTGGTGCTTCTTGATCTATTAATATTTTTGTGAGTCACATTGAGTACCAGCGATGTTTGATTTACAAGAACAAATTATTAAATGTATTACAGTATAAAAGGAGTGAGTTATACTGTTTACAGAATCACTAGTATGTTTCGACGTATTTTTTGTATATGTATGTAATAAAAAAGTTTAGTTAAATTGATTATATAGTTATAGATATGAAGAAAGGATCAAATTGAAATCAACCTCTGTAAATCTCTTCCCACAACGTCTTCACGTAGACAAACTACCATCTGTAGCTTCTAAACTAAGTAAGTTTCGTCAGAAAAGATCAGCCGTTCTCAATTATTAAAAGTCCAGTTTACATATTCTCGGGCAAATCTGAGTTTAGTTACTCGTTGCCGCATGGTGAGAAGGTGACCTGTAGCAGGCCGTCTACAAGAAATTGTCACAGATGTCCTGTACTTATCTCTATTATTCGTACCTATTTCTAGAAATCGCCAATCAATCTTCCAATGGTCGTGTGCTAGGCTCAAACACTCTTACAACTCCTCTGGGAAAACTCCATTCCTCAAACCAATCCTTATTAGGGCGGATTCTGCTTCTTTTTACTTATAGGACTATTCCTAATATCTTTCCTATCCCTAAGATAATGTAAAACAAGATGTCAGAAAAAACTCTGTAACACTGACAGAAAACTACCCAACACTTAGTAATAACTGATCTTTCAAACATGATTAAATGTAGGTAATGCTTGGACTTGACACTTGTCTAAGATAAGTGAAGATAAGCTTTAAATGTCCGGGAATATTTATATGAGATAAACGCCTATTTTATTATAAAATAACAACTAACTTTCGTGTGGTTTGTTAATTTTGTCTAAGAGTGTATTTAAAATTGATTTTATGTAATGTTTAGTTTTGTTTTTCTGTTTGTACACGTAGCCAATGTGATGTTTGTTATTACACCATATACAAGATAATTTAGTTTTACATTAAAATTGGTCAGCTGTCGTCAATGTTTTCATTATTTTTAAATGTGTGTATTCCTTGCTTTCCGTTAATCCTTAGTTTGTAAAGGTTCCTTGAACAGCTCTTGTACTCTAGTAACTTTTCTTCCCCCATTAATTTGTGATTTTTGTATTATATTTATAATTTACCTTATTCAAACTATAATAATGGGAAAATGATATATTCATTCATTAATCAAAATAACTAAAAATTCCAAAGCTTTTACTGCACATTGTTTGAATGTACCATGGCTATATTTAACCATGTAAATGTCCACTAATGTCACATTAAATGTTGATTTCATAGAGGCCTAATGTTTCCAATGTCTCATTTTAAAAGGTTTTGTAATGATAACCATTAGTCTGTTTGTCAATAATGTACGAGGCATGTTGGTTGTCACGATGCAATAACATTTACTTATGTAATATCCTCACAATGTTTGTTCTAGTATTATGCTTTCAATCTAAAAATAGAATATATTCTTTGAAGAGAACGTAGTTTATTAATCTTCTGGATAGTCAATGCAATGCACGTTAAGTTAAAGTTACAATGAAGTAAAATGTAAAAACATAGAGTGGATTCGAAAAATTAATATATTTATTTTTAAAAACAATGCATTTTTACATAAAATTGTCATGTATGGATTGAAATATAAACAAATTTTACAAGAATGGTCCTTTCAATAATTTGGAATCAATGTTCCTATTGATTTAGAATTTTTATACGTAAGGTAAAATTCAAAAATAAAGTTTAGCATGATCGGCCCATTGTGTATAAAATGACGTGATGACCGTCCAAATTATTTTTTAGCGTTTGTACAATTAAACTTTAATCCTCTGCAAAAGTAGTTCCATTCCAACTAATAAATTCATTAATATACCTTATTTCAAGTCTATAATAGTTCCTTATATTATAGTAATGGCTACATGTTTCGCTGTATAGGCAGCACCATCAGGTGCTAATGACATTAACACTTTGTTCACAAACACATCACAAACATATAAAAATCTTGGTCTAGCATAAATAATCGTGCAGAAACGGTTTATAAGTTAAAAATTGTTTTTTTACCAGTATTTTGGTCACATGTTCACTAACTGAGTTAGATTGAGATACTGCTACTTTGAGTAGGGAGGAAGATAATTTCCTATCATATAACTCAGAGTTATAATACGTAGGCTACAGTTGTAATAATTTACAAATACCAGTTATAATTTAATATTTTTTTCAGAAAAAAATAATACTCTAGAAATTAAATTAAAAAATGTGTTTCGAACGAAATCTATAAAAAATACTGAACTACCTATTGAAAATGTTTATTTGTTCAACAAGTTTTTAGATTTTTTGGTAAACACAATTTCTAGTATTTGTCTTACCAAATGTGATCAAAAATGATCACCGTTACAATAAAACGTTAGGAAACGACCTGCGTTTATTACGCAAAGAATGGGTGTACTGGCTCAATTAAAGGTCCAAGGAGATAAAACAGTGAAAACAACGCATTACGATTTCTGTACAATTACGGCACAACTAAATATGTTGAAGTAGTCGTTTTATAAGCGCTATGCTGACGTAAACATCGAACCCAGCTGTAACAACTCTAAGAGGTTAGGTTAAGTGATGTTTATAATTCAAGTGGTCTGCTACTTGTGCTATACTTTATAATTCAAGTATATTTAGCTGCTGGTTTATTTAATATTATCTAAAATTTATCTAATCCTATCTAACTAATTGTAATAATTGAATAATGTAAATAACTACTTAAATAAATAAAAAACAAAACTGACCTAACCTGTTCGCTGTGTTACAACTAGGTTTTATGACTGTCGTAGCGTTAATAAAATGACTACACCTTCATTCAGCAATAATAAGGCGTTGTAGTTGTATTTTACATTAATTTAGCCTTATAAGGCCTATGTATAAAAAAATGCCATCAACATCAGGCAAATTAATTCGAAAATACACATACAACTGTACGGACACTCAGAAGGTGCCCTAGAGTGTCCTGCAGAAGGTGCTATAGCATCGATAACCTTGTTCCATTCTTGTTTAAAGTCGAATATTTTCATGGCCATCATCGCCTTATAAAGAAAGGAAGAAATAAACATAAAATAAAGACACATAGCCTTCGAATATTCCAATGAGAGTCTTGATAAGGAAAATGAAAGAAAGGAATCTAACCCAAGACTATATAAAAAAGGTGTAGATCCAACTAGATTCCCTCGGAGTTGTCAAACATGTATTCACTATAAATGAGCTCCTGAGAGTGAGTCTGTGTAAAATTAATGGTCCTCTTTCAGTTGTATATGTAAGAACTTTTTAATAGCTACTATCTAAAAAATCTATTCTGCTAAACTAGAAAAATAAATGTTATTAAACATTATTAGTGACAATGAAATTAATAGTATACGTTATAGAAAAAATTATGTACACGCACAAAGAGTTAGAAAAATATATAAAAGTTTTAATAACTTTTTGAACGAATAACAGCCTAAATACTAGAAAATGTGTTATTTTTATTGGTCAACATTAACTGCTTTCTATACACAGTCCAATGTTTTAAGTCCAGAGGTCATACATCGAATTTTCAATAGTAAACATATAAACAGTAAATATTTCAGTATTTCATCAAAAAACACAATTTAAAATGATTGAAAAGCCTTAATGTTTTTTTTTTTTGTAATATGCAACTGTTTACAAGGTAATATGTGTCAAAATTATAGAATTTTCAATCCTACAACAAAACTAAATCTCTAATGCAAAATTTTGAAATTAATAAAACACACAAATCATTATATAAATCCCGTTATTCTGATTAAAAATTTGTAAAATGATATTTTGCTTATGAAACCGCAACCCAAATCTTCGGAAATTTAAACATTAATTTCAAAAATTGCAGAATGTGCTAATGTAATTTGCCTAGAGGTTTTAGTCCTATTTGATTATTTTTTTTAGGAACTTAGTGTTCGATGTAGAGCTTCTCCTATTGGTCAAATTGAATTGCGTTTTTATAAACCATCTTATTTCTAAAATAAAAAGGGTGAATGTACAAATTTATAAATTGAAACTTATATATTTTTTTATTACAAGATTCCAAATAAAATCATTTAAAAATGACTTTATTCTCATCGTTTTTTTAAAATTATACAATCGTTTATTTGCCCTCAAATGTATTAAATCATAGAATTTTTACCCCACAACCGAAACTAAAATTCTAATCAAAAATGTTTAAAAATAATACTAAAATCCCAGCATAAATCAAGCTTATAAATTTGTTTTAAAAAATCCAGTTGTACGATATAAATCTATCTAACGGTTTTAGTATTTTATTTTACCCCCCCCCCACTTTTTTCATTTTACTCGTTATTTTTTTAATACTAAAAATAAAAATATCTTAAATTAAATTTTATATCCAATTAAGTAGATAATCAAAATATAGGTTAATATTTGAAACTGTACTAAGACTCCATTTGGGCTTAGTTGGACTGGATACTAAAAAGTAGTTCAATTTTATAATTTTGTAATATCTCAAATTTGTTTTTCTGCTGTGAATTGTTAAAAAAAGGTATGAAAATATCTCTATAACACTTGATATATTAGACAGTGACACACTAAGTTTACTACATTGATATGAGAGTTATTAGTGTTGAAAACCAGGTCCGCCCCTACATTAGCGAAATTGAAGGGTTTGCAGAAACCACTAAACGCACCTTGATAGCTCAATTGAGAGAAAGGAACAAAGACCGAAAGCGTGTGAACTATGCAGGTCCATCCCTCCCCATCGATAATTGACTATCGGAACAATGTAAAATAACAGGGTGGCCCTGATTGCTACTCGATGGCTGTGGGGGGCCGCGAGACCCCAACAAAACAGTCATTTGTTAATAAAGTACTTTTTTTTATTTGACTGGTTGAAATTAAAAAGATGCAGTGTTTATAGATTTCTTAGAAAATTATTTTACATCTTCTAAGCGAGGCCTTGTTCTCGGAACTGAACAATAAACGTGCGGCGGATTCACAAATATACCCAACTGCGGTCGTAAAATTATTAATTTATAATACAGTTATTGAACATAACTACAATATAAAGATGTCAACATAAAAATATATTTAGAAACAATAAATAAACGGTGCAAAATACTGCACTTAACTTTCTCTCACATCCATCCACGAAACCCAATATAATAATATTCTCCAACATGCCACTGTCTCTATTCTACTCTTAAGTGGTTTAGTAAAACTTTGCCATAAACTCGACCTATGTGTAACTTGTATTTGATTGATAAAGAGTTTTTAATGATGGCTGTTCATTTTGGTTTTTTACTTGCAATTTTCCTAAATAGTAATTTTTTACTTATAATTTTGCAAACTAGTTAGGATCTTCATATCTCACCAAAATTTGTGAAAATCGATGAAGCTGATTTTGAAAAATTAGATCTATTAAAATAGGGTAACTCAATGGATAAGTTTTTGTTTCTAACAGAGGCATTTTTTAAGAGATGGCGGTTAAAATTTTGTAGTTGTTAATTAGGGCTACATTAAAAAAAACTGGTTAATATGTTTGAGAAAACATAATTAAGAGATTTAGTTTTATAGCAGGTACTTTAAATTTAGACTTATTGAAAAAAATGGTCTGGAAATATGGCCAAAACATAACTACGTAACAAATTTGACTGTGATCGGTTCAGTCGTTTGGGCATTAGAGCACCAAACGGACATCATTCTTAAAACATAACTTTTTGACATCAGGAAATTTAAAACAGATATATTCACCGAAAACTTAACACTGTTTTTTTATCCATAACATAAAATTTTCAATATGTGATGTTACGTGATGTTTGTTATGTGATAGTATCAAAACTAATAAAGTTGTGAATGATACATGGCAAAATTAAGTATGACAAAGTTGAATACTTTTATTAATATTTTGTTCTATTTAATTGTGTCTTTTAGATTATTCTTTTTTTTGTTTTATTTTATTATTTCTAAATTACCATGCACAGCTAAATGGGGTTCCCGTGGTTCTCAGGAAGGTCTATAAGATATGTCGGACCGCGGTAGCTATATTGTATAACTAAATTTATCTGTTATCCGTCCTGTGACTTCGTTCTGCTTATGTCTATGACGCGTTTCGAAACATATGTTTCATCATCAGATTCTTCAAAACATTATAATGTTCACATTTCATAAATTCAATATGTTTATGATAACTCACAAACACATAACACGCTATTGAAACGCGTCAAAGATATAAGCTGAATGAAGTCAAACGACGAATAACAGGTAAATTTAGTTTATCTATTTGTGACTTGCAGCTGTATACAATGATGTTTAAAACTATATTTATATTTCGGGAGGTGTATCGCAATGAGCTACCTACCTTAGAACGCCCTTATTACATTAGGTGTAATGGGGAATTACTATTACAATTAGAATGTAAGTCGTCCAAATTAATGTATTAACTCACTAATGGTTATCTAGAGTGGTGTCTGGTCTGACGGGAATGAGGGAATTAAGATCTCATTTGGTCAACCACCACGTTTCCTTTGGTCAACCCTATGTAAGGTTAGTCTAACCCCTGTATTTTAAATTTATTAATTTCGCACGCAACCACATAATTTAGCCCCAAACACGCGTTGCACATTTTTTGTTGCACTGTGATAAATCCCGCATATTGGTGTATCACAATCAATAAATATAGATGTATTTTCCCTTTCTAAAAAGCATAAGACTCTATACAACTACATAACTACAAAAGACATAGTATTAGATTTATATAATGTCTAAGACTCTTAATTATTTACTGTTTTAGATATCTTGTTAATGTTATTCTTTCGCACTAAATTTAGGAAGGAATCAAGGATATCATAAACCAAGTTTCCAGATAAAGCGAATGTTTTTAACCCTGGGGTATGGTAGCTCAACCTTCTCTGCCATTATAAGTTGAACAGGATTCCGGGTTTCGCAACCCAGAAGTTACCAATGTTCGGATAAAACCTCTCCTTCAACAAATATATTGCTAACATTCATTCGTCCTACTCAGAATCTTGAGTACATAAACAAGGTGGATACATGTTCAAACCTGAAAATCATGAATATATTATTATATATATATAACAGACATACCAGAAGAACTCTACAATGAATTTGAACGGTAGCATTCACAGATGTGGTTCTAATTGCAATAAAGAGAACACCACCATCAACTGTTGATAGGTAGAAACTAATAATTTTCTTATTTTACCAGTTTTTACTTATGTTAGATTATGGATCAGTTTTGTCTAACATATGTTAAAATCTGTGCTAATGGTGAATTAACAAGCTATTCGTTTATATTTAAACATATCTATTCCAACCGTTTATCCAAACAAATTATGATTAATTTAAACTGTTGTTATTAACCAAGAATTCGTTAAGTGGTCTACAGCCTTATTTTTTTCTCATTCTGAAGTGGAAGCAAATTTACCCAGAGCGTATAACTGTAACGAAGATGATAAAAGTTTCCAAGTTTAAATATTACAGTATAACGCAGTTATATTTAAAAGAAAACAAAATATAAACATATATATATATATATATATATATATATATATAAACTAAAGTTTAAAATGGATAGAACTGTCCAATAAGGAAAAGAAATAGAATATTTATTTTGTAATTAAAACAATTTTTTTTTCAATGAACATTTAAATCAGTTTGGTCAAATTATTCGTATGCGAGGGAAATATCTGATAAATTACAAAAAGTACAGATAGAAGATGAAAAAATAAAATAATAAAACCGTATAAACTTGATTTCGGAATCTAGGAAACTACCACATATTCTCGCTATTGGTCATTATTATTACTTGTTACGATTAAACCAAAAACCAACATTTTACCAGTGAGTAAATGTTATGAACATTTTCATTTTTTTCTTGCGAAAATAGTTTATTCATTAATAAAATGAACATGTAAATTAATACTCTAACTAGGATTAGAGATTTGTTTAATGGCAAACAGAAAATATAACTAAATACAGACATAATACTAACAACTTATGAAATACCTTATTTAAACAACTGAATCAAGGGAAGTGTAAAAAAATAACAAAACCAGCTAAACTCTTTTATATTAAAACTACAAGGAGACAAAGTCAACCAATGTAGGCAGTACGATCTGATATATTTTTACAACTGTAACAGTGAACTAAAATACTACAGAATAATTTCTTCTTGAAAATAGATTTTCTTATATATTTATCCACGTTACATTTAACATTAGTTCGAGTTCTGAAGTTCTAGACCACAACAGTATAGTTAAAAGTTTAATGATTGGAATTTTTCTATTAGGTGAACATTGGATTTAACTATTCGTTAAAGCTAAAGGAATTTGAGAAAAGAGACAAAAATATTTAATGAATCGTTACTTCCTTTAAAGAATTCATAAGAGCTTAATAAACGTTGGAGGAACTGGTTTTATATAGAAACAGTTAGTAGTATAATGACTAAATTAATAAATCTACGCCACGACGAATAAAACTGAATACAGCAAACGATATTCCATAAAATCTGTAAATAGTATACATTGATGTCGAACATTGTAGGAAGTTTACTTATTTTTAATTATATAGTATTGCATCATAAGTAATGTTAATAGTACAAAGCAACCATAAAAACTTTGTAGTTTTGCAAACATTCAAACAGATATTTTGTTTTATAGTTGTATATTTATAACAGGTGATTTTAGCTAATCAGCTGTTATAAATTGATTAGATTATTTTGAGGTTGTGTTAACAATAAAACAAAGAAGCAGAACTTCTGCGTAGAGCTATCTAGTATTTAATAAATAACCTAGCATTAGTTGTTATACATTCGTATAATGAATTATGTAACTAATTGCAACTAACGATCCAGAAATATAACATGATCATATTCTAGCATGACATATCTTCAATTTCGCATACTTTCATTTTTGGGTGTACTTCTCTAGGCTACTTCTCTACTTAAAAGAAACGCTAAGACAAACCAATTTGTTTTTAAAATATCCGGTTCTGTTATTGCTGAAGTATTGGCAATTATATGTAAACTGAGAAAGCAGTCGTCTTCGAGATTTATAACGAAACCTTTAAAAGAGACATTAAGAAATACCCCACAGAGATAAGGCGTTAAATAAGACTGTTCTAATTCCGTGATCAATTTATATAAAAGAGGTGGAACCAGTTTGACTGAATAAGATATACACATTAAAGCTTGCAGTATTTTGGACCAATAACACTGTTATAAAACATAAATTAATTCAGATACGTTTATAGAATTTCAAACAGAAGTCGAGTCGTTGGTTGGTCAATGGATGCGGGTGGCCGTCAGCTCTGACAAACCCACCGGTTAATACTAAATACATGTTCACTGATAGCTTCTCTAGATAATGGTCTCCGACTGAATCCGTAATCTCATTGAGAAAAATCATACAAATAGTTGTCTTGGGTTGACTTAGTAAAGCCAACGTTTTATGTGAGCTTGTTTGTAAGCACTTTGTTGAGTTTTATCTTCGTTATGGATCAAAGCTTTCATTCTTACACGTGTAATGTTACATAATATAACCTATATATGTATTAAACTATCATTTATTACATGAAGTAACGAGTAAACACCTTGTTGAGTTTTATCTTCGTTATGGATCAAAGCTTTCATTCTTACACGTGTAATGTTACATAATATAACCTATATATGTATTAAACTATCATTTACTAGATGAAGTAACGAGTAAACATCTTGTTGAGTTTTATCTTCGTTATGGATCAAAGCTTTCATTCTTACACGTGTAATGTTACATAATACAACCTATATAATTATTAAACTATCATTTACTAGATGAAGTAACGAGTAAACACCTTGTTGAGTGTTACCTTCGTTATGGATCAAAACTTTCATTCTTACACGTGTAATGTTACATAATATAACCTATATATGTATTAAACTATCATTTATTACATGAAGTAACGAGTAAACACCTTGTTGAGTTTTATCTTCGTTATGGATCAAAGCTTTCATTCTTACACGTGTAATGTTACATAATATAACCTATATATGTATTAAACTATCATTTACTAGATGAAGTAACGAGTAAACATCTTGTTGAGTTTTATCTTCGTTATGGATCAAAGCTTTCATTCTTACACGTGTAATGTTACATAATACAACCTATATAATTATTAAACTATCATTTACTAGATGAAGTAACGAGTAAACACCTTGTTGAGTGTTACCTTCGTTATGGATCAAAACTTTCATTCTTACACGTGTAATGTTACATAATATAACCTATATATGTATTAAACTATCATTTATTACATGAAGTAACGAGTAAACACCTTGTTGAGTTTTATCTTCGTTATGGATCAAAGCTTTCATTCTTACACGTGTAATGTTACATAATACAACCTATATATGTATTAAACTATCATTTACTAGATGAAGTAACGAGTAAACATCTTGTTGAGTTTTATCTTCGTTATGGATCAAAGCTTTCATTCTTACACGTGTAATGTTACATAATACAACCTATATAATTATTAAACTATCATTTACTAGATGAAGTAACGAGTAAACACCTTGTTGAGTGTTACCTTCGTTATGGATCAAAACTTTCATTCTTACACGTGTAATGTTACATAATATAACCTATATATGTATTAAACTATCATTTATTACATGAAGTAACGAGTAAACATCTTGTTGAGTTTAATCTTCGTTATGGATCAAAGCTTTCATTCTTACACGTGTAATGTTACATAATATAACCTATATATGTATTAAACTATCATTTACTAGATGAAGTAACGAGTAAACATCTTGTTGAGTTTTATCTTCGTTATGGATCAAAGCTTTCATTCTTACACGTGTAATGTTACATAATATAACCTATATATGTATTAAACTATCATTTACTAGATGAAGTAACGAGTAAACATCTTGTTGAGTTTTATCTTCGTTATGGATCAAAGCTTTCATTCTTACACGTGTAATGTTACATAATACAACCTATATAATTATTAAACTATCATTTACTAGATGAAGTAACGAGTAAACACCTTGTTGAGTGTTACCTTCGTTATGGATCAAAACTTTCATTCTTACACGTGTAATGTTACATAATATAACCTATATATGTATTAAACTATCATTTATTACATGAAGTAACGAGTAAACATCTTGTTGAGTTTAATCTTCGTTATGGATCAAAGCTTTCATTCTTACACGTGTAATGTTACATAATATAACCTATATATGTATTAAACTATCATTTAATAGATGAAGTAACGAGTAAACATCTTGTTGAGTTTTATCTTCGTTATGGATCAAAGCTTTCATTCTTACACGTGTAATGTTACATAATACAACCTATATATGTTTTAAACTATCATTTAATAGATTAAGTAACGAGTAAACAACTTGTTAAGGTTTATCTTCGTTATGGATCAAAGCTTTCATTCTTACACGTGTAATGTTACATAATATAACCTATATATGTATTAAACTATAGTAAATGTTGTTCCCTTTAGTACACCTTGTTGAGTTTTATCTCTGTTATGGATCAAACTTTTCATTCTTACACGTGCAATATAACCGGTACAGACATTCTTGAAATCATGACTTCCAACATTGAAACACCAGATCTTATTCATGGTCCATTGATTTTATTCATAGTAGTAAATTGGTACTATTTTTGGCTCACTATGAACCTATATTTATTTGTATGTGCACAATACCGTGTATGTAAGTAGAATGAGTGGTTGTTGCTTTTGTAAATACTCTTTTAGAATTCGTAGTTACAATTAATTTGATATGTAGGCTTAGTTTAATGTATTTTACAATTAACTTGAATAACTATGGTCTTCACTCATTGTGTACCCCAAAATAATATGCATAGGTAAATATATTTATTCAGAAGTATAGTATTCAAAATAAAATATTAGTTTCAAAACTCCAACTCCATTTCAGGGGCTTAGTAAATTGAAGACGTTCTCTCTATCGTTGAATAGGAGAGTATTGATCCTCGGGGTTATATGAGAGACGACATTTGAATACAATCCTAGAAGGTATGCATAGCCTACATTTCAAAAGAAAATAACCTACTATGTCTATGATTCGTGTTTTAACTTAAGTTTGGTCAGATTTTCTACGCAATTAAATATCGCAACAAACTCGGTCAATTATTGCGTTAAGTTTATAATCTGCCGAAGGACTTTTATTGTTTATATAATAAAAGTATATTGAAAATATACATTTAAATAATTTAAAGTTTACATTGGTTATTTATTATATTTGTTCAATATTTATGTAGTAATACGGTAAAATTTTATCTTTGGGAACGTCGTAATTTGTTAAACGTGTAGATTATAATTGTGGATACTGATTTCTTCAGTTAACTAATATTTAATTAACAAGAATTCAAAGAAGCAAGTTTTTTCTTTTCTTATTGTGTAAATACGAAAAATCATTTAGTCATCATTGCCTTGTAAAAAAAGAAGAAAATACCACAAAATAAAGACTACTAGCTTTCTAATATTCAAATAGAATGTGGGTCGGAAGAAAAGAAAAGGTTGGTCTACAGAGACCTGAAGGAGTGGAATCTAACCTAATACTAGATAAAGAAAGGTGTAGATCCAGTCTCACTCTCACAAATTGTAAGTGAGCCCCTGAGGGTAATAGACACAACATCGCAAATGTTTTTTTCTAACTCAATTTTATTGATATATAATTATAAATTCAGCATTAACGCTTCCATTTAAGAGAATGTTCTATAATTATTGCGAACACTTGATTTGATCTTACCGGTTAACTTTTCTCCAAATTGTGAACGATGTATATATTAATGTTATACTGAGAGGAATAGAGACTTGGAAAAGAAACATATGGGGAATAAAACGTCGTAAGGGCAGCTTGGGTTGATCAAATAATCAACGAAATGGGACTTAGGTGGCCAGGCCTATGAATCGAGGAAGAAAATGCTGTAAAAAATAATGATGTTGACAGACCAGGAGGCAGAAGAAAATTCGGAAGACCTAAAAGTGACGAGGTCAGAAAATGGAAAGTGGTCGCCCAAGATAAAAGAGAAAGCTCTTTCAAGAGGTATAGCGTCACACAAGGTCGTAACGTTAGAAGAACAGGATAGATCGTCAAAAAACTGTATTTACTTATACAGTTACTAAAAACGTTTTTACTCTTATACGACATTCAACTATGTCTTCAAGTGGCACTTAAGGTAATTTGATTTCGGAACTCGGAATCATCACTACTCGACAGGTTTTATCCAGGATGATTTACGGAAACTCTGAGATAACCAACCCAAGAGTTGTGGAGAGGAGGAGACATATCTGGAGTACAGATTGCGATTACCTATTTTGTAATCAGTACAAAGGAAAGTATGCCTGGATTCAGTGAGGTCCAAAATGGAAGTTTCAGTGTCAGTTAGTTAAATGCGGGTCATCAAGAGAATTCAACAAGATAGTTGAAGTCGTCCTATCTGTTGTGACATCAGATAAAATGAACTAGCTCCTTCAGTTTTAATTTTGGAAATTTCCTAGTTAAAGCAATATTGTATCTATCACTGAACTGCCAACATTACAGTGTACATATTGCCTGCTAGCTTGACACTGTCCAGTGAGATACCATTTACAAATAATGAATTTGGTAGAACGAGACATCCGTTGGTTGTCTCTTACTGAACAGAGACGACAGGACATCTTCTGTGAATATATGTTGTGTTTTTTCGAAGGAGATTTAGCGATCTTGCAATGGTTCTTGTAATACCTGAAATCTGTTGCTCTATTCATGGGTTTCGTAAGGAGTCGAACTTGATCTTTGAGGAATTGTATTTGGATTATATATATTTCACAATATATTCTCAGAGTAGAAGGGATATCAGTTTTCTTAAGATCAAAAGATCATTTTTTTGGAAGAGACATTACTAGATACCCTCCTCTACTAAAATTCAACAATATCCTCTTTTGATTTCATCCTACCTACGAACTTTTTTAAAGTTAAAAATTAAGAAATCAGAGTATACACGTTACAAGCAACAGAGAAAATTTCATTCTAAAAAGTTCAAAAAGAAAAAGATATCCACATAATTATTATCCACTCTGTATAAATTTACAGATAAATAAAGATAATTGTAGACTAAATAACCTTTCATAAATTGTGATAGAAGTAGAATCAGATTGACGAACATTAAACTTTTAATCAGTTCATCTATAAGACAAGTCGGCGTAGGCTGTCATGCAGTTTGTAAGTAGCATGTCAATATCAGGAGACAATAGATTTGTGACATCTCTCTTAGTAGTAAGGCTGGTGATTTAGCATTTTGTAGCTGCCAGTTACTTGGCAGCCACAGTTGCACAGACAGATCTAAACTAATCTGTCTGAATATCTAATTTGATGTTTCAAACAGATATCTAAATTGAGATTTAGCAGTCAAGCCTATTTAAACGTCTATTATTCGATGTTATAAATATAAATTGGAAGTTTTTAATAACAGAATATGCGCCGCCATTTGGTATTCGTTTAAATATCGACGTAATTGTTTATAGACGAAAAATCTCAGGGCCAGCATTTCCTTTAATGAATAGGCTAGGGAATTAAACAAAATAGTGTTATTTTTTTTACAGAAATGTGTTTCAACCGCAGTTTGGCTTAAAATGTAGTTCGGCTATCCAAAACCATGAGCTAAAACACCATTAAAAAACAAAACAAAAAAAAAATCTTGCAAAAACTTGTGTATTTTTTCCCCCCTCTTAGATTAAATCTATTCCAATGCATTTTAGAGTAAAATGTTAAGAAAGCAAAGTTGTTTAATATAAAATTAACTAAAACCTTAAATCAATTACGTATCAATTTAGCGATATTTGGCCAGTTATTATTCAGCCCCAGGGTGTTAAACATCATCTAGAAAAGAAATTTAGGTGTTGATGAAGTTTTTTTTTTTTTTTTTTTTTTTTTTTTAATTTTATTTATTCATAACCAATTTATAAACAAAATCGACCAATGATTCATTCTTAAATACTAAATCACATTAGAGGATAATCATTATAATAATAACTTCCTTATTATTACTGAAGCAGTTCGTGAGGCTTAACTCTGGATCTGGCACATGTTAATTTGTTTTTAAATTCTTCGTTTGTTTAAAAATTAATAAAATATATTAATATATAACACAACCTAACTTATAAGACATCATTTTTCTCAGAAAGATGCATATAATTTATCTATGTAATAAAAAAAAAAAAATTTGAAACGGTTTTGGAGTAAGTGTGTTACATTTCAAAAAATTATGTTACCATTTTTCAGAAATACCTGTATCACCCAAAATCAAAAGCTTACAACCTTTTTCTAAGATGTACAAAATTTTAGTGATATATTTGTGAATACATTTCGGAAAAAATATATCAAAATTTGTTACATTTTGAATATTTAAAAAATTGTTTTACAAAAAAAGAGGAATGGTCCAGCTTATTTTCAATAAATCACCAAAATTTGTAATATTTATGGAAAACCAACTTCTAAATATAATTATGTTCAGAAATGTTCATAGAATTTAGTAGTGTAATTTAAAAAAAGGTTGAATAATAATTTTGGAGCCAGTATTGCATAGAACAAAAAAAAACACGAAAATCCAACGCCAAATTTCACTTCAAAGTCCAATCGAGCGTAGAAAATCTATTTTTACATTTTTTACGAGTATTACAAAAGTTTTCTAGTATAAATATGAATAAAAATTGGTAAAAAAAAAATCAAATTCTAAAATGTTCAAAATTATAATTGCACTTACCCGTCCAAAGAAATAAAACCATGTATAAGCATCCAAAACTTGTATGTAATGCTTTGTAGGCCTAAATCAACTATCACTAGATTTCACTATATTAAATAAGACACAATAGTATCTACAAAGAATAATACACATATAAACTAATATAATACACTTTTATAATAAATGAATACACTCGATTTATCACAAGAAATATGAAGAAAGCGACAACACGCACGCCATTTTGCTTTCATTTGCAACCGTCACTCCCAAACCTCGTTGTCTTTGTTCCATATGACCGACTAAAACTTGATGGTTTATATCATTGGAAAGGTCTGTATTTTGTCTATACAAAGAGATAAGAACCTGTCAGATAGGGCAAATCTAAAGTTATTTATAGACTAAACAAGAGAGGATGTAGGTTACAGCTCTTAGCTGTCGAGTGCAGGTATCTGCCGGGGAAAATAGTAATCTTCCAAGAATTATTGTATTTTGTCTAAATGTAGCAAGATAATCAAATTTCATAACTCTAAAAGCTTGAAATATGAGCTTTTCAATGGTGTATAATTCATGTTTCTAAGAATTCATTTACTAGGGTAAAGTGGACTTGAAGAAAACAACCTTTTTTTCCCTCTAAAACTGTTTGTTTGTGTTGAACAAAATCTAGAATGAAAATTATTTGTCTTTCTGACATGTGGCGAACTCTGTTGGATAGATAAAGATTTGTACTAAGAACAGTACAATTTATACTTCCTTTAGTCAATTTAGACATATTGAAAAGAACGTTGTAAAAGACGACCATTTTGCTTTCTCAGTCCGAGTTTCCATAGCCGCCATTTGTATCACTCAAACACGCCAAACTTTACCAATTAATTAAATATTTTTATAGCGTTTTATGAACTTTTGATTACATGTATATGCATCTACGAAACGTCAGCTTTACAAGCGTATAACATTTATTTCGATAGGATGGTTTTAAGTAACCCTAGTTATGAGTTGCATTATCAGAGATTTTTACAGTGGTCTGTTTGCTTCAGTAGCCGTCATCGACTCATTTTGAGTCGTATGCCACTACGAGAGTTAATCCTCTTGAGGCGGCGAACATTATCAGCCACTTCAAGCACTGCTCTCATTTCTAAATTCTCATGAGTGAGAAGACGCAAATTGTGACTTATTGCACATTTCTTGATTTCCTCCTCAACAAGTCTGATGTTCAAGTCGCGATGTAAATCAGCATTTCTAATATACCATGGCGCATTGACTATTCCCCGTAATACCTTGTTCTGGAATTTTTGAATTATTTGGATATTAGACTGCTTTGTGCAGCCCCATAGTTGTATGCCATATGTCCATACTGGTTTCAATATTTGATTGTATATTAAGATTTTATTCTGCACTGTAAGCCCAGAGTTACGTCCAAGCAGCCAGTAAAGTTTTCTATATTTTATTCTAAGCTCTTCAACTTTTTTCTTTACATGGACTTTCCATTTGAGCTTAGTATCTAAGGTCATCCCCAAGTATTTGGCATTGTTGGAGTAAGGAACAGCTTGAGCATTGATAAACAATGGATGGGTGATAATCTTCCTATTCGTAAAGTTTATGTGCGTTGATTTTGCCTCATTTAGTTTAATTCGCCAGCACTTTGTCCAGGTACTTATCTTATCCATTGCACCCTGTAGTCTACTCGTGGCCTTCTCAATACAAGCATCAACAGCAAGGATAGCAGTGTCATCAGCAAATGTGGCAACAATTGAATCAACAACATCTGGAATATCACGCGTATACAACAAATAGAGCACAGGTCCAAGGACACTACCTTGCGGTACACCTGCTGTTATCCTCTTTAATTCTGAGTAGTCACAGCCATGACGAACTCGAAAGTACCTTCCTTTAATATACGATTGTAATAACTCAAAGTACTGAGTAGGTAGGTCCCTGTGTAGTTTATATTCAAGGCCCTCGTGCCAAACCTTATCAAAGGCCTGGGCAACATCAAGAAAAACAGCTGAACATATTTTTTTCTCTTCAAGAGCTTTTTCGATTACATTGATAATACGGTGAATCTGATCTATAGTAGAATGCCTACGTCTAAACCCAAACTGATGTGTAGGAATCAGCTGTCTGTCTCGAATGATCGGCTCAAGCCTTCTTAGAAGCAGCTTTTCGAAGATCTTAGACATGACTGGTAGTAATGATATCGGACGGTATGATGTTACAGCGGAAGAGGGTTTTCCTGGTTTTAATATTAGTATTACCTCCGCAATTTTCCAATGGTGAGGTACATATTTCACCTTAAAGCAGGCATTTATCATATGTTGAAGCCTTATGATAGCCATGTCTGGGAGCTCTTTCATTATCTGGCCAGTTATAAGATCATATCCTGGTGATTTCTTTGCTGATATGTTGCACCTTATCATATTCTTAAGCTCTTTTAGGGTCACGAATTGGATGTCTTTTTTGTCATTTCTATCTAAAGAACTGATATTTTCCTGATCTGTACTTTTTGGAAAGGGACTAAAAACACCGGCTAGATATTTAGCAAACAGATTCGCTTTCTGCATAGAGTTTGTGGCCCACAAACCATTCTCCATCTTTAATGGTGGATTTTGAATTTTAGGCCTCTTTATTTTTTTAGCAGCCTTCCAAAGTGAATATTCTGTATTTTCATCAGCAGTTAAATTGCTGAGAAATCTACACAACGCTTCATTTTTAATTTCCTTGATACGTTTTTTTAGTTGGTTACTGAGTCGATTAAATCTAACTTTATCGTCTGGATATCTGGATTGCTGCCACTTTCTTCG